>PISX010001297.1:0-159609 GCA_004024625.1 Mellivora capensis | reverse complement strand
GTCAAAAAGTAGAAAGAGGAGCCTGGGGCTTATGTTCATTTAATTTTCACAAAGATCAGATTGGCTGCCCTGTGACCTGAGGCCATGGAGACAACCTGACAGATTTAGCAGCGGGTGGGGGAATGCCTGCTGGCGACACTGGGTTTTCATATCACCGTCATTGTAATGCCAACTAATCTCCAAATAAAACCCAAACTCTATACCTTAATCTGGATTGTTGAGTGCTGCAAAAGAATGGGGACGAGCGAGCGCTGTTTGCTTTTGAAATGTATCTCCGTCGCCTAATCCCTAAATAGGGCCAGGTTCCACACAGGTCCTGGGTGGGGGACATTCCCCAGGCTTCCAGTGGGATTAGGTAGAGGGACGGTTAATTGAAGGGCTTAGGGCTCTGCCTGACAGACCCTAGGGAGATGGGAGCCTCGACTGGCACCTTCTGCTCCCGCTCCCACTGCTTCCAGGATGCTCCAGCTGCCTCTACTTTTCTGGAGCTGCTCTGCTCCAGAAAAGCACGAGTTTGCCATCAGTCTGGGCTGGATTCAAATCCTGGCTCTGCTATGTAACTTTGCAATTCTCTAAAAGTTTCTGAGCCTGCAAAATGGGGGGTGATAATACTTGTCTTCTCTCCATTTTGGGGAATGAGAAGCAATAATGTTAAGTGAAGGGCTTTGTCTGGTTGACGCATTATAAAAGCTCTCAATTCAACCGAGCTGCCTTCCCTCTCCATACGGCAGGTGAGGAGAAACTGGGAAGACCCCAAACTTCTTATTCCCCTGCCCTCCTGCCAAGCACTCCCTTTTGCCCTGCGTCCAGACTGCACTGGAGGGGGAGAAAGTGGCTGAGCGCAGAGTTCTCTTCTCTGTGACGAAACCCAGAGGACAGGCCACCTGATTGCTATCTCCAGCTCTGTCCCTGCACATGGAAAGCTTTGCATGGTGAAGATTTCCTAGGCAGGAACTAGGTCTTTTACCTCTTGATTTCCAGCAGCTAGCACAGCACCATGGCTCATAAAGGAGCACTCCTTAAGTGTTCGAGGCCACAGAGCCTGTTAAACTTGGGAGGAGGGACTTGGGTTCAGGTAAGGACCCCATTCTGGTGAAAGCGGTGTGTGTGTGTGGAATGACCCAATCTCAGTGTGAGAAGACGCTCTGGGTCAGAAGCTGTTGGAGGGGGCCTGCCCTTCATCTAACATTTACAAGCCTTCCAACCTTTCAATCCAGGTACCTGGGGTGGGGGATGGAAGGTTGAACGCTGAAGGCCATGTGGGCCCACAGACTACCTGGCCTGCAGAATTCAGCACAAGTAGGATAGCCATGAATCTCTACAAACATTCAGTGTAGCTTTTAAACTCAGTCTTAAGTGGTCTGGGTTGCTAGAAACGTTGTAAAATGCCACCTGCACTTTTTCTCACAGCTGACATTTCTTTCAACCAACAACAGAAATTCTAAGATTTCTCAACAAAGTTATCTGTGGTGGAACAGGAGGAAGGAAACCTTCCCTCTCTCTCATGTACCATCTGGGGAAGCTGGGATGGGCTATGTATCAAGTAGAAACTAGCAAACCTGGAAAGCAAATGTCCACTGAACCAATGAGCGTGTAATTTCTTTCCTTCTTTTTAAAAAAACAAAAACAACAAAAACAACCCGATTTATTTATTTATTTTAAAGAAAGACAGAAAAGGAGGGATAGATACTCAAGCAGACTTCCCACTGAGCTCAGAGCCCGATGTGAGGCTCAATCTCACAACCCGTGAGATTGTGGGCTGAACCAAAATCACAAGTTGGACGCTTAACTGACTGAGCGACCCAGGCGCCCCATGAGCGTGTAATTTCTAAGAACAGAAGTGTATCCTGGGGGGCGGGGGGGAGGCCACAGGAGCTCACAGTGTGAACAAAAGGAAAGGAACATATCATTAGGAACAGACCCTGAACTATGTTTGCTTCGACAGCACATATACTAAAAATACGAACAGACCCTGAACAATGATCAGAACTAAGCAATCTTTGGGCTTCTGTGTTGTCACAAGATCTGAAGTAAGAATACAATGGACAATAAATATTTATTGGATAAAAAGCTATTACAGTTTCTAAGGATCTTTACACAGATTCTATCAGTATACCACTAATTTAAGTTCTTGGAAGTTTAACATTACACGGGGACTTCAACAACACTTAGCAGTCTTTGGCTCCATTTCACAGAGGAAGGACCACAGCTGGTCATCTGATCTCTCTCAGCCTCAGTTCTGTCTTTGGGGAAAAGGGGCCTAAAGCCATTTCCTCTTCCAACCTCCAGGATTGTTATGAAGACCAAAAGTAATCACGTAAAGCAATTACTCAACTGTGCACACTTACAATCTACTTTCCACACTCCCCCAAACTCTGACATTTTAAGAATCTACATAAAATAACCTCCGTTAGGCTTACATACAATAATATGTATACATATTCATAACATGTTATGTTTATGTATTCACGTGTATGGTTATTCATGTCCACATATACAGTTAAATCTGGAAACAGTCTCTATCTACAAGGAGCGTCTCCCTGTATTAGCTCAGACAATCTACAGTAGGCATACTCTTACCACCAACACACACCAGCACAAGAGATTTTCAATTAAAAGCAGACATACTGTTTTGCCATCTAAATTGTTTTCATTTTCAGAGGCAGTGCAAAGGGTGATGGAAAGGTGGGCAGTTTAAGGAGGGCTGGTGAGTGGTAGAGACAGGCAGAAACATACAGAAAATCTGAAAAAGGCGAGGAGAGGATGAAGACCTAAACTAAGATTCTGGAAAAGGTAGCTGCCTAGCTCCCAATTTCAGCATCCTGTACCAACCTTTCTCTTATTTGATGTCCTGTGATCAGTTCCTCTTCTGACACAAACTGGTTTCTAGAAAGGCAATCCTTTCTGTTTTGGAGGTTACTGATCTAAATTACAGGTCTGCCTCAAGGGTGTGTGGAGCAAGGGGGACCATCAATTTGTACACTTGAGGAAGTTCAAGGCAATGCGGTCCAGGTCTGGGAAGACCTGGATTCTATTTATTCCTGATGGGGAAAAACCCAGCCTTGGGAGGGCCCAGATGGACTACAGAATGCAGATGGGCGCTGGGTTCAGGAGAAGGAACTGAAAGACCAGTTCTTTTCAGTTGTTGTCTGACTCTCTTTTACTGCCCCTCTGGAAACTGACAAAGGATGGGGCTCTGGCACGAACAGCAGGTGGCCTTGGCTTGGCTCTCTGACTAACCAGAGCTGTAGACAAAGGGCCTGACAGGTGGACTGGCAGTCAGTGATGGACAGCTGGGAGCTTGGAGTCTCCCAAAACCTGCTCCAGACCTTGATGATGAACCCTCAGGTTAAAGCTCTCCCAACTCGCCTTCCATTGCCCGCACCATGACATAAAGCTCGGCCAGGCCCACCACAGAGGCCACGATCAAGGCAGCGAGTACCCGCTGGGGAGAGAAAGAACCAGGCTTAGGGAATGCAGGCCAGCATCCAGCTCTGCAGCCTCCAGGATCTCTAGTAAAGATGGCAGGGGGTGGGGGTGGGGGGACCCAGACCACAGGTTGGGAGGAAGGGAAGAAAAGAGAATCTGGATTCTCTTGAGGTTATTATGTACTCCCATGACTGCTGGACAGCTCAAATGCTCCTCTTGTTTACTAAATAAATGCTTATCTAATGCCCAACTTTTCAAGGCACCTTCACATACATCCTCTCTCTCCCACCAACACTCCCACCTGGGATACCCTGCCCTGCCCAGTGCTTACTTACTGAGGCCATTTCTGTGAAGATGTACTGGCTTCCAAGGTAAGTACAGACGAAGGCAGCTGCCACCGTGACAATAAAGTTGAAGATGGTGATGACCAGAGCTCTCACTGACCTCACTTTGGGGAAGAACCCAGGGAAGAAACGTTTATGTCAGCATCCTCCACAAGGCCCTCTTATCTCTGGGGTGCCTCCCCCCATCAACTGGGTTTCCTTCAAACGACAAGCCTGAATAGCTCAGGCTCAAACCCAGAGCCCTGGGGTGGGAAAAAGTGCCATGACCAACCCGTCCCAGGCTTCAGCAGTGTGATTTCCCAGCACCTCACCTTGCTTTCCCAGTTCACTAAGAGTCCCACCATGCCTTGAATCCTGGGAAAAAGAAAACACAAATGATTCCAAATGGAAGCAGCTCAGAGGCATCCCAGAGAGTAACTATTTGTCAGTCTGGGCTCTGCTCTCTTTATTTCCCAATGTATTAAGTCTGCCTTCTCCATGGATTCTGTTGTCAGAACCAGATGGATTTTTTCCTGAACCACAGATCAAGCATTTCAGAAAAAGGACATAGGTTCCCAGTACTCATCTACTCCTCTCTTGCTCCAGGGTGGGAGCATGCCACAGAACAATAGGGAGCCCTATCAGAAGAAAGGCCCCAAGGCTTATCTTCACCTCTCCAACTTTTAAGAATCTGTCACCATCTGAGCCCAGAGTCTCAGTAAATGAGCTGGGAATTGTATTAGGTTTGTATGCAGCACAGAGCTTCTGTGGACCCTGACTAGTATAAAAACCAAGCTTCCACGATATTTTTTTCCCCTCTGTACCTCTTCCCAGCTCAGAGGTCTGCTTTCAGAAGCTACTCAGTCCTTGTATTGAGGAGCGGGCCCTTACCTTACAAGTGACATTGTAAGTGATCCGCTTATATTCCTCATTGGCCAGCTGTATCTTAATCTTCTCCAAACGGGCAACTAACTCTGGGTTCTGAGGCAGAAAAATCAAATGAGAAGGATATCCCCAGCTTACTAGAAAGCCATGTTACAATCATTGGTTTCAGGGGGCAAAGCATTCCTAAGGGTGCCAAGAGACCCATGTACTAGTTATGCCTCCACTGCTTTGGAAACTTTTTATTTTGCAGATCTGTTTTCCAAGCAGTCAAGCAGGGAGGACAATATCTGGTTCCCCCATCCCAGCTCTCAAGGATTTAAAAGACAAATTTTGAGCCCAGAGGTTGATTCATAAATCTGAATGTATCGTAAGTTCAATTCAGCCAACACCACTTTCACAAATATATCCATTACATACCCGGGGAGGCTTCACCACCTCTGGGAGATAAATTTCACTGCCTTCTAGGAGCTCATGAAGGTATAGTGTGGAACCTGGGAATAAAAGATTTTTACAAACATAATGATGCATAGAATTGAGGTTGAAGGATTAAGATCAGAAAAGGGTCTGGCCCTTCTATTTTTTTCTACCAAAATAAAACATGGCCATCCCTATTTCAATTCATCTCCAAGATCATTTTCTTTTTTTTTTTTTTAAAGATTTTATTTATTTATTTGAGAGAGAGGCAGTGAGAGAGCATGAGCAAGGAGAAGGTCAGAGGGAGAAGCAGACTCCCCGTGGAGCTGGGAGCCTGATGCGGGACTCGATCCGGGGTCTCCGGGATCATGACCTGAGCCGAAGGCAGTCGTCCAACCAACTGAGCCACCCAGGCGTCCCTCCAAGATCATTTTCAATTGAGAAGAATCGAGGACAATTCCACATAAATATCTCCTAGTATGCATAGCTAAGTGTCAGCTCTCAATTATTTCGCCAAAGTCACAGCTAACAAGTAAGCCACTTACATCTGCATTCAGATTAAGTCACGCTGTGGCCACAACAGAACTGCCCTAAATAGGTTTAAGTCACAGTGATGCTAAATACTCAAAGAACAGTGTACTAGATGATATCTAAGGTACTTTTTATTTTTATTTTATTTTTACTTTTTAAAGATCTTATTTATTTAACAGAGAGAGAAACTACAAGTAGGCAGAGAGGCAGGCATAGAGAGAGGGGGAAGCAGGCTCCCTGCTGAGCAAAGAGCCCGATGCAGGGCTTGATCCCAGGACCCCGAGATTATGACCTGAGCCGAAGGCAGAGGCTCAACACATTAAGCCACCCAGGCGCCCCAAAAAGGTATTTTTTTAGTTCTAATAGTTCTAGTAGTTGAGCAGTCTACCCTTTGTACTTCTGGGTAGACTGTGTTAATTCTGACAAAAGACCTTACAGGCCAGTTTGTCCTAGTCCCTCCCCTCACAGTGAGGGGAACTGAGACCCAAGGAAGAGAAACGACTTCTCCAAGGGGAGTTTTCTGCAGAGCTAGGACTAGAACTCAGCTGCTACTCCCAGTTCAGGTCTTTTAACACAGCTTTCCATCATTCTATGTGGTGGGGGGGTGAGGGGGTGGAGAAAGACGCTATCAGATGAAAAGAAATCCAAATACCCAAACAGGACAAGCTCACTATCCTAAGTTGTTTTCTACTGTAGCTTAAAAGGAAAAAATTGAAATTGTGTGCGGTGTACTGGGTTAGAACTGGACTTCCTCAAAGGTCAGGAGGCCCTAAGGGGAATTGGTAGTGAAGAAGAGACTCTCAAGAGAGCAGAAACTTCACACGTAAATTTTGCCACCCACAAGAAATCCTCATGGAAGCTGTTAAGGGAGCGGGAGGTGACTCTTGGGTTAGCTAGATGACTATTCCGCGGGTGAAGAGTGATGGATTTTTTTCCCCTCTCATAACGATGGCGGTGGGGGGGGAGTCAGGAAGGAAAAGACACTGGAAAAAGGGGGGCGAGTCCGGGCTAGAGACTGCAGCTCACCACTCTCTCTGAGATACTGATGCAGATCTCGGATCAGGCGGAAGGAAACCAGGCGTGCGGGGCCACTGGAAAGATCACCGTCCTTGTGTTTCTTCCCTACCGCGGCTTCAAGTTCTGCCCGCAGCTTACGGGGCAGCTGCTCTGGCTCCAGCTCCCCACCGGGACCCAAAGCGCGAACCAGTCGCTCACCTGCCAGCAAGCAAGACGCCATGTCAGGCGGACCTAGGGTCAGGTGACCGGGAGCAGGGACTTCCGCTCATCGCTCACCGGAAGGAGCTTGAAGTTTGCGGGGCGGGATGAGGCGGGGCAGAGGGCCAAGGGGGCGGGGACGCGGCGCGGGGCAGTGTGGGGCGGGGGTAGAACGCCTCCGGCCGCGGGTTGGGCCGGGTGTCAGCAGCCGAGCAGGCGCTCGGGCGGGACATGGCGGGCTGTGTGGCCCGGCGGGCCCTGGCGGTGGGCAGCCGCTGGTGGTCCCGCTCGCTAACCGGGGCCCGGGGGCCGAGGCCGCTCTGTTCGGCGGGTGGAGCTGGGGCCTTCCCACTAGCGGCGACCACGACGACGCGGAGGCACCTCTCGTCCCGGTGAGGGACGGAGCGCGGGGCCCGTACGTGGAGCCCAGGGAGCGTGTTCCGGCCAGGGAGGAGGCCAGGAGGCCGGACCAGCCGAGGGTGATTGAAGTTCGACCCGGGAGAGGGTCCCGGCCGGGAGCGGACCTGCCCTGCCTGGGATGTGTGCCAGGAGCAGAGAAGGGAGCGCGGCCCAGAGCCCTGGGTTACGCAGTGCTGGCTCTGAGGGGGAGTTAGAAACCCTCCCGGAGCGAATTTTACCTCCCCAAGTGGAGATCTCGAGCGCTGTTGTTAGTGGGCAGCCTTTTAATTAAACCCCAGGGCTCCTGACTTGAACCCTCAGCCCCGGATTGGGACAAAGCCTCCATCAAAAAGATGCTCGAAGTGGGAAACCGGACTCTTGAGAATGAGCCCTGCGTGGGTTCCGGGTTTCAGCGTGACCTTGGGGAGATTGGTTCTTTCTCTGTGACTTGGCGAGGGGGCTTGAGGCCATGGGGAGTGGTGTGAGCATTGTCTCTAGCGATGGGACAGGCAGGTCAGTTTGGGGCTGGAGGATCAAGTGAGAGGAAGCATAAGGTTCACATCCCCAAAATGTTAAATAGCAGGTCTTTGAAGTACTCCTAGAAAAAGCAGCCCTGTCCAGAGAGACCAGAGAGAACTGACTTTTTGGTGGCTGAAATCAGACACTGGTATTGGGGAGAGATGATAAATATTTGCAGTGTAAGACCCCTGTGAAATGTGATGTGAATCTGAACAAAAACTAGATTGAGAGACTACTAGGTGCAATGCAGGGAGTGTGGTAGGACATCTGGAGATGATGGCTAAGCTGTTCAAGGGTAGGGTAAAGGCTGCAGTTTTGGGGGGAGGGTGGACAGAGCTGGAATTATAAAACAAATGTTTCACACACTCGGCTCCGAGGGGGAACACAGCTAATCAGACACAGGCATTGCTCCCAGGGAACCTACAGTCTCTAGTGGAGATAAGACCTGGGCACAAATAACAGAAATGCGACGTGGGAAAGGCGGTTAAGATGCTGTGGGAGGGGGGGCGGCTGGGTGGCTCAGTGGGTCAAAGCCTCTGCCTTCGGCTCAGGTCATGATCTCAGGGTCCTGGGATTGAGCCCCACATCGGGCTCTCTGCTCAGCGGGGAGCCTGCTTCCTCCTCTCTCTCTCTGCCTGCCTCTCTGCCTACTTGTGGTCTCTCAAATAAATAAATAAAATCTTTAAAAAAAATGCTGTGGGAGGTCAGAAAGATGGGTCAGGGAAGAAACAGAGGCAAGGGGTATAAATAAGCAGGGTGCAAGGGCATGATATGAGGAATGCTGAGACTGAAGAGAGGAGGAAGTGATCTGGGAGCAGTCAGATCTAATAGAGAAACTGAGGCAGGGCCTGTGGCTGGACCTCCAAGGACGAAAGGCAGAATCTGGAGTGGTGGTTTGGGAGGATCCTTATCTGCTTCACCGACCCCCCTCACTGCTTTGACCCTTCTCTGCTCTCACTGCCTGGCCCCTCAGTGTCCTAATAGCTTATTCTCATAGTATAGGTGCCATTACCTTCTCAGCTTTTCTTTTCAGTTGCTTGTTCTTTTCCTTCCTAAACAGAAACCGACCAGAGGGCAAAGTTTTGGAGACGGTTGGTGTATTTGAGGTGCCAAAACAGAACGGAAAATATGAGACTGGGCAGGTGAGTGCTGGGCTGGGTCATCTTATATTTGTTTTCAAGGTGCGCCCTGCTTCTGAAAGGGTCAGTTTTGGTCCTAGACCCGAATGTTACAGTTTTCTGCCTTGGTGTTTAGTGCCAGAGCAGAATCACAAATTTTTTTAAGATGGGGTTTCTGTTTTCCTGGTTGTGAATCCTTTTCATGTGTCAGTGGGTTCCCTTTCCAAGTTAGCGTGGACAGAGATAATTTGGACCAAAGTGAGGAGAGGGCCAGGTTGCTGAAGAGTCCTGTAAGTTCATGGAAGGTAGGAAGCCAGTGGAGGGAGCTTTCAGAAAAGGAAGCCTTTGGGGACATCTGGGAGGCTCAGAAGTTTCAGTGGCTGACCCTTGGTTTTAGCTCAGGTCATGATCCCAGGGTCCTGGGATAGAGCCCTGCATCTGGCTCCATGCTGGGTGAGGAGCCTGCTTAAGATTCTCTCTCTCCCTTTCCCTTTCCCTCTACCCTTCCTCCCTTGCTAAACGGGGGGAAAAAAGAGAGAGAGAGAGAAAGAAAGAAAGAAAAAAAAAAATAAAAGCACACCTTTTATACTTTGTCATGGTTGAACTGATTGCAGTGTAATATAAGTTGTGGGTGCAGAGTTTTTGTATCAACTTTGTGCCAGATGCACTGAGATAGTTTTAGGCCCCTTGTAAGTAAGGACTTTTTGTTTATTCAATCTCCCACTCCCCTTTTCTTGCCTTCCTGCAATAGACCTGGTGTTGTGCGTTGGACTTGAATCAAAAAGCAATGCCTGGGGCACCTGGGTGGCTCAGTGGGTTAAGCCTCTGCCTTCAGCTCAGGTCATGATCTCAGGGTCCTGGGATCGAGTCCCGCATCAGGCTCTCTGTTCAGCGGGGAGCCTGCTTCCTCCCGCCCTCCGCCTGCCTCTCTGCCTGCTTGTGATCTCTTTCTGTCAAATAAATAAATAAAATCTTAAAAAAAAAAAGAAAAAGAAAAAAAGCAATGCCTTCGTAGAGTTGGCAGTCTAGAAAGGAATTATGATGGGGTTAGTGGTTATACACTGTGTTGAGTTGAGGGGAGGTCAGGGAAGTCTTCCTAGAGCTTTAGGCTACCATCTAAGGGATCAGCAGAAGTCAGCCCAGTGAAGGGGGGATAGAGTATTCTGAAGCTGGTGGGGGTGGATCACCGAGTTCAAGGGAAAGATCGGCAGGACCTCTTGCTGGGGTTGCCAGCTACCTGTGCTGCTTAGTGGTCTGAGTCCCACCTGGAAAGACTTGTGGGATGCGCCTGGGTGGCTCAGTGGGTTAAAGCCTCTGCTTTCGGCTCAGGTCATGATCCCAGGGTCCTGGGATCGAGCCCCGCATTGGGCTCTCTGCTCGGCAGGGAGCCTGCTTCCCTCATTCTCTCTGCCTACTTGTGATCTCTGTCAAATAAATAAAATCTTAAAAAAAAAAAAAAAAAAGACTTGTGGACCACACACTCACTGAGGCTCTCTTTCCTCCTAGCTCTTCCTTCATAGTATTTTTGGCTACCGAGGTGTCGTCCTGTTTCCCTGGCAGGCCAGACTGTATGACCGGGATGTGGCTTCTACAGGTCCAGAAAAGTAAGTACCCCTGTCATTGTGCCTCACGGTCTCCTCAGGAGGAGGCCTGACTCATGGCTGATGTACATAATTGGGGTCCCAGGGGGGAACTGAACATCCTCCTGGGCCATCGGAACAGCCTGAGTACTTCCTGGACACCATGGAGACAAAAGTGCTGAGTGCCAGGGACAGTCTGAAGCCAGAGGGTCCCTTTAGGCCTCCCCAGGATGCCTTCCCAAGCTGTTCTTTATTTGCATTATAACTAGCCCAGAAGGCATCGAGGGACTAATTTCCTTGATTTTCTTGATGTTCAGTTAGAATCTCTCTTTCCGTCTCTTAGAGTACATTAAAAAAGAAAAGGCCTAGTTCCATTAAGTAATCACAGACCACCCCAGGGATGTGAGAAGAGTGGGGTACTCGGGTCTCCAGGGATAGAAACAGCAATTTGATTTTCTTGGCGTGGTCCCCTCCTTCCAAGAAGCAGCCAGAGACTAAGACAAATATAGACTCTGTGCTGTGGGTCCTCCTCATTCCTGTGGTGCCATGGGTCCTCCTCATTCTGACTGGGGAGGGGCTGGGCCTGGATGTTGCTGAGCAGGTTCCCAGCTGACACCAAAGCCTTTTCAGATCAGGCACTAACTAGTCCGTTTAGGTAAGGAGGTCGTAGGGAGCCAGAGCAAGCACCACTTCTGTTTCTCTTGGGGTGACCTTGGGCTTCTTCCCCTACCCTCTAGAGCAGAGAATCCTGCAGGCCATGGCTCTAAGGAGGTGAAAGGCAAAACTCACACTTACTATCAGGTGCTGATTGATGCCCGAGACTGTCCACATATAGTAAGTAAGCAAGGTGGCTGGGCGTGGGGTTTCTCTCCCTGGGAAAGGCCTAAACCTGGTGGAGACAGAGGGAGGGAGAAGGGTCAAAGAGACCCCAGATCAGCACTGGGCCCCAAGTTCTCAGGACTGGATTGTGACTAAGAAAATCTGACTCGCTTCTTTCCTTAGTCTCAGAGATCTCAGACAGAAGCTGTGACTTTCTTGGCTAACCATGATGATAGCCGGGCCCTCTATGCCATCCCAGGTGAGTAGTGAGCATCTATCTGAGTATGCCTGTTGGTGAGAGGTCTGGTGTGTTTTAATGAGAAGACTCTGATGCCTTTCCGATGTCCTTTAATCTGCTAGGAGGGATTATAGAAACTGAGAGCAATGGTGCCAGGCTTGTCCCACTTGGAGACAAGGCCAGCATTGTATTTCTTCTCAGTCTTGTTCCTCTCTTTTCCTATGTGAGTTTCACTGTTTCTTTTCCCTCTCTGTGCCAGGCCTGGACTATGTCAGCCATGAGGACATCCTCCCCTATACCTCCACAGATCAGGTTCCCATCCAGCATGAGCTGTTTGAAAGATTTCTTCTGTACGACCAGACAAAAGGTGAGCTCTCTCAAGAAGGGAAGCTGGAATGGGAGGGCTCTTCTTCAAAGATGGCATCACGCAAGTAGCTTCAAAGCTGTATATCCACAACCTTATTTAGCCTCCCATTAGATCTGTCAGGCAGATGGCTATTGTCTCTTCCTAATAGATATGGAACCTGAGGCTCAGGGATGAGAAGAAGGGACTCAGGGTAGCTAGTGAGTCCCAAGGTCAGGGTTACAGTAGGGTCTGAAGACCTGGGCTTCTCACTTCCAGCCCGTTTCTCTTCCCAGGATGTCCCATAATGCCTCAGGGCTTATTCTTGGTGGCCTTGTGCCTTCTTCCAGCCTGTGCTTTTGCTTCCAGTTTGGGTGCCTTATTTCCCTGGGCTCTCACCTGCAAGAGTTTTCTAGGAGGGGCCGTTGGAGAACACCCGGGACTCTGGCCTGGACTAACTAGTCCTCTTTTGCTCCAGCACCCCCTTTTGTGGCCCGGGAGACGCTCCGGGCCTGGCAAGAGAAGAATCACCCTTGGCTGGAGCTCTCTGATGTCCACCGGGAAACAACCGAGAACATCCGTGTCACCGTCATCCCCTTCTACATGGGCATGAGGGTGTGTACCTGGCCTGGGTCCCTTCCCTCGGGGTGGGCCCCCAGATTTTCTCTGGTATCCCCAGTGTGACTTTGGAGTGGGTTCCACATTTAAACCATGTGCCTGGTGGTTCTGCTTCCAAGTGCTGCACATACTGGGCGGATTCCCAGGATCTAGAGCGGCAAGACCCTCAAGTTCTGGGACAGAGTGTCCTCCAGGCTGACTCTTCCTTCTTTCTGGTTCAAAGGCTTCCTGTTCATGAAGAACATACTTGTTTAAATCAGTAGAGGCTGATGTTCACACTCGGTATGCGTTGGTCAGATGTTTGTTGAACTCTTTCTTGCCTGGCTGTGAGCCTCTAGTAAGGCTCCCCATGAAACCCCATCCCTGCCTTTCAGGAGCCCATGGTAGTGGGAGAAGTTAGCACAGAACCCATCAAGTGTTGTCACAGTGTTGGAAGGGCCGAGGAGGGCCATGGCCTGGGCCAGCTGTGATTGCAGGGGTGGGGGGCAGCAGCTGGCTGGAAGACTGGTGAGAAGAGGAAGGGCCCTGTGGCTGACGTCCATTGGTACCCAGCTCTGTTGGTGATTAAGGAGGAGGGAGGAGGCCAGGGACCAGGCCAGGGGAGGCTGCCTCCTTTGGGGCTTGTTGGCTGTAGTCCAGTCACCATCCCACAGACACTTGTAGCATTGTTCTGTCTCTGCAACCTTCCTGGAATACACCTCATCAGTTGGAGAACTCTTGTTTGGAACAGACTTGGTCCTGCCCTCTGGGACGCAAATTCTTTTATTTTTTTTTCTTCCCCCCAGGAAGCCCAGAATTCCCATGTCTACTGGGTGAGTATGTACCTGGATAGATGGGCTGGGAGGGGGGCAGTTTGGCTCTGGCAGGAGGGGTCTGTGCACTGCAGATACCCCTTTTTGTTGCCTTTTGCTTTCGTAGAATTCCAGGTAGGCTAGCCCAAGGTCTGTTCTTTGTCAGCTGTGAACTCTGTCCTTTGCTTTCCACAGTGGCGCTACTGTATCCGCTTAGAGAACCTCGACAGTGACGTGGTGCAGCTCCGGGAGCGACACTGGAGGATATTCAGTTTATCTGGCACCTTGGAGACAGTGCGAGGCCGAGGCGTGGTGGGAAGGGTGAGCGTCATCAGGCCAGTAATGCCGCTTCTGGTCCTTCCCGGCGGGACTGGGAGCTCAGTGCCTGCTCTCCTTTCCTCTGTGGCTGGGGACAGAGGCTCAGTGTGGGATGCCTTGGGCTGCTTTGGGTGACACCTTACAACAGCCCCATGAGCTGGTTTCTTACAGCCTGAGTCACAGCTGAAGAGAGAGGTTGCGAAGTGAGTAACTGGCCCCTGGTCCTGTGGCTGGTAATGGCAGGACCTGGATTTGAATCCAGGGGAGTCCAACATCAGAGCTTTTGTGCCGTTCTGTGGGACTCCTCCCCCTAACCTGCCCCAGCCTCTGCTTCTGGTTGTCTTTCCTCTGTCTTTTTTTTTTTTTAAAGATTTTATTTATTTATTTGACAGAGAGAGATCGTAAGTAGGCAGAGAGGCAGGCAGAGAGAGTGGGGGGGAAGCAGGCTCCCTGCCGAGCAGAGAGCCTGATGCAGGGCTCAATCCCAGGACCCTGAGATCATGACCTGAGCTGAAGGCAGAGGCTTAACCCACTGAGCCACCCAGGTGCCCCTCCTCTGCCTCTTAATACACCTGCCTCTGCTGGTACACGAAGAGATTGGATTTTGCAAATCCTGTACTACCCCACCGTGTCTCCTGAGAAATTAAGTCCTGAGAAACGGCCAGCGACCGTTTCTTGTTATGTTAATGTATGTATGTAATGTTAAATGTTAAATACATTTAACATGTATTACTCCCCATGAGCAGTGACTTGGGATGCAGGGTGGGATGCTGAGTGAGAACAGGGCTTTGGAGTGAGATAGTCTGGCTCTGAATGCCAGCTGTTTGTGGTTTATTCCCCACATTGGGCCAGTTTAACAAAAAAAATCTCAGTTTCTTCCTGTTAAATGGGAGCCACACCTATTACCTCATAATTCCTGGGAGGTTTAAATTAGCCAAGGTTTGCAGAGTACCACCACAGCGCCTGGCACCCATGCACTTAGTGAATGGACTGTGGAAGGGCTGTTTACAGAGGTTCTCTGCCCAGCATCTTTGCCCAGTGGCCTCAGATGTTAAGTCTGAGGTTCTCTTTCCCAGAATCAGAATGCAAGACCCAGGTCAGTGGCTGGTCTCTGGGCGAGGGGGTGGGGGGTGGGGTGGTTCATTGTGGGGGGCCAGAAGGGGCACCCTCCTGATAAACTGGCAGTCGGTATGTGATCCCAGGGTATGGGGAGCTGGCCTGGCCTTACCGATTTTCCTTGAACCCTTATAGGAACCCGTGTTATCCAAGGAGCAGCCCGCGTTCCAGTACAGCAGCCACGTCTCCTTGCAAGCTTCCAGCGGGCACATGTGGTGAGTGGGTGAGCACGTGCTGGGAGATGGGGCGCCCCAACTCCGCAGACACAGCTGCAGCTCAGAAACATGGGAGCTCAGAGTTTGCTGTTAATTCTGGGCCAGCTTCCATCTGGAGATGGGGTTTTTCTGCTGTTCGTTGTCGTGGGGGACTTGTTGGATTCTTTTCTGTTTTCTAGTTCCTGTGATTTCACGGACTGAGGACTTAGGCCTGAGAGGTTTGGTGCTTTGGTGCGGCACTGAGTTGCCCATGTAGTTGGTTTCCCCCTGGTGGTTCACTCCTTAACCTGAAAGTATGGTTGGGTAGCTTACGCAGTGTGCATCTAAGGGCCAGAATCAGGGCAGCTGTGTTTCTTTTCTTACAGGGTCAGGAAGGGCTCTCGGGTTTCTAGACCAGTGTTATCTTGACGTGAACCAGGCTGAGGGGAGCTCATCCTGCTGTGTTCAGTCCTGGAGCCAAGGGCCTAGGGCTCTCAAGATCCTCAGTAGGGCGTCTGCCGTCAGTCCCTCTAACCCATCTCCTCTCTGACCTGCAGGGGCACGTTCCGCTTTGAGAGGCCTGATGGCTCCCACTTTGATGTCCGGATCCCTCCCTTCTCCCTGGAAAGCAATAAAGATGAGAAGACACCACCATCAGGCCTTCACTGGTAGGCCAGCTGAGGCCTGAGTGCCTAGGCCTGGCCTCTGAAGAACAGCTCTCCTCCCACAATTGCTGCAGAACTCTCTCCACCATGGGCCACAGTGGGTCTTTTTATCGTTTGCACCATTTGGTTGTGGGGTTCTTTTTCGGCGGGTGGGTGTAATCGTTTTCTCCAGAAGACCTGTGTAGGACTCCTCCAAGGCTGGCCTACCCCGTAAGCCCAGGCTACACTGTTCCAGGAAACCTTTCCACCAGGAATTCTGTGTTCAGCTGCCACAGGCCTGGGTTTCCTGGCCTGTCCCACAAGTTGTTTGGAATATGAGGTTTGGTCAATAAACCAGTGCATACTTGGCCACCCTCGCCATTTCTGTCCCCGGGTTCTCAGGCTCCCATTTTGATGCTGAGTGGGGCCCTTGTTTGCTGTCCTTGCTGCCTTTCCAGGAAACTGCCCCATCTGCTAGAGTGTATGCTTCTCCCCTGAGGCTCGGGCTTGGCTGAACGTCTCCCAGGGTCACGGTGCCTCTCAGCCAGTGGGGTGAGGGCTAGATTGGACTCTAGTTTTCTTTACCCTCTGCCAAGTGCTGAGCAGGAGGCCAGCATCAGGCTGGGGGTTCTCCGCACTGGTCAGCCGTTGGCATCGCTGGCTTCCTTGGTCCTGGGAAGGAGTGAGGCAAGCCATGTGAGGTCCCTGGAATAATAGGCCTGCCAGCCATGAGCCTGTCTGTCAGGCTTTTCCAGACCACAAATGGAGAAACTCAGCCGAGAAGCTTTAGATATGTATGAATGGCGACTGAGCCAAGCTACTTTCTGAGCTGGTCACAGATCCTTAAGAGCCAGAGATGAAATGTGCTGCATTTCCCCCTGAATCGTAGGGATTCCTGCTTCCCTACTAACTTGGTGATTGTTAAAGAGGTCATTTTATTCTTAATATTAAATCTCAGTTCCAGCCCTTATTAGTGTTGTCCTTAATCCTCCACCAGGGGTAGCCTGGGTTGCACGGCAACTAAGTGCAATAGGATTTCGAACTTGGAGAACACAAGGAAGGTGGAGAACAGGAGGAAGACAAGAGCCAGGTCCACAGCAGTGAGCTGACCCAGCTCTGGTCACTGCAAGCACGGCTCTGTACCACAGCAATGTAACACAGTTTTATTAGAAATTAGTGTTTGTTTCCATCACCTGTGCTGAGCAATAAGGGATTGCGGTAAGTGACAAAGGGGATGTTCTCTCATGGCAGGACCTGGGCCATCCTTTAGGCAGACATTGGTCAGATAAGAAATGGAATAAAGCCCAGTCCGGGTACCAGTGATAAACAGCAGGCTTCCAGTTTTCTCTGAAACTGACAAGGTTTGACCTTCATCCGCACTCCTTGTCTGCGCTCCCCTGGGCTGCTCCAAGTTGAAAAATTCACACAGCTGAGAGCTGCTTTCTGAATGGGGCTGAGAAGCGCAAAGAAAATTTCCCCAACCCTTATGCCACAAAGTCTGATTAAAGAAGCTAAGATTACTTCAGTGATTTCAACGTTAGTATTTTTCTTAAGACCAGGGAGAAATTTTTGATCAGTCCAGGATTATTGTGCTTTCTCGGGAAGAAAGGCTAGTCACCACTGAGACAGCTGAGGATCTGAATGTCAAAGCAGCAGAGAGGCTGGGGCTGGGGAGGTCAAAGAACAAGCATTAAAATACCTCATTGGGAAGCTGGGGCTTCTGAGTATCAGAGGGCCTCAGGAGGGTAGCAGAGGAAATAGGCCAGTGGCCTCAGGCAGAAAGCATTCCAGTCTCTGTGGGAAAACCACAAAGCCAAAGGCCAGAATCTGGCCAAAGAAAAGGATTTGTCTTCATCCTGTTACTCCACTCAGGGCTGGAAGAAGTGTTTTGAGCTGATGACCAGGCTGCCTCACTGGAAAATTACACATTCAAGGCTGTGACAAGTGTAAAATACCTGGTTAGTCACACTTCCCCCGCCTCATCATGTCATTTCAGGTCCTTGTGGGTGTCTGCGAACCTCGGGCCTGGCATTTGCCCATAGGCTCCATCGGGTCGGCCATTAGCAGGCCACTTAGCTAGAGTGACAGTCGTCAGGGGAGAGGAGCCTAATAACCTGTGCTCCTTTCAGAATAGCTACCGCTCAGCAGCTATGGGGTATGGCATTTTCTTAGGCCGGCTGCACAGTCCCTCCCTGATGGTATTCCTTTGGAAAAGAATTTGGATAAGCAGTCTCCCAAGGGCCAAGCCAAACAGCAGGTAGTGAGAAAAAGCCCAAAGGAGGAACTTGCACCCTTGCCTGAGAGCTGGGGCTTGGCAGCTCCACAGTCACATTACCTGGCTTCCGAAGGGATTTAGGCTGTTCCCATCACCCTGTGTCCAGACTCAGCGCTGGGCAGAACCACCATCCTCAGCAGGGACACAAAACCAGTAATATGGGGCGGGCAGGGGCTCCACAGCCAAGCACATGCCACCTCTGCACAGGGCTGCTGGGAACACGGAGCTGGTGGTCACTGACCTCGGCTGATGGGCATCCGAGTGCAGCGCTCATGGGCTCCACTGCCTTCCCACTGTGGCTCATACTCCTGGCCCCTGTAATGGCCCTTTGGGTTTCCAGAAAGTAAAGCAAAGCATGCCTTGTAGCTGAGGGCAAGAGAATCAAAAAGAACAATCATGTCAGGCCCTAGGAGTCCGTTACATGACCTTAAAATGTCCTTTCTCATGGGCATTATTAGGGCCACAGTTCCCAACCTAAATGTCCTTCCTTCCTGCATGCTCTCTGGGCCAGCTGCTTGGCCAGCCCAGCAAAGCCAAAGCTAGTCAGTTTTTTGTTTTGTTTTATTGCTTCTCTATCCCCTCTCTCAGATTGACTCTGCAGGGAAGAGAGGTTAGGGTCAGAAAAAGATGATGTGGGTCCAGGCAGAATACAAATTGAATAAGAGTACAAAGTGCTTTAAAGAAACAAATGCCAAAGGCATCAAGGAAGGCCAAGGGTTCAGCCCTACCCAGGGTCTTGGCATCCTAGAGGGGTAGCACAAATGCCCAGTCCCCTCATTATTAGAGTTCAAGCTATTCATTTCCTAGGTAATTTTTTAAAAACCAAAGTCATTAAGCCTGTGCTTAAAGACCTCAAGGAAAAAGGAGCCCCACCTTCTATAAGAAACTGGGCCTCCACAGCACCAGAACGAGCCCATTCCCCACGGACCTCCCCAGAGACCTAAAGGTAGCCCTTCAGTAGAGCCAAAGGACACTCAGCAAGGGGCCAAGGGGACTGTTCTCGTGGGACATGGGCAGGTCAGCCCATCTGCCCCAGGGATAGACACAGCTCCCTGTCAGGAAGGGTTAGCAAAGGGTCTAGGACTTGGGTCATCCTGAAGTGCTCAGGGAGCAAAGGAATGTGGTCCCTCTCCTGCCCAGGTCCTCTGCCCTCCTGTCATGCTTCTGGGTGCTGGAGCAGAAACCGAGCCAGCAGCAGCGTGGGGTGGCCAATGGGGCAGGGCTCCACAGGACAGGAGACAGGGTGTCCCATGCCCTGACTCCCTGCGGGTCTTGTCAGTCGCGATGGGTAGACTGGTGGCTGAGCTGCCGGTCATCATAAGTGCTGTAGCGCTTGACATGGATACGGCGGACCCGGTCCCGCAGTTCAAAGGTCTCCTCGTCTTCACTGGGGGAAGCCTGGCTGCGGCTCCGGCTGGTGGCTTCCAGTAAGGAGTTGTCAGGGACTCGGGGGGTCTCATAGAGGAGGACGTTGAGTGTCTCCTCGTAGATGCGGGCCTCTGGGAATTCCACCTAGGCTCAGGGGAACAAGAGGACTGAGTGAGGTTTCATCCCACAGAGGCTGCAACGTGGTAGGGCCCTTGCCCCTGGGCTGGCTAAGTTCCTTCCAAACGCTCTCCCAAGACAGGTGGCTTTCCATCTCGTGAGGGAGGGGAAGCCTCTCTCTGGAGGAGATGTGGGGAGTTGGATTCGTGGACAAAAGGACGCCAAAGACTAGCATGCCACCGTGCCCCTCCCAGCCCCAGACCAGCGGGCTAGCATGTGGGGAGGTTAGGGCCTTGGCCTTGTGCTCAGAGCCAGGCTTAAGTACTACAACAGCAATTATGAGCGGTCGGGCCTCAGTTTCCTCTCATGTAAAACCAGGGCTGGGACGCCTGGGTGGCTCAGTTGGTTAAGCGGTTGCCTTCGGCTCAGGTCATGATCCCAGCGTCCTGGGAT
The DNA here is from genome assembly GCA_004024625.1 of Mellivora capensis. Classification (NCBI taxonomy): domain Eukaryota; kingdom Metazoa; phylum Chordata; class Mammalia; order Carnivora; family Mustelidae; genus Mellivora; species Mellivora capensis. Next base: position 139,902 of record PISX010001297.1, on the reverse strand, counting down.
CGAGTCCCACATTGGGCTCCTTGCTTGGCAGGGAGCCTGCTTCTCCCTCTGCCTGCCACTCTGCCTGCCTGTGCTCGTGCTCTCGCTCTCTCTCTCTCTGACAAATAAATAAATAAAATCTTAAAAAAAAAAACAAAAAAACCCAGGGCTAATACCTACTTCAGAGAGCTGGTATGAACATGAAAGACAGAAAGGCAGCTGGATTCTAGCCTAACCTGACTTCTGTTCACTCAGCTGTCGAATTCGGAGAATGCTCCAGCCCTGCCTGTCTCACAGGTGTGCTGTGAAGAGTCAGAGTTCACAGAAGACAAAACACTCAGGAAGGGGACCTGTTTTGGAATCCTGACTCTGTTAAGTGCACACGGGAGCCCGCACCCCCAAAATGCCAGGGGGAAGCAGGGTCACCTCCTGTAAGCTGTCCCCCCCCCCCCCCCCCCGGCAAACCTCAGATGGCCCTGCACAGTTCAGGGGCCTGGGGGCCGAGCAGGTGCTACACGAGCTTGGCTGCTCGGAGCCCCTTGCGTCCACGACTCTCCGAGCGGGCTGCCCTCCCCGCCCAGCAGAGGCCTCTGCCCCTTCTGTTACACACAGGGCTGGGCGGGGGTGGGGGGGGCAGCTCCCCTCTGGGGAGGACACCAACAGCTTGCAGACCGGGAGAACAGGGTTTGCTGAGTTTGCGTTAACTGTCACCTGTCAAATCCCTCACATGCACCTGGCGCTGCGTTGTTACTGCAGGCGCTGAGCTGCTGACCAGGAACGGCCGACTAGCCGGGGCCAGAGGGGCGATTAGACCCCACACTGCTGCTCCGAGGAACTGCCACGTTCTCCTAATAGTTCCACTGACTGCATACTATCAGGCCCCTGTTTGCAGGTGAGGAAACTGAGGCCCTGCTGCTTTCAACAGCTTGTATGAGTCCACGGTAGAACCAGAATTCAGACTTAAATTGGGCCAACTCCAAAGACCCAGTCCTTCCCGCCACACCATGCCGTTCTTGCCTCTCAGCTGACCAGGACAAAGCATTCCCAGGCCATTCCCCGAACTTCCCGAACTGATTTTGTCCTTGCCCAACACCATCATGTGAGTCTGGGGAAAACAGAGCAAACCGAACGCCCTCTCGCTCCCGGTGATGAAAGGCCCGGCTGGGGCTGCCCTGGGCTGCGTCCCACCCCCGCCCGCGCAAAGGGAGGTCCCCCACACCTTGGTCTGCTTCTTCTCCGTGGCATACACGATGGAGGTGCAGCACACCTCGGCCAGCTTGCGGCCCTGGCCGTAGAAGGACCAGCAGCAGATCTCATCGCCAATGACATCCTTGATGAAGAGCACGCGGCCATTGAAGCGCAGGGAGAGCTTGTCAAACAGCTCGATGTTTTTCAGCAGGTGGTCGTCCGAGTTGCTGGAAAACCCAAGAAGGCCAGTGGGCCTGGGAATGAGATTCTAGCACAAGAGAGGGTGCTGACTGGGTGTGTCCCCTCCTCCCCATCACGCAGAACTGAGGAAAAGTCAAGAGGTCAGATGGGACCCTCTGGGTTTGGGGGCCTGTGAGGAAGAGGAGGAGAGTTGTTCGGAAGTTCAAGCAGGGAGAACTGAGGGAGGGTGGTCTCCTCTCATTGGCCCCGAAGGAGGGAGGCTTGCAGCCATCACGGCAGGAGGGTCTGTTCCTTGGCTGCAGGGCGGATGCTGGCAACACGTCTGTCCTCAGGGACTCCCTGAGTCCTTGGCCTTTGGCGTCTACCTAACTGTGGCCAGCTGAGGGGACACTGGGCAAGGGAGAGGGTGGCCCAGCTGTGAAGCACAGAGCTTGGCTTAGGAGGAGTCCCAGCCACGGGCTTCCAGGGTCCCTCCTCCACCCCAGAAGCTAATTCCGGGAAAATCCCTGGCGTGCTGCCTGACAGGACACGCTTGGGCCGGGGTGAGGGGGTGGGGGTGGTTTCCGGTTCATTCTCCTCTAGATCCCAGCCAGGGCCCAGCACCCAGTTCCAAACGCTTCTGCCCTTGCTTCCCTTCTCTCTTTGCTCTTCCCGCCTGAGACCCAGACCCTAGCCAACCATGCCAGGAGTGCAGGTGGCTTCTCTCAGGTCTCCTGCCCCATGGCTGGCTGCCTAGTCCTTCTAGCTACTTCTGCCGCCCTTCCCCAAGCCCTGCCCACCCCCCAAGCCCCCCAGCGGCCCACCCTACCTGGTATAGGAATACTTGTTGTTGCTTCTATTGTACAGCAGCTTCACCACGGGCTGGGAGGGAGGAGAGCGTGAGGGCCAGGCCAGGGTCCCATCCTCCCCTGCCCACAGCCCTCTGGGGTCCCAGTACCTTGGTGGAGGATTCAATGAGCCTCTCTTCCTCTTTCAGGGAGGTGATGATGGGAATGTTGCACACAGGCTGGTAGGAGTCCTTCTTGTCCTGGGTGACACACACAACTGACAATCTTTTTCTGAGCTCTCCTGCTTGCCAGGCTAAGCCAGGCCTTCCCCAGAAGCTGTCGGAGCCCCTCTGCCAAGGCCACCCTCTGCCTGTTGAGGAGGCATCTGGCCATAGGAACTGCCAATTGGCAGGTAGAACCCCATTTCCAGAAAACCTAAAATCCAGATACCAAGGTGGAGAAACTGGAAACTAGGCTCAGTCCCCTACTGCTCAAGTCTGTCACCTTCCAAATGACTGGCTGCCAGCATCCTTGGCCTGGGCAGCACCCCACATATCTGACAGTGAGGTTCGGACTCCCAACCCTACCGGTCATGCGACCTTCTGGGAAATGGACCTTGATGGCCCTGCAGGGAGGGGCCGACCCCGAACCTCCTAGACCTGAGCCCTCTTCAGCTCCATACCTGCAGAGCAGTCTGGCACACGCTCACCAGCCCCTGAATGAGGTAATACTTGGCTTCGGCCATCAGTTCCTTAATTTCCTGTCGGTTCTGTGGGAGGATGATGGTGTCATCTCGGAGGTAATTCAAAATGGTGCCGAAGTGCTTCCCACATCGGTCTATGAGGATCCAACCTAAGGATTCAGACAGGCCGCACAGGGTTACTCTTTGCCTCCAGGAATGAGCAGTGGGCAAAGGCCACCTGACTAGCCTGGGGGCAGCCTGCAGCACAGGGTCACAGGAGGGGGAACACCACCTCCAGCTCTTTGGCCTGTGGCTGTTCTCTTCCACCCGGGCTGGCCTGGACTGCGGGGGACCGAGGCCTTTCAGGCAACGCAGCAGCCCACGGAGGTCTCAGCTCAGGAGCGCTCAGGCCCACCGCTGGCCACGTGGACAGCGCCAGGACCTGCCTGCCTTCTGTGTCCTGCCCACTCACTACAGCCGTGGTTCTCGGGAGCATCTAGTCCTTTGGGAATATTTAAGAAGTATGGATCTTCACCCTGGAAAATGTTAAGTGCACACCCTTCTACCTACAACCTCCAAGAATTCTGAGGCTCTACCCAAGACTCCAGGTGAAGGAAATCTGCACTGGGTAACAGGAAGAGGGAATCTAGAATCTAGACCTGCCACGCTTGAGCTCTGCCCCAAACTCGCTTCCTCAGGAACACTTCCTTCCCTCCTCGGCTGGCCCAACGAGCCCCAATGCCTCACCTTCTTTGTCGGTCAGCACCTCCATGCGCCCGCTGAACATGGCCTTGAGCATGGTGTCATGCCGGGTTAGTGCCCGCACGGTGGTGTAGTACAGGGAGCCCCCCACATTGAGCTGAACATATTTGTTGCCCAGGCCTCCTCCCTTGAAGCCGCTCAGCTTGGGCTTGGCCCCCGAGGCTGGGCACAGACAGGTATCCCCTGACATCTCCCGCTGCAGGTAGATCACCACACGGCAGGAGGTCGGCTTGGAAGGCTCCGCCGTGGTGGAAGGATCACGAGTGAGTGGCCAGTGGAGGCCAGAGCCTCATACTCTCAGCACTGTGAGCAGGAGATGGGAGAAAAGACAGGAGTTAGCCGAGCAAAGCCCTCAGCTCCAAGGGGACGGGAGGAAACCATGCAGTCATTCTCTCCTTGACAAGCAAAGGGCTTCCCTGGCAGAGGCTAAGGCCCAAGCCAACAGCAAGAGAAGACATTCCTGCTCTTCTTTATGGTACCAGGAACTAGCACAGTCTCCCAGAGCCCGCCCACCATCTCGCTGGCCTCCCTGAGCCTCAGCTCAGCTCTCGGCAGCAAGGAGGACAAGCAAACCCTTGGAGTTAGTCTGAGATGGTTTGAGGAGCAGACAGGGCAGCTGAAGTTTTACCCTGGGGAACCACAGTCCAATTCTTGTTCTTCGCTTCTCAAGGTTCCCAGGACCCAAGACTTCCCACCAAACGTACCGGGAATCCTGCCAGCGCAGGAGATTCCCAGGAGCCAGAGGGAGACAGGATGTACTTCCTTTCTAAATATTCCAGGCTCAGAAGCAGCCTGTACCAGGCTGACTTTGAGCACCACCGCAGTCTGGCTTCGGGGAAGCAAAGTAAAAGCAGCTTTAGGAGAGCATGGAATGAGCCAGGCTGGAGGGAACCGGCCAGTGTTCCTGGCAGAGGTTCCCCTGGCCCCAGTGGAGTTTCCTGACCTTCCCCTTTCTGGGTCCCAGCCCTGTCCCAGGTTCCTGAAATTGTCACCATTTTCCAGGACAGAACAACTACAGGATGGTTATTTTTACCTCTTCCTGAGAGGAGGCCCAGCCCTATCTCTTCCTTTCTTCCCTGCCCACAAGACTGGGGAGAAGGGGCTCAAAAAGATCAGACGGTAAATCTCAAAACAACTATGAAGTGATCTGGAAACTGAAACACTGATAGGCATTCATGGGAGGGAGGAGTGAGGGAAGCAAAGGAGGGCAGAGCCAGGTCACCCCTCCTGAGCTAGATTCTCTATTATAAGTCTTGGTTTTCTAAAGAATCACTACAATTCATCTACTGGAAAAAAAGAGCAAACATTCACTGCAGGCTTACTATGTTCAAGGTACTAGTCTAGGCAACTTAATATCCACATTACTTCGTTTAATTCATACAGCGAGAAAATAAGACTGAGTGCCTGCTCTGTTAGGTGGTAGGGACAGAGAGGTGGAAAGATAAGGACCTTGCCTTCAAGGAGTACAAAGAAGCAACATAATGTTAACAAGAATAAAAATAGTAAGAGTTAGCATTTATTGTCCCCTGTTATGTGCCGGGCACTGAGGATACCGAAGAGACAAATAAGTCATGCCCTCACAGAGATTACATTGTAAGGGGAGGACATACATAATAAGCAAGAAAATAAATATGTGAGCAGTTCCAGAAGGTAAGAAATGCAATAACTAAGCTAGTGATAAGAGAGTGACTAGGAAGAAGTCCTAAGATGGATGGGGCCAGGGAAAGCCTCTTTGGGAAGGTGACATTCCAGCTGAAGCCTGAAAGAGCATTCCAGATGGATGGAAGAGTGAGTGCAAAGTTTCTCGGTTAGCCGCAAGTTTTAGGAACAGAAATAAGGCCAAGATGTCTAGTGCACAGAAAAGGGGGAAGTTGGCTTGATGTAAAGTCAGACAATGCAGGGGCTGCTTCATATGAAAAAGCTTGCATTTTATACTAATTGTGATGGCCATCAATTGGAGGGTTTGAAGCAAGGGAGTGACAGGATCTGAGTTATTTACATTTTGAAAAGATCACTCTGGCTGCCTGGTAGAGAACGGATCATAAGAGTGCAGGAGAGCAAGCAGGAATACCAGAGGAAATGGAGTCTACGTAAGGGATGAAGGCTCGGACTGCAGTGTTGGTAACAGAGACAGAAAAAAAGGTGAAATTGCCTTGTAGTCCTCACAACATGCGAAAGCTTAATGGTTGCATGCCGCCTCCTGTGAGATCCAGAAGCAGTGCACAACGCCATGCACATCTGAAAGTATTTAATATATGTCAGTTTGTTAGACTGAAAACTGTCCCTAAAATGATTTGGGTAGGCCCCTAGGAAGAATGTCCAAGGAAGGACCAGAGCGGGTGCTTTGTGAAGTACCTAATTTCTTCGGTGGTTTGTCCAGGAGCCTCTCATTTGCCCTAAGGATGGAGTATGGATGAGATGAGCCTTTGCCAGCAGATTGCCTAATCCCTAAAGTAACACATGAATAGCATGAAATCACCTCACCTTCCTCGGCTCACCCCAAAGGCATAAGTTCACCCCTTAACAGGTTTTAGCAAGTTCCCAATGTACTTTGGGTCTAGCCCCAATTTCCCCAGGTTCAAAGCAAGCCCACAGACGTTCTGCCAAAGTAAAAGAACTCAAGGCCAGGCAGTGGCCAACAGGGCCTACAAAGCAATTGCTTTGAGCCCCTGGATGACGTCAGCTCAGAAGCCGCCCGCTCGGATTCCTCCCAGACCATTAGGCTCCCAGACCACTGGGCTCCAGGAATCTTGTGGCAGGTGACGCCTCAGTAAGTAATTCCAGTGAGAATGAAGTTTCCATTGATAGCCTCACCGCTGTTCCTTCCGGACTTTGTGTGTGGGTATTTGGGGATGCCTGGGGCTGAGGGCGTATCCGAGTCTCTCTCAGCGAGGCTAATGGGAACCTAAGCAGATTAAAGGGCAGGACAACAACCGCGGCCATAGAAGGTGGAGTCCTAAAGGCAGAAGTACCCAGAAACCCATCACACTCGGTGGTGGCGGGCGGGTAACCGATCTTGGATAAAGGGGGCGGATCTAGCAGAAATCCTAGGTGTAAATCTTAAGCTTCATCCAAAGGGTTTGGAAAGATTTAGCGAGACCCAACTCTCTGATCTGTGGTGAGTCTTCCCGGCCCGCACCCCCTCCTCACGACCGAGAAACTGAGACCGATTCTGACACCCATCCCAGTGGAGGATTTGAGCTCTCCATCTCTCCTACGCCGTCCCACGCCTTTACCCCAGGACTGGGTGGGAATCTCTGCTCCAGCTCGGGACCCGTCCATCCTGCCCCCCAGGGCATCCGCACCCCGGCTCTCACCGTCCCCAGGGAGGGGGGGGGCGCTTCTCCTCTCAGCTGGGTTGCAAGCCGACCCCGCGCCGCCCTGGGCTGTGGCCGCCTGCCCGCCAGCAATCCCGGGCTGTGAGCTCACATCCTCCGCCCGCGGACTCCGCCCTAAACCGAGGCCCAACCCCGCCCGCCCCTCAACCTGGGACTCTAAAGCTGGCCCTGCCCAGAACCCAATCACGGGGGAGGGAGGGGTCCCTGAGAGCATTTCGGGGTGAGCGCTCAGCTACTTCCGGCAGCCTTTCCGGCGCAAAGGCCTCTGGATCTTGTAGGCAGCCGTCCCTCCTCTCAGGCCTGTTTCCCAGCAGGCTCTGCGGGTTGGGCGGGGTAAGTACTTCCGCCGTCAGGTAATGACGTTACGGGTAAACAGGTCCTGTAGCCGTGGCAGCAGCTGAGGCCGGCGGGCGAGGCACCGGCGGCCGCTGACCCGGGAGAGAACCGGGCTGCGGGAATCAGCCCGGGCGGCAGCGTGCCGCCGCTACGGGGTTGGCAGGTAGGCAGCGACTGCGGGTCGGAGGACGCGGGCGGACCTGGGGCGAGTGAACCTGACAGGCCGAAAGAAACGTGGGGATTCCGCGCGATTCTTTGCGAGCCGTGCGACGCCCACCTTGGACCTGGAGCTTTCCTCGTTGCTGCTCGCAATGGTCTTGTGAGGAAACTGCAGCTCATATAAGTTCAAGGCGTCTGCGTAGTGTGGACAGCCAGCTCCATCATCCAGGTCTTCCGTGTGCCCGGTGCCCCTTCCCCTCGCCCTGCGGATGGCGCCTGCTCGCGGGGCTGGGAGTGGATCTAGGAGAGCCAGGGGTTGGAGGGTGTCGCTGCAGTTAACTTCAGGAGCTCAGTGCGGTTCTTGTGCCCGGTGCTCCTCAGATGCCCAGACACGCACGTGTGGTGGGAGTTGGGAGGGAATCTGACGGTCGGCTGGGAACCCTCTCCCTGCCCTCCTTCTCCGGTCCTATCCATCTCATTCAACTCTGCCCTCCGAACATACAGTTGGCGCTCAAGCCAGATACATGGGAATCTTGCTTGCCTCTTTCCTTCCCTCATCCCCAAACCCCTACATCCAGTCAGTCCTTTACCAAATGCCATCAACTTAACGTGACATCGCAAACTGGAACACTTTTCTTCAGCTCCAAGCCTTGGTTACTGTAATAGCCTTCTCTGTTTCCAGTCATTCGTTCCACAGACATTTACTGAGTGCAGGTGCCCAGTATGTGCAGGCACTCTGCTAGATGCTAGGGTTTCAGTGATGAACAAGGTAGGTGTAGCCCTACTGTTGTTCCTTCCAGTTCATTCTCCATCCTAGGTCAGAGTGATCGTTCTAAAAGGGAGAGATGACTGTGCCTCTTTACTGAGAACTGCTGGCTGCCCGCTACCCTTATGATCAAATCCAAGCTCTTGACTGCGGCTTTCAGAGCCCTCCATGAACCAGCTCTGGCCTTCCCATCTAGACTTAACCCTGTTCCACGCTCCCCCTTGTTCACTGGGTTTTAACCACGCCAGCCTTTCGACTCTTGGAATGCACTACATTTCTTTTCACCTCAGGACCTTCACACATGCTTTTCCTTCTGTCTGGAATGCCTCCTCCCTGCTGCACTTGGCAAACTTTTGGATATTCTTTAGGTCTCAGCTTGAGTGTCACGTTTTCAGAAGCTTTTGTTGAGGGGCACCTGGGTGGCTCACTCAATTAAGCATCTGCCTCTGGCTTAGGTCATGATCCCAGGTCATGATCCTGGGATTGAGCTCCATGTCGGGCTCCCTGCTCAGCGGGAAGCCTGCTTCTCCCTCTGCCCCTCTGCCTGCTTGTCCTCTCTTTCTCTCTCAAAAAAATAAAGCCTTTAAAAATTGTTTAAAAAAAATGAAGCTTTTGTTGAGACATCCTCCCCCCATATGAATTATGTCCTCTTGCTGCAGCTTCATATAGCCCATGTGCTTTTCCTCATACTATCCTCACCACTTGTGATTGTTTACTGCCCAGAGATCAGAAATGTTTCTGAATAAATGCATCCTCTCAGGGAAGGGAGTGGAAGTGGAAGCAGATATTTGATCCCCTAGGTTACTGGAGGCTTTCTAGAGCAGCTGGTCTGGGCCCGGTAGGTCTTAAATGCTCCGACTGTATGTGTAAATGTAACAGATCAGCAGGAAGACGGATCTTTTAAAAATCTGGATTAAAAGGAAGCTCGGGATGATTAAAATGTTTCAAAAGGAAGATGCTAACCTGGTTCCTTCAGTGGAGTATAGTGGGCCAAAGGCTCTGGGCCACAGTCATATATGGGCAGCCTATAGACTTGCATTAGTTGGCCCACAGTGTTAGGTGTGGTTTTTTCCTTTAAAATGTTGAATTTAAGACTTTCCTTTAAAAATCAGATTTTGGGGGTGCCTGGGTGGCTCAGTGGGTTAAAGCCTCTGCCTTTGGCTCGCGTCATGGTCCCAGGGTTCTGGGATCGAGCCCTGCATTGGGCTCTCTGCTCTGCAGGGAGTCTGCTTTCTCCTTTCTCTCTGCCGGCTTCTCTGCTTGCCTCTCTGCCTACTTGTGATCTTTATCTGTCGAATAAATAAAATCTTAAAAAAAATCAGATTTTGGGACACCTGCATGGCTCAGTTGGTTAAGCGTCTGCCTTCGGCTCGGGTCATGGTCTTGGGATCAAGTCCCACATCTGCCTCCTTACTCAGCAGGGAGTCTGCTTCTCCCTCTGCCTGCTCTACCAGTTCTGCCTGTAGCTCTCTGTGCTTCTGCTCTCTCTCTAACAAGTAAATAAATAAAAATCTTTAAAAAAAAATCTTTAAAAAGAAATCAGATCTCTTCTCTAAGTGTGGATTTGGGGCTGTCTTGAAAATGAGTTCTGGTGGCTGGGGGACTTTATTATTTTTTTAACTGTTGCTCCTCCTATGGTATACCTGCTCTAGGAAGTTACTCCCATAATCACGACATTTGGGACAGATCTTCTCTAAGGAAGCCCAAAGGGAAACAGCTGGGGAAGGTGGGAGCGGAGGAAAGGGCTGGTACAGGGCCAGGTGGTGGCAGAGCCTTTGGAACACCTGGGGTTTGGGAATTGGTATGGCAGCCAACTGCCAGACCTAAGTAGCATTGCTTCCCTATTTGGACAGGGTGTGTTTTTTTAAAATTTGTGTGTGTACGCGTGTGTTTGCCAGAACAGTGATTTTTCAGTGTGTCCTTCCCAGAATTGAGGCATCCTTTGGACCAGGAATGCAGGGTGGCTTGGGAAGGGAAAAGATCTCTCTGCTGATTCTCTTACCTACAGAAAGAAACCCAGACTCCTGAGTTGGACACACAGGGTCTTACTGATCTGGCTCCAGCTGACCTTTGCAGCTCCGTTCTCGGTCCTTTCATCTTCTAGGTCTTCTGGCTGTTTCAGTGACTTCACACTCTTGTCCGTGCTGTTTTCTCCGCCCGGGAAGCCTTTCCCTAGCCTCCTCACTTGGTACGTTCTTGCTGATGCTTCATTCCTTTTTGTGTTTTCTGCTAGAAAGAGATGGAACCAACTTTGGTCCAAGTTCAGGCCAGCATGTCTGTGGCAGACATTGTGGGTAATATCTTTATTCCCGGCTTATTTTAACTTTCAATTTTAAGTCATGCAGATGTCCTCTTTTACTTGCTTTTGGTGTTATGCTAGGGCTGTGCTGGAAGAGCTTTTTCATGTCCTTGTGGGTACATAATTGGGGACAAATATACTTATGGCTTCTCACAACTTAGTTCGAATGTTACTCCCTCACCCTGTTAACTGCTCTGTTCTCCTGCAACACTTGCGTGATATTTCTGTAAAAGCACTTAACACAGTATACTTTCTCAGTTTCCATGTCTGTCTTCCTCCAGCTAAACTATGTGCTCCTCCAGGGCGGGCACCATGTCGCCCTCATCCTTGTACCCCCCGCATCTAGCAGTGTTGGCATGTAGTAGTCACTCAAGAAATGTGTGTTGAACGAACGATGCCCGTGACAAGCAACTGGACTTTATTCTTTCCTGACCCTTGCTCCTATGACACACCTCCCGGCTGCCACTAGCACCCCTTCAGAGCAGAGCAGAGCTTCTCTAGGGAAGCCGGAAGGGAAACAGGTGAGGCTCAGAGAGGTGGAGGCAGAGGGAAGGGGAGCCTTTGGAGGAGCGTCTGGGGTTTTGGCACTGGTGTCTGGGGGCAGGAGTGAAGGCTGGGCTGGAAGTGGGCATTTCCTTGGGTGGCTGGGAAGTGATCGGGGACTGAGGCTTCTTTCTCCACAGCTATGGCCAAGGACATCCTGGGGGAAGCTGGGCTGCACTTTGACGAGCTGAACAAGCTGCGCGTGTTGGACCCTGAGGTTACCCAGCAGACCATAGAGCTCAAGGAAGAATGCAAGGACTTTGTGGACAGTGAGTGTCATTTGGGGAGACGTGGTGCCACTTGGCTTTGAGCTGTGCCAACTGTGCTCCACCCTCACACCCCGCGCAGCTGTCGTCCCTGCCAGAAGGAGTCTAGTGGCTCCCTGGAAGTTGTGTCTGGCCTTTGTGAATTCCCACATACCAGCCACCTTGTCTCCCTGCTCTCTAATGCTTGCATGTAGTCAGACCCAGAGCACCGATCAAGACAAATGGTGAAATGGAGAGAGGCTATCCCATCCTTGATTTTTTTGCTCTCAGAAACCTTGGAGCAGAACTAGGGCTTGAGGGTAGGAAAGAGTTAGGTACCCAGGATTTGATTTCCTGGAAGTTCAACAGACTCACTGAGGTCATTTTTTAGCTAGTTATCCAGGACACCTGTCCCAGCCTGTCCTAGCAGGCAAGTAAGCCCAGTGGCCGTGAATACAGAGCAGCTCTCGCTAAAGCAGGGATTTCTGTGGTTGTTGTTGAAGAGCAGGGATTTCTGAGCTTTCTGGGCTCTCCTTAGTCTCTACAGGGCTTGGCTGGTGAAAGGCAGCATGGGCTCTGTGGCCAGTCTTCTCACTGCATGCTGTCCTTCCTCCCTAGGGTCTAGTTCACTCCTCGGTAGAACGAGGTCCTACCACACCCAAGGACACTGAAAGAAGCAAATGGGAGATGAGGCCCTTAAATGCTTCGAGTTCTGTATTAGCTCTGGTCATGGTTGGCAAGGCCCTGCCCCCCTAACCACCATTAGCTGACATCTAGTTCCTTATCTGGTGCTAGTCAGGAGGCTCTGTTCACGTCCTGAGTCAGTCCTTCCATGAACGTGGCCCTTTGTGCTTCCTGTTACTCCTGGGAAGGCAGGAGAGAGAGTGCGCGGAGGATGGGCCCATCAGGGTTCTCATACCTGAGGTTAATAGTCACTGGCTGGCTCACTTGGGACCCAAGGTCCATTGTGCCCTTGTCCAGCTCTGGGCACCTGGCCACCCTTCTCCTGGTTTAGACTAAGGGTGGAAGACTTTAGGTCAGCAGGCACCAAATTGTTTTGACACAATTTAGAAGGGGCAGTTAGCCATGCCCTCTTGCCACAAGGGAACGCCAAGGGAGTGGGGATGCAGAGAAAATAAAATCTTTTTTTCTGTTCTTTCCCTGAAAGAAATTGGCCAGTTTCAGAAAATAGTTGGCGGTTTAATTGAGCTTGTTGACCAGCTTGCAAAAGAAGCAGAAAATGAGAAGATGAAGGTAAAATCAGCATGTCTTCTAAATCTTGGTCCATTCACTCTTCCTCTGCCATCTTGACTTTTTCTTGGGGAGGGTGGTGTGGGATGTTCTTTACAGGGTTTTAGTAACGAGCACAGTTAACCTTCTGTTAAACTCTTAACATGCCAGTACATTTTGTCATTCTTTCCTTTAACCGTCACATTACCGAGATAGGTGGTTTTATGCTCGTTTTATAAGTGAAGCAATGTGGGCATGCCGGGTGTCAAGGACTTGGCAAATGACCCCAGGCTAAGTGGCACATCAAATGGGCCGCTGACCACCTGTGTGCCAGAGTCGGGCATGCTCGTAGACCTGCCCCAAAGCTGCTGTCTGGGTGTCGTCAGGCACTTGGGGTCATGCTGGTAGTCCTTCTCATTTCCGAGGCTCTGGGGCTCAACTGTCTTGCCAACTGGACACTGAGATAGCCCCAGTGGCCCTTCCTTGGCTGAAGACTTAACGCTGAAGACAGTTTTAAAGAAGCCATGACCTTCTTCGGTGATACTGTTTTTCTAGGCCATTGGTGCTCGGAACTTGCTTAAATCTATAGCAAAACAGAGAGAAGCCCAACAGCAGCAACTCCAAGCACTAATAGCGGAAAAGAAAATGCAGCTTGAAAGGTAAGAAGTTATGATATAAAGCAAGTTCTTTACTTAATTACAATTCTATTTTTCTTTCTCAAATGGTCACCTCTTATCCTTCTTCTTCATCGTTGTTCTCCCAGGGATAGTGTCTCACTTGTTATCCTGATTTGAAGATTTAAAAAATAAAATTACAGGGGCATCTGGTTGGCTCAGTAAAGCATCTGCCTTCAGCTCAGGTCATGATTCCGGGGTCCTGGGATTGAGCCCACATTGGGCTCCCTGCTCAGCGGGGAGTCTGCTTCTCCCTCCCACTGCTTGTGTTCCCTCTCTCGCTGTGTGTCTGTCAAATAAATAAAATCTTTAAAAAAATAAAATTACATTGCTGAAAGGAAAAAAAAATTTGTTAAAGATTTTGAGAGAGAGAGACACGGCGAGAGAGGGAACACAAGCAAGGGGAGTAGGAGAGGGAGAAGCAGGTTCCCTGCCGAACAGGGAGCCCGATGTGGGGCTCGATCCCAGGACCCTGGGAACGTGACCTGAGCTGAAGGCAGATGCTTTACTGAACCACCCAGGTGCCCCAAGAAAATTTCTCAATACAAAACCACCTCTAATATTGAGAGCTTGAAAGCTCAGGTAGCAAGTGTCCAGAGGTTGGCTGGTTCTCCTAAAGGAAAACACCTCTTGGGGCTGGAGACTTCTCATGGTGGCCCTAGACTGGGCTTTGCTTCTTTGTTCTTTTTTTTTTAAGATTTATTTATTTATTTGGCAGAGAGAGAGAGAGAGATCGATTGATCACAAGCAGGCAGGCAGAGAGAGGGAAGCAGGCTCTCTGCTGAGGAGAGCCCGACGCAGGGCTCGATCCCAGGACCCTGAGATCATGACCTGAGCCAAAGGCAGAAGCTTAACCCACTATGCCACCCAGGCGCCCCACTCTTTGTTCTTTCTTATCCTAACTTCTACATTGTGTACTCACACCATTTCTTGGCATCATTTATAATCTTCTCTAGGAGAATTAAATGCATGGTTTATTTCATCCATTTTTAGGGCTTCTAACAATTTTGTTTTTCAGGTATCGGGTTGAATATGAAGCTCTGTGTAAAGTAGAAGCAGAACAAAATGAATTTATTGACCAATTTATTTTTCAGAAATGAACTGAAAATTTTATAGGAGGGCAAGAAACAAACCCAAACCCCAAAAAACCTCTGTACTGTTCCAGTGACTTGACTAATGGCCCACGCATGTCCTGAGAGATGGTGTGTAAGGAACGCAGCATCTCTGAAGGCAGTAAACAAATCAGGGAGCTTGTCGCAGATGTCTAGGCGCAGCTGCTGGCGAACACCCATGGCCACGGTGGTCCAGGCTCTCACCTCTTGGCATTCTTAACTTGACCTGAGCAGTCTGTAAACTCGATTTTTTTTTTTGTGTGTGTAATTTCACAAAGCTTTGGAAAGGAAGAGCAATAAATTATTGTTTTCAAATGCTTTGATCTCCCTCTTTTCCTCGTGCCCTTGACGTGTACATTTAAAACCTTGAGAGAACCCTGGACTCTCGCGCCCCTCCCTCGGCCACGAAACAAATCAGGCAGTGGTCAGCAGGTGCCTTTATTTGGACCAGACACATGAGTCAGACGATACTCCCAACAAGCAGACCAGCATGGCCTGTGAGCAAAACAGACAAAAAGAGGGAACCAGACAGGACCAGTTCTCATTTCCCATGTGTGTTCACAGGTATGTGTGTTTTGAGCTGACCTGCAGTATGATTTAGAGAAAGCAAGGAACCCAATGAAGCAAGCCAGCATGTACACAATGGACATGTCATGCCTTGCTGCCCCTTTACTCAGAGAACAAGCCAGGAAGGATGACGAAACTCTCAGGAAATGTGCAGTTATCCAACAGGAAGCACACTCCACATCAGGTGTGAGGCACCAGACCTCAGAGGGAAGGGACTTAATTTCAGGTAGTCTGTAAAAACATAGAAGATTAAGGTTTGGAAAGAAGGAATCAGGAGATTTTAAAAAAAGTCTTTTCTGGGATGATCTGTTTAATACAGAAACAAAACACCTTCAAGCTTAATCCATTTCTGAAAGTCAGGCCAGAGCTGACCCTTGAGTAAAACCGAGTTTAGGCCTCTTGCAGAAACTTTCCCCCAACCAAGGGTGGAGGCAAAAAAAAAGAAAGAAAGGAAAAAAAAAAAAAAAGCCATGATAGTTTTTAATGCATATTAAAGAGGCATAATTTCAAACTTAAAAATGACCCCAGAAATCCCACTCTTCATTTTGCTGATAAAGGATATGCTGCAAAGAATCAGGAGTCAAGGGTTTAATCACATGTGCACTGTGGGTCAGGTGACTCATGAACATGCCAAGCAGACCACGTTTCTTGGAAGTTTATCCGGGATCTGGTCTGGTCCTGCTCACAGTGGAACTCGGGGCCACAGGGAGGTATTTGGCACTGCTTCCCTATAAGCCAGTCCGTGCTCCGCTGACTGATCTGTTGGCGCCAGTGTCCTCAGAAGGCAAGGTTCTGATGTGGCTCCTGCCAGAGTCTTGCTCTTTGTGTGTTGCTGGTGTGTTTCAAATGCTACTGGAGACATGGGTTCTGAGCAGTTTTCCTCATACTGGGTCCAACAGGAAAACTGCGCTGTGGGCTTCTCCCCGCGGGGCCAGTCATTACTGCTGTCATTTTTTCTTCCTTTTCTCCTCGTACTTGTAGTAGGGGCTCCGCAACATGAAAAGCAGAAGCATAAGAGGGATGAGAAAGTAGGGGGCATAGATAGAGACGAGGGTAAGTCTTTCGTGGAAAGTCTTAGGTCCTTGTCCTTTGAAACCACTGGCTTTGGAGAAGTCATCAAATAGAAACGTGGAGAGGATTGGAATCAGCGTTGTCATGGTGTGAACTGAATAGATGATTGCAGGGATGCGGATCCACCTGCGGCCTCCTGAAGTGGGGAGTGGGGGAGAGAAGCGTTAGGTATGCTCATGACCCTGGGGGGGGCCCCCTGGTTTTCTCCATGCCTGCTCGCTCCCTCCAGCTGAATCCTCCCCTCCCAGTGCAAACGAATGGAGGACTGGGGGTGCTCTAATGCCGCCTAGCGCCTGGAGCTGGGGCTCTAGCACAGGGACCGCCAGGGAACCAAGGGCGGGGGTTGGAGTTGGATTCAGAACAACACTGTGGCAGTAGAATGGCCATTATAGTTGACACAAGGCCAGGGGCGGGGCCTGCCAACAGCATCTGTTAAGGAATTACATATAGGTGAGAAGATCAACAGCTTCTGCCAAGACACAGAGTTGGGGGGCTCCAGTGGGGAAAAGGGTGTATGAGCTTAGTTACTATGTTCGTGAGTTCGGCCCCTGTCTTTATAAAAGCATTAGTCCCAGGGGAACACTGTAAAAATAAAGAAGTGAAACCCTTCCGGGATGAAGCTATTGCGTAAAAGCCAGTCTGGTGCTACCCAAGTCAGAAACATAAAAGCCAATGATGAAAGGAAAGTTCTGCAGGGGTAAAAACAAACAAACAAAAAACCCCCCAAAACAATAAAAAGGAACGAGTTCAATCTGCAAGCAGCCCCTGGTGTAGGAGAGGTTCCCAGCTAAGCACAGGCACAGGCCTGCACCCCAAGTAATGTCCTTTTATGCGACCTCTCCTGCCATCCCCACCCCACCCGAGGTCACCCTCACGGGGACTGCTCCCCTTCTCCAAGACGCTTTCCCAAAAGATTTCTGGGATCTCACTTCAAAATCAAAAATAGGATTTCCCCACTAGTTACCGACCTCTCAAGAAGGCGTACGCCGCTATGGGAAAGAAAGGCAGCTGGAACACAAGCTCGCAAAACAGGAAGGACTTAAACCACGCTGGGGGGGCCTGAAGCAGAGGGTCTTTGAACTCCTTCGTGTACCACTTCAGCAGGTTTGTGAGCTGAGGAAAGAGAAAGGTCACCGTGAGTATAGCCACCTGGCGGGATCCCACCGAAGCCCAGGTGGTCACTTCCGAACAACTCACTAGCTCCTCCGAGAAGCTTCTCTCAGTTCTTCCACGCCCTCTGGGCTACCCAGCATCTGTTCACGACTCTGTGACAACACACAGCCCGCTGTGTTGCCCACTGTCATGAGCAACGGCAGCCGGCACATAGTAGGCGGAATGAGCACACAAAAGCAATGGATCTATCAACAGTCTCCTTCTTGGTCAAGGACAGCTGTGGAAAGCATCCCACCATCCAGCCTGGGACAGGAGCGGCTGCACAGTTCTGAAGAGTGTTCTTTTAGGAGACCAGGAGGGTATTTGTAGAATACACTGCCCAAACCACAAGCTACAGAGCTTCTAGGCTGTGTCACCGCCTGACGGTTAGCAGTCTGGGTTCCAGCTGGCTGCCCACCCCGCTAACCACACTGTTAAATCAGAAGCTGTGCATCCGTGAAGACGCGGCTGCCAGCAGAGGAAGGAAGCAGGAAGGTTTGAGGCTGCCCCTTTTGTGCCCTTTGTAAGGGCCCGAAGCCCAGGGCTCCCCACACCACAGACTACTGAAGGTCTGTCGCATTTTATACCCTGTCTTGACACACCAGCCTCCAAAACCAAAAGCATTTCTTGAGGGACTCTGTGGGTTAAGTCTCTGCCTTCAGCTCAGGTCATGATCTCAGGGTCCTGGGATCGAGTCCCGCATCGGGCTCTCTGCTCGGCAGGGAGCCTGCTTTCTTCTCTCTCTCTCTCTGCCTGCCTCTCTGCCTGCTTGTGATCTCTGTCAAATAAATACATAAAATCTTAAAAAACAAAAAAACAAAAACAAAAAACATTTCTTGATCTCATGATAAATCAAGGCAACTTCCAGTGTCCGAATTTAGCCTGCAATGGAAAATCCAAAGGTATTTTTCCTGTTAATTTTTAATCAAAAGATAAAGGCTCACTATTGTGAAATAAAGGCCTCACTGCTGAAAGTAGCCTTTAAGTAAATATCCAGAAACAAACATTCTGTTAGCCTGATCTTACTTTCAGAAAGGCTGTGGCTCAACGACCAGTTTATCTACCAAGTGATACTGAATTCATACGTGATTTGAAATCAAAATCTACAGCAATACCCTTGGCTTCCTTCCAGGCACTTCTCAGGGTGGTAATGGGGTAGAAAATACTCATAAAGGTTAAGTCCCAACACCTCTCCTGGGCTCTGTTTCCTCATCAGTAGAACAAGCAACTTGAACCAAATATTTAAGGTCCTTTTTTGCTTTCTAGATTTTCTTTTTTTTTAAGATTTTATTTATTTTTTTGACAGCAAGAGAGGGAACACAAGCAGGGAGAGTGGGAGAGAGAGAAGCAGGCTTTCTGCTGTGCTTGGAGGCGGGGCTCGATCCCGGGACACTGGGATCATGACCTGAGCTGAAGGCAGATGCAGGCACCCTGCTTTCTAGATTTTCTTAAAAAAAATATTTGAGGGGATGACCTGCTCTGAAGATTTACCGTAAGATTTACAAGGCATTCTCTGGTTTGTTTGAATTTCATTTTCTATTCAATTTGTATACAACCTCTCAGATCAACCTATTTCCTAAATCCAGACAGTTCTATACAGCCTGATGATTTCTAAGGGCTGCAGGATGAGATTAGCAAAACTTAAAATAATCTAATCAGCCCGCTCTGGAAGTAAATCAATTAGGACCCAAGCACCTGCCCACAGTCACATAATAGCCACATGATGCCAGACCAAGGCCTGGCAGATGGAACCAAGGGTAGATGGAAGGCAACTCATGGGTCCTTGGCCAAGTGAAGAGCATGGGACGTGGGGGCCCAATTCCTGGCTCTGGGCAAAGCACTTAATCTCACAGAATTTGTTTCCCAATTATAGTACTTAGCTCACTATTGGTAAGATGAAAGGACTTAATGTACATGGTCCTTAGAACAATGGCAAGCACACAGTAAATGTTACCATTACGTAATTAAATGTAATTAAGCCATATTCAGAGAAACTCAAGTTTAATCCTATTAAAATTTCAGCATGCAACTGTTTTAAGAATTATTCCTATTAGCTAAGACCCAAAAAAAGGTTTATACCTGACTCTTATTTGACTCAACTTACCACTCTTATCCATTAAACTTTTCACCTGACCTTTGCACAAGGATTTCTAAACCATGAGCTGCGAAGGTACTTCTCTACCTTAGAATGAGGGCATGAGGGTGCCTGGGTGGCTCAGTTGGTTAAGCGTCCTACTCTTGATTTCCGCTCGGGTCAGGATCTCAGGGTCATGAGATCGAGCCCCATTCTGGGCTCCTTGCCTGGAGCCTGCTTAAGATACTCTCCCTCTGCCTTTGCCCCTCCTCCATCATGCTCTCTCTCTCTTAAAAAGAAGAATGAGGGGCGTCTGGGTGGCTCAGTGGGTTAAGCCTCTGCCTTCGGCTCGGGTCATGATCCCGGGGTCCTGGGATCGAGACCCGCGTCGGGCTCTCTGCTCAGCGGGGAGCCTGCTTCCTCCCTCTCTCTCTCTGCCTCCTCTCTGCCTACTTGTGATCTGTCAAATAAATAAATAAAAATCTTTAAAAAAAAAAAGAAGAAGAAGAATGAGAGCACAGACTGATTTCACACATAGACGCTCACCTTTTTAAATTTTTTTTTGAAGATTTATTTGACAGAGAGGGAGAGCACAGCAGGAGAGGGAGAAGCAGGCTTCTCATTGAGGGGCTCCATCCCAGGACCCTGGATCATGACCCGAGCTGAAGGCAGAAGCCTAACCGACTGAGCCACCCAGGTGCTCCCCATCTTTCCTTATTTTAGCAGAAGCAATGCTCCCCAGCTGCAAATGATACTACAGAATGCTTCCCCATCTTCTCCAAGTTCTACGTCAAATGAAATCCTTACTGTTTCATAGTAAGAGTTTGTCCAATTGTTGATCTGTTCAAACCAAGGAAGGGTATTTTTTTTTAAGATTTTATTTATTTATTTACAGACAGAGATCACAAATAGGCAGAGAGAGGAGGAAGCAGGCTCCCTGCTGAGCAGAGAGCCCAATGCGGGGCTCAATCCCAGGACTCTGGGATCATGACCTGAGCTGAAGGCAGAGGCTTTAACCCACTAAGCCACCCAGGCGTCCCCCAAGGAAGGTATTTAATCAGCAAATTTTAGCCCAACCACTTTGGGAGCTCTGCATACTTTTTAGTTCTAGAGGAAAATTCCTTCTATGTAGGGAAGAAAAACACGACAGATGTTAAGATTTGGCATTCTTTCAAAGAGAACCTGAGAATAACTCAAGGATTTTATTATTTCCCCATAAAGAACCAATAAAACCTTCAAACTCTACTCCAAAGCAACAAGAGTGAAAAGAGACACAGCCTTTTCAAAATAGGATGCCCCTGTGTTGCTAACACCTCCAACCGGCATCAGACACACACACGTAAACGTACACACGCACAATTTGGCCAGATCCTGCTTGCAATGGCCCATGACCTTTTACAGTAAGTCAATGTTATAAAGGTGACAAAACTTTACCAAATCAAATATATAAGCTTAAATGAGGTCTTTATGACACTCCATGCATTTTTATTGTATTCAGTGAGTGGGGAGCAAGGACCTGGGGGAACTTCCAGCACATTCAGAAAAGATAAAGAAAGTCCCAGCTGTTAAGTCAGGAATACCTGGAGGAACAGAAGTGCCCAGTCCTAAAGGGATTCACATCAAAGACTGAGCAGGCAGCCTGCTCGAGCTTTGCTGGCCACACAGGCTCTGCAAGCCACACACGAGGCTCTCCTTTCTTCCAGGCAACTAACAGCTGGTGCGCAGCTGTGGTGGCCTTCTGAGATCGAGACTGTGTGGCAGGTGGAACGACAGCCCCCAAAGATATCCCCGTCCTAATCCCCTGGAATCTCTGCACCTAACCTTTTGCAGCAAGATGTGCAGATGTGACTAAGTTAAGGGTCCTGAGATGGGGAGGCTAGCTATGCAGGCCAGCTGGTTGTCTCTGAATGTAATTGTAAGCCTCCTTATAAATGCGGGGCAGAGGGAGCCCGGATTATAGAAAAAGCAGCAAAGCGATGACAGAAGCAGAGATTGAAGCGGTATGTCCGCAAGCCAGGGAACAATGGCAGCCACCACAACCTGGAAGAGGCAAGGAACAGATTCTCTGGTAGGACCTGCAAAGGAACCAGCCCAACAAGATGCATTTTGAACTCCTTTTGAACTCCTGAACTCCAAAACCGTGAGCCAGTAAGTTGTTTCAAACCCCAGCGTTTCTGATATTTTATAACAGCGGCAACAGGAAACTCACACCTCCGTATGGCTACCTCACAAGCTCACCCAGCTTTCTCTCACTTGGCAGGTGAGGCTACACAGCCTGGACTTGCCCAAGATACCGAGGCAGCTCTTGAAAGAACCAGTTCGTCAGACTGCAGTTCAATGTTCTTGCCAAACAATTCCTATAGTTTTCTCAAGAAAAGGTAGGTCAGAAGTCTTCCCTGTTTCGTTTGGGATCTAGAAGCAAACAAAAAGACTATGGAGTGGGGTACACTGTTGAGCAGTGGCCTTTCTGGGAAGGTTAGACCCCTAGAAAAGTTCATGGAAGCTATAGACTCTCCTCCCAGAAAAATACAAGGCACAATCTCCATACCCTGTAAGGGGTTCCTGGACCTAAAGTTAAGAACCCCTGCTCTACAGAGAAAAAACATCTAAAGACATAGAAAGGCAAACTCAAATGCTTAGGTAGACGAGTCAGTCTTGCTCACAGTTCTGCAGACAATCTGGAGAAGCACAGAACTGAGGACACAAATTTCATGGAAGGTTACGGGGTCCAGACATAAAAAAGACCAGAGAAAATAAAACGGTTGCCCTGATGGAATGACAAGCATTAAAGCAATGTTTGGGGTAAAGAATACTCAACAACCAGAGAATGGGGCTTTTCACCTTGATTTCTACTCAGGTGATCATTCTTTTTTAAAATTAATTAATTTGACAGAGAGAGAGAGGTGTCACAAGTAGGCAGAGAGGCAGTCAGAGAGAGGGGGGAAGCAGGCTCCCACTGAGCAGAGAGCCGGATTCCGGCATTGATCCCAGGACCCTGAGATCATGACCTGAGCCTACGGGCAGAGGCTTAACCCACTGAGCCACTCAGGCGCCCTCAGGTGATTATTCGTACTGTAACCTAATGACAAGGGCTGATTTGAAAAGGTGTCCTTAATTTAATTAGGAGGATTTGAAGTTGCTGGATCCTGATCCTGAAGGAATGATCTGTGCATGCCCTTTCTACCGGTCTAATTCTTGCACTGTCTCTTTGGGATTAGACGGTATTTTAGAGCTCTTTCAAAGAACACACAGATCCAGCCACGAGACTGAGATACTGATTTCACCCAGGCTACTTCCCTCAAATACCACTGACCAGAGGTGGGGGGTGCGGGCCTTACAGACCCAGGGAAGAGGTGTCTTCAAAGGACCAAAGTGTCTGCACCAAGCAGCTTGGGGTAAGGGTCTGGGGCAAGGAAAACCCCAAGCAAGACGTCGAGTTGACCGGTAAGAAGGGGCAGGGAGGGAAAGGGGGAGCAGAACCAGAACCCGGGGTGCGTGGGGGGGCTCCGGCGTTGGAGGGGAAGTCTTGGGGACGCCAGCGTACAACCACAGCGCGCGCGGGGGCCCCAACCTCGAAGACCGGCGGACAGGACTAACTGTCGCCCTCACCTCGACCGGATAGAGTTCGCGCGGCAGCACCACCTGCAGGTCCAGCAGCAGAGTGATGGGGATGTGGGAGAGGAAGTAGAGGCCCAGTAGCCACTCCAGGCCGCGCCGGGCGCCCAGAGCCCCCATCATCCGTTGGTTACGCGGGACAGGAGCCGAAAGCGCGCTCGCCTGGACCGCGGACGTGGGAAGTGGGCCCCCAGCCGCACAGCGTCCCAGGACTCTGTGCCCGCACCGCCCCCTTGTGGGCTACGCCGGCCACTCCCATTGGCTGGCTGCGAAGCCGCGGCGGGAGCGGCGCTCGCCGCAGAGCGCGCCCATTGGCTCGTCCGTGTATAGCGTGTCGAGGCGGTGCCCCGCAGACCATATCTATTGGCCGCCGGGGGCGCCGCGTGGGGCTGGGGTGGGGGCGGGGCCCCCCCCTCGCCCGCCGCGTGGGCTGGCTGGCCGGCGCGCGGCGTGCAGGCTGAGCTTCTGCGCTGGTGCCTGGCGCCGGCCGGGCGTCTAGCGGCCGACTCCCGGGCGCGCTGTGGTCCCTTTCGCTCGGTACTCCGCTCTCTGACTGCAAACCTATAATGCTGACTGAGCGGCTCCCGTGGGAGCCACGGGCGGTGGTGGAGGTGAGCTCCCGGTGCAGCGGAGGTGCCGCAGACCAGGGCAGGCCGCACAGTGCTTTGTGATCCAAGCGGTGGCTCGCCATTTACGGGCCAGGGCACATCGGCAAGATCCCTGTCCTGCCGGAATCGAGGGGGCCCCGGGGCCTTTCGAAAAGTTGCCTAGAAGGCAGCCAGCCTCAACTAAGCAAGAAGCACAGGGATGTAGTAAGAGGATGGACAGGTCTTGGTGACTGGCTGTGAAGAACGAGGGAAGATTTATTCACTCAGCAAATACTGATCTTTAACTCTGCTGGGCCCAGCCATTCACTGAGGAGTAGGACACAGGAGAAGGAGTTGAAGAGAAAGTAATGTTTCTGGCTGTTTTGCCCCTGAACATCTGCAGCCTCTTGAGTGGAGAAGTGTAGGAGGCAGTTGGATAAACGTGTCTGGAGATGTCGATCAGTGTGGCAGAGCGGTTGATGGGAGTTGAGGTGTTGAGAGCAGAGGGCCGTAAGAGGTCTTGGAGGAGCCCCAGCCTCAGGGGTGGTGTGAGGAGGGGGCTGAGACACAGGTGCACACAGAAGTGTGATGTCACAGAAACGGGCGTGTGTGGGGGTGCGGTGGGGGAGGTTAGCTGTGTCAGAACAACACTGAATGTCCCCCCTTCAGTGGCCCTGTGAGAGCACTTGTGTGGTGGAAGTGGGCGGCCCAGCTGACAACAGGGCAGGGAGTGTAGACCTCTGGTTAGGAGGAGAGGAGAGAGATGGGGCAGTAGCTTGAGGGAGATGTGCCCAGAGAGGGCTTGCTTACTTATTTCTCAGAGGAGAGAGACTAGAACACTTGGACTTGTTTAGATGCTGTTTGAAGTTTCTGGGTCATGGGGAGAGGTTGTCCATATTGGAGGAATGGAGCAGGAAATGTGGCTCGAGGCCTCCAAGGAGCTGGAGATAATGGAAGGATTAAGGTTAGGTCAGAGGAGCTCTGTGCCCCAGCGAGGGCCCCTGGGAATTGGGACAGAGACACTGGTGGCAGTGTAGAGGGCCCCGCTGAGGTGGGTGGCCATTGATCCGGAGGCCTGACCTAGGTTTTTGCTTTTCTCCACTGTGGGGTCTGCTCAGCAGAAAAGGCTGTTGACTTATCCAGGGTTGGGGTTCAGAAAGTGGTGATTTGGGGGCATTGGGTGAGAGGGCAGTTGAAGAGACAGTGTGTGTGCTTCAGGCTGGATAGGGAAGAGGCCTCGGGGGGTCAGGGGTCTGGCCGCCTGGGAAAGCGTGGAAAAGGGAATGGACGTGAGGCTGAGGACACAGTGTTGGTGTGGTGAGAGTCACTGGATGAATGGGGTGGAAGGCCGGGATGTTAGGGCAAGGGGGCGTAATGTCACAAGGTCAGAATTCCTGGTGTCAGAAGAGATTCTGTGTAGGGTAAGGTGTGGCTGAAATGGAGAGGAGGGGGGAGGTGTTTGGAGATGGGGTCAAGGGACAGAGAGCCAGGGTGTGGGATTGATGGGTGGTGAAGACCTCCTTCGATGGTGGTAGCAGCTGGGTGGAGAGAAGGCTGTGAGCTTGTTGCCTAGGTAGAGTAAGGGGGAGTAACCAGGAGAGGGTGGGCATGGGCTGGGGCATGGCCTAAACCTCAGAGATTGGAGGGGAAATGGTGTGCTTGAGGAGTGGGGGAGTGAGCCTCCCTCCACTGGCAAGGGCCATGGGGAAGCCCGAGACCTGGAAGGGCAGGGAGCCAGGTGTCCGTTCCTGCAGCAGGTAAAGGCTGAGGGTGGGGAGGGCTTTGGGCTCTGGAGAGGAGGGGGCTGTTCACTAGGGAGGACAGCAGGACAGAGCCAGGTGGAAGGAGAGCACAGCAGGGGAGGGAGGTGAAGCTTCCTTCAGGTGTGGTGTTCGAGGGATCAAGGGCACTGGTGGCCGAATGAGGCCAGAACACAGAGTTCTGGTGGCCCAGGGCTGTCAGGTGCAGGTGGGCGGCAGGTGGCCGGCACACAGCCTACTCCTGTGGGGCCTGGCAGCAGGGTGCCCTGGCTATCCCCCCCAGCAGTGGCTTTCAGGACAAGGCAGCCCCTCCTGAGTGTTGATTAGAACTGCTTGCTAGGGGGCAGGAGAGGGCATGTGGGGACCTGAAGTTGGGATTTGCCTGGGGAATGTGTAAGTGGACAGCTGCTAATGTGACTGTTCTTCAGCAAACCTTGCACCCGGCCAAGTTTGTTATCTGTAGATAAAGACTTTCAAGGCCAAGCACTTTCCCTGCAAGACTTTAATATCCCCCCAAAATCTCTCTGCAGCTGTTGCCTTATGTTTGAAATTCCTTTGGTGGGGGGAACTGCACAGTTGAGGTCAGATAAGTAGTAGAAGGCAAATGGCCCTGGGGAGGAGGGAGGTGGGAGGATGGGGGGGGGGGGGGGGGCTCAATCGCAGAGCTCCCCCCAGCCCCCAGCAAGGGCGAAGTGAAAGACTGACTTTAAAAAAGTGGGGTGGGGGGGCAGCTCTGAGCAGTTTCCTTGAGTCAGATGAGGCAATGTTTAGCACCTTTTGAAAATTATTTGTATTGTGATGAGACAGTGCCCTTTGGCCCAGTGGTAACTGGAAACGGAACCCCAGCTGAGGGGCTCAGAGGAGGGACATGCCGCTTTCCTGTTTGGCAGCAACTGTAGAGTTCTTTCCTCTGCTTTCTTTCACTTTTTTCTCTCCTTAGAATGTGCCCACACTTCTTGCAGCCCCCCCATCCCTGCATATCTGAAGGCACAAAGCCCTCTTGCCCTGCTGGTCTCTGTTTGGTGGCACTGCAGGCATCTCAGCCTCAGCAGTGCTCTCTGTTCCTCTCACCCTGAGCCACACTGATCTGGGTCTCCGCACCCCTTTCCTGCTAGACTGTGTACTAACACAAAGCTGGCGTCATTGTCG
The DNA here is from genome assembly GCA_004024625.1 of Mellivora capensis. Classification (NCBI taxonomy): domain Eukaryota; kingdom Metazoa; phylum Chordata; class Mammalia; order Carnivora; family Mustelidae; genus Mellivora; species Mellivora capensis. The sequence goes on along the minus strand of PISX010001297.1, from coordinate 113,646 downwards.
AGTGAGCTGTATATGAAAGGCTCCTCTGTCCCAAGGAGACTGCCACCTGCTAATGCAAAATGCAAAGACCTAGAAAGCCGCTGTAGGATCTGCAGGTGGCTTCCTACCTCAAAGCCAAAACATTGTATGTTCATTAACAAAAGCTAAGATTCTGTTGGTGCTGGAGGTATAGCAAGGGGGCTGTGGGAGGGGTAGATTCAGAATGATCTCTCTTGAGATCTTTGGGTTTCCTGAAGACAGGAGGCAGCTGGCCAGCTGTTTTGAGTGATTACCTCCTTTTCATGTCCAAGAACCCGTGAACTTAGACCGAGGGGCAGAGCAGGTGGAGGTTAATTTTCAAAGACTTTGTTTAAAATTTGGATATTTTGTTGTTCATAGATGTTTATGCATTAATTTTGATTTTTTTAAATTGCATTAAGATATTATTAATTCTGATTACTGAGATTTGGTGCCCACCTAAGTTTGGTGCCTTGGGGAAATCTCTCTCATCCCATCACCCTGTCCCAGCTCTGACTGTAAGGTAGGAGTGGAGCTAAGTTTGATTTGGGGAAGAAGAGTCAGATTACTGGGTCTGGAAGGCTAAGAGCCCGTTAGGTTTGATGTCAGGACAATAGACAGTGGGAGATCTTGAGCAAGGCAGATTGGGATGACAATCCTGTTTAGGAAGATTCACCTGGCCCTAAAGTGCAAGGTGGACTGATGTGTGGGAGAGGGTTGGGAGTAAGATCCTGGAATTTCGGGAAGCCTACAGTTAAAAAAGGTAAGAGCTGGAGGTGTTAGGGTCAGGCTTTTTTCCCCAAGATAGATGTGTTTCAAATACATTTGGTGGTGGAATTTAAGGGAAATTTAAGGGAATTTAAGGGAAACTGAATGGGAAAGTTAACATTTCTCATTTACCAAGTGCCTACTGTATACTAGAGCAGGGATTGGCAAACTTTTACTGTAAATGGCTAGACAGTAAATATTTTAGACTTTGTGGGCCATGCCATTTGTTATGTGAAAGCAACTATTGAAAATATGTATATGAGGGGCCCCTGGGTGGCTCAGTGGGTTAAAGCCTCTGCCTTCAGCTCAGGTCATGATCTCAGGGTCCTGGGATCGAGCCCCGCATCGGGCCCTCTGCTCAGCAGGGAGCCTGCTTCCTCCTCTCTCTCTGCCTGCCTCTCTGTGTACTTGTGATTTCTGTCTGTCAAATAAATAAATAAAATCTTTTAAAAAAAGAAGAAGAAAATATGTATATGAGCAAATGTGGCCATGTTCCAATAAAACTTTATTTACAAAAACAGGCACTGGGCCTGATTTGACCTGTGGTGGTTGTAGTTTACTGATTCCTGCTCTAAGGCATTGTCATGTTCATGGTCAAGGCCAGGTGGCCATAGGTCTAGTTAGTAAGTAGAAAGAAAGCATGGAGATACCATCATCTTGCGTTGGTGGTATAGTGGTTAGCATAGCTGCCTTCCATCATCTTGAGGCCTAGGCCTGGAAGTGGCACACATCCCTTCCAATGACATTCCATTGGAGAGAATTTAGATGTGCCCACATATTGCCACCAGGAGTTTGGGAATGTAGTCTAGTCTTGTGCCAGGGAAGGAGAGATTTCAGTGGTCCATGAACAGTGTTTGCCACAGCTTCCTTTAGGGGCAGTTTCAGAATCTTCATGGAAGGTAGGTTCATATACCCGGAGAAATTTTGATGAGTCCTTCACTATATGGCTGGATCTGTTTGCGGACTAAAGGAAAGTCAAGTGTAGAACAAATGGGAAAATTAGGAAAGCACGATTTCCCAAACACTAACATAATAAATAATTGAAGCAAAGATCATTAGTAGATGGCCCTGGGTGAGTTGGTTGAAGGATAAGATGTGGTCTCTAAGTACCTTTCCATCGATTACTTATTGATTACAAAAGGAAAGGGTACTTTTACAATGGAGGGATCTGGCAACCACAACCTGATCAAATGATCAAACTTTAGTGTCACCCAAGATGGGACAAACGTTTGTGCCTCCTGATTTGATGGAATGGGAAGTATACCACATCAGCTTTTAACAGTCTTTCCAGAATTGTTTAACCTGAATCTAATCATGAGGAAACAATCAGAAAAACGCAGATATTAGTAGGACATTCTACATGACAGTTGGCTTTGTACCTTCATAAATGCCAAATGCCATGAAAGAAAAGGCAGAAAGCCTCTCTTATTAGAGGAGGCTAAAAAGACATGACAACCAAATGTAAGACATGATCCTGGGCTAGATCCTGAATTGGTGGTGGGAGTGGGGGGAACCCAGCTATAAATAAAATTTTGAGGGGAATTAGAGAAATTGGTTATGTCCTGGATATTAGGTAAAATACCAATTGTTAAATTTCTTAGGTCTGATAGAATTACAATTATTTAGGATAATTTAGAGTGATGCCTGACTGCCCCCCCAAAATGAAAAAAAAACACACACACACAAAAACAAACAAAAAACGTGGCACCCGGATGGTTCAGTTGATTAAGCGTCTGCCTTCAGCTCAGGTCATGATCCTGGGGCTCCAGGATCGAGCCTTGCATGGGCTCCCTGCTCAGCAGGGAGTCTGCTTCTCCCTCTGCCCCTCACCCCGCTCACGCTCTTTGTCTGTCTGTCTCTCAAATAAAAAAAAAAAAGAAAAAAAGATTTCTTTGGGTATGTGGGTGGCTCAGTGTTAGGTGTTCGTTTGACTTTTGATCTCAGCTGAGGTCTTGATTTCAGAGTTGATTGATTTCAGAATTCAAGCCCTGTGCTGGGCTCCATGCTGGGTGTGGAGGCTATTAAAAAAAAAATTACTTATTACATTAAATGGCATCATTTTTTTTAAACATAACTAGAAACTTTTCATTATTTTGTTTTATCCTCCGGGGGTGGGGGAAGTCAGAAAATCTTTATATAAAATTTTTGGATTACAGTGTTTTTCCAGAGAATGTTAAACTTTATTATAAAATCATAAGGGGAATACATAAAATAATAATTAGAACTTATCAGTGAGTTCAGCCAGTTTGGGATAAGTATCAATATACAAAAATCAACTGTATCTTTATGTATTAGTAATGAGTAATCTGAAAATGAAATTAAAATTCCATCAAAAATAACTACTTGGAAATAAATTTAACAAAGGAAGTATAAGACTCATATGGAAAATTACAAAACCTTGAAGGAACTGAAAGAAGAGCTAAATAAATGGATGGACATCCAATGTTCATGGATTAGAAGATTTGATATGGTTAACATGACCAATTCCCCAAACTGATCTACAGGTTCAGTGCAATCCTTATCAAAATCTCAGCTAGCCTCTGCAGAAATTAACAGGCTGATTCTAAAATTCATATGGAAATGCAAGGAGCTCAGAAGAACCAAAATAGTCTTGAAAAAGAATAGAATTGGAGGACCCACACTTCCTGACTTCAAAACTTACTGTAAAGCTATAAAAATCAAGACTGATATCTAGATCTGTAAAATAGAACTGAGAGTCCAGAAGTGAACCCTCAAATTTATAATTGATTTATTTTATATTCTTAAAATGATTTTCTGACTTAGAAAAGAGACAAATTAATAATTAAACATCTTTCTATTTCTGGGACAGCACCGCTGAACAGTTCAGTGGCATTATTTTCAGACTGTTATGCAGCCAGCACCACTGTCCTTCTCCAGAACTTTTTCATCATTTGAAACTGAGGTTCCATACCTATGAAACATTAGCTCTCCATTCCCCACCCACTCTCTCCCTCCCTCCTCCTCCCTGGGACCACTATACTACCTTCTGTGAATTTGACTACTCTAGATACTCCATATGAGAAGAATTATACAATATTTCTTTTTTTTAAAAGATTTTATTTATATTTATTTGACAGAGATCACAAGTAGGCAGAGAGGCAGGCAGAGAGAGAGAGGAAGGGAAGCAGGTTCCCCGCTGAGCAGAGAGCCCGACGCGGGGCTCAATCCCAGGACCCTGAGATCGTGAACTGAGCCGAAGGCAGAGGCTTTAACCCACTGAGCCACCCAGGTAGCCCAAATATTTCTTCTTTTGTGTCTGGTTTCAGGTATCAGCATTTCCTTCCTTTTAAAGCCTGAATAATATTCCATGGTATGTATGTGTGTGTGTGACATTTTATACATTCATCCATGAATGGGCATTTGGGCTGTTCCCACCTTTGGCCTATTGTGAATTAGTGCTATGAACACTGGTGTTAAAATATCTGTTTAAGTCCCTACTTTCAATTCTTTAATGTATATACCCAGAAATGGGATCGCTGGATCAAAAAATTCTAACTTTAGGAACCACCACCACACTTTTCCATCGCAGCTATGCCATTTTACACTCCCATCAGCCATGCACAAGGGTTCCAATTCCTCACATTCTTGCCAACACTTGTACAATATTTTTTGATAATTTTTTAATCTTGCCTATTTTTGTCAGCACTTGGTAGCTGCAGATTCCAGCTAATTCTAATTATGGAAAAAATGACTACCATATGAACTGATTGGAAAGTCCTTATTGGCAAACCAAGCAGTCAAAATAGATTTAATTTCTGTTAGAAAAAGTCTGGCTTCATTTTATTCGTGTTTCCATAAAAAAAAAACAACACCTCTCACTTCTGAATCTTAAGACAGAGCTTTGGTATGAATATGTTGCCTGAGTGAAGTCAAATTCTGCCAGTCTCAATATTTCTTACCAATGCTCTCTTTACTTCCAAGAGGTTATCTTTCAGGATTGACATATTATTTGACAGCAGTCAGATGAAGGGTGAGGGCTTTATAAACAAAAACTTTCATATTGTCTCTTCTACTTAACAACCAGGCTTTTTACACATAGGGCCATTGCGCCACAATAATAATTACAGTGTAAGAAGTCAGTCTGTCTTTTGTGAAGCAGGAGGATGGTGATTGTGAAGGGGGAGGTGGAGGACACCCTGGAGAACTATGGCAGGAACATACTGAAGCTGATTTATTTATTTATTTAAAAGATTTTATTTATTTATTTGACAGAGATCACAAGTAGGCAGAGAGGCAGGCAGAGAGAGGAAGGGAAGCAGGCTCCCTGCTGAGCAGAGAGCCTGATGCGGGGGCTCGATCCCAGGACCCTGGGACCATGACCTGAGCCAAAGGCAGAGGCTTTAACCCACTGAGGCACCCAGTGCCCCCTGAAGCTGATTTAAAAATAGATGTGCCTCTGCCCCTCCCAGAGTCTTCATTTCTTTCTGCAGGTATGTGTATTACAGTTCAGAGAATCCTGGTCTGATTTTATCCCCTTCCCAACTAGACGTTATTATTCCTCTACGCAACCTGCATTCGTTTCGTTTTCCTACATGTTCACCGGATTCTTTGTTCACCATCCTTGCATTGGAGATCTGCTTAGTTATTCTTTTTCTTCTTCTTAAAGTACATCCTTCGGTGGTGATCTATTCATAGTAAACGGAATCTGTGTTCTGAAAATATCTTTAAGTCTTTTCACTAAATGACAGTTTATAATTTTAGGTGAACATTTATTTCTTCTCAAAACTTTGTATCATTCTGTTGTCTTCTAGCTTTACTTGTTGCTGTTGAGAAGTCAAGTTCTCAATGTTTTTCTTTTTAGGCAATTTTTCTTTGTCACATTTAAGACTGCTTTGTCATCCTGCCGTCCCCCTAGAACACTGTTCTGCTCATGATCTGTGTGCTCCCTAAATCCAATGATTCCCTACTATGATGAGATCTAGAAAAATTTCAGCTGTTATTTAGTTTTGCTTCTCTTGTGTTATCTTCGGAACTCCCATTTTATATAGATTCAATCTTTTTCACTCTATCCCTCAAGTCTTTTAACGTCTTTTATTATTTCCTGTGCATATTTGTTTCTGCTGTACACTAGGTAATGCATTCTTGGTAATCTTTTACAGGTTTGAGTTTTTTTTTTTTAAAGATTTTATTTATTTGACAAGGTACCACGAGGAAGCAGAGAAGCAAGCGAGGGGGAAGGGGGTGCAGGCTCCCTGCTGAGCAGAGAGCCTGATGCAGGGCTCGATCCCGGACCCTGAGATCATGACCCAAGCAGAAGGCAGAGGCTTAACCCACTGAGCCACCCAGGTGCCCCAGTTTTTTTTTTTTTTTTTTTTAAGATTTTTATTTGTCAGAGAGAGGCAGAGCATGCATAAGTAAAGGAAGCCACAGGCAGAGCAGGCAGGGGAGGAACAGGAGCCCCTCTGAGCAGGCAGCCCAATGTGGGACTTGATCCAAGGACCCTGGGGTCATGACCTGAGCTGAAGGCAGATGCTTAACCAACTGAACCATCCAGACATTTCTCTAGTTTGTTTTCTTTGGCAGTATTCCACTTAACTGTTTAACTTACCTATTCTATTTTTACTTTCAATGACTTTTTTCACTTGCATAAGTTTATTATTTTTCAGATTTGCCTGGTCATAGTTCAATGACTTTTTTGCTTGCTTGGCTTTTTTTTTTTTTTTTTTTTTAAGATTTTATTTGACAGACAGAGATCACAAGTAGGCAGAGAGGCAGGCAGAGACAGGGAAGCAGGCTCCCCGCTGAGCAGAGAGCCTGATGTGGGGCTCGATCCAAGGACCCTGAGATCATGACCTGAGCCGAAGGCAGAGGCTTTAACCCACTGAGCCACCCAGGTGCCCCCAGAGAGAGGATCTTAAGCAGCCTCCACACCCAGTGCAGAGCCCCAGTGTAGGGCTCAATCTCACAACCCTGAGATCATTACCTGAGCTGAAATCAAGAGTCAGATGCTTCACTGACTGAGCCACCCAGTGCCCCTGCAACTCCCCTTTTTAAAAGTACATCATACCTTCATTTCTCTAAATATTAAAAAAAAAAGATTTTATGTATTTGACAGAGACATTGAGAGAGGGAATACAAGCAGGGGGTGTGGGAGATGGAGAAACTGGCTTCACATTGAGGAGGGAGCCCAGTGTGGGGCTCGACCCCAGGACCCAGGGATGATGACCAGAGCCGAAGGCAGACGCTTAACGACTGAGCCACCCAGGTGTCCCTTCTCTAAATATTTTAGAGCAAAATCATTTTGTATTCTGCATCCAGTACTTCTGGTATCTTTAGTACTTAGTTTTTAATGGTCTCTTATGTATAGTGGCTTATTTCCTTATGTTTTGTTACTTTGGGTTGTGAGCTCATATTTGAGTATGTTTTAGCTACTGGAATCCTTTGGAGGTTTCAGTTAAGGATCCATCCCCAAAACAGCACCTGTTTGCTTTTGCCAGGCACCTCAGGGCACCATTAACTGAGAGCCACTTTCATATTTTGATTTGCATTTCTGAGGCTTCAATGATAGCATTAATCTGAACTCTAAATGATGTGTATGGGGAAACTTATGGTTTAGTATTCTCGTGGAATGCTTCTTTCCCACCAAGAGCTAAGGTTGTAACAGACACATTTCCTTGTGGCAGGCTGGACTTTGCTTTTTTCCTTTCACTGAAGGAATAGCTCTTTGACTATTTCAGCTATATGGGGGAATCTAAATTTTAATTCCATATCTTGCTCAAGGTTGTATCTCCTGTCTCCCATGTAGTGCTTCTAGCCAAGGTTCTCATGTGTTTCGTTTCTTCCTCTGAAAGATGGGGCTAATTATGGAGATGTTGTATAGTTAATATTTGTATGGTACTTACAACAGGGCCTGGAATATTATAATCAGTTGATAAATATTAGCTTTAGTGTTAGCTGTTGTATTTCTCACCAGTTGGCAGATGGCCTTAGGGAACCAGTGGCTTCAGTGTTCTTTCGTTTTGGTCCTTAAAGATTCCCCTCTTTCTGTAAGCTTGGTTACTTATTGTTATATTTCATCAAGAATTCCTGGGTGTTTAATAGAGCTTATTTTTTTAGAATATCAAATCATCTGTATTGCCGGAAATAAAAATATCTTTGCTGTACTTAAAAAGACATACGAACACAACTGGTTGCAAAACCCAGCTTCACCTGTTTCTTAATAGTTAGTTGAGAACATGGGTATTAAAGATATGGTCATTCCCTTGGCCTTTATTTGCCATATGCGTGATGATGTGTGTGAAGTCATGTTAATTTTTAAGGCCCTTGAATTTTGTCAAACATAATGGAATGAAAAACGGTACAGAAATGAGTAGAAAGGGCCACATCTGAAATTGTCAAGTGAGAGTTTCTGTAACAAATGTGTTTAGGGAGACGGAAAATGGTTAGTTAAAAAAAAAAAGTGGCTTGAATACTTTTTAAGAAAATCTGTTAATGAAATAAAGAATAATTTAAAGGACGGGTACTAAAACTGGGTAAGTTGGTTCTACCCTGAATTACTTGTCCTCATGGAAAACAATGCCATGACAAAGAATAAAAACATGGATAAGGGGTAATTAGTTCAAGTTATTGTTTACTTTCGTAATTAAAAAAGTGGCTCAAATTAAAAGCATCAGCTCTGTGTGTGTTCACGTGGAACAATCTCTACATATATCACATGGAAAAAGGCAAGAGGCAAGAGAGTGTACAGATTATGATATCATTCCATAATAATACATAAGCTTGATTATGCAGAATATTTGGAATGATCCACAGAAACTGGAAACAGTGGTTTGACTTTCGGGAGAATGATTCCCTTTTCACTGTCCTTTTGTAGGTTGTACCATGTGAATGTAACACTAACACACACACACATACACACATACAACCAATATCATTTTCAAAAGGATCCCACATGGGGCACCTTAAAATAAATTTTTTTATTTTTTATAAACATATAATGTATTTTTATCCCCAGGGGTACATGTCTGTGAATTGCCAGGTTTAGCTATCATGGTTTTTAAGAATGAATAGCTTTAGAGTCTCTGAGAATCCTTATCCTTGAGAAAAAAAATCTAGTACAGACAATATTGTGGGATCCTTTTTTTTTTTTTTTTAAAGATTTTATTTATTTATTTGACAGAGAGAGATCACAAGTAGGCAGAGAGGCAGGCAGAGAGAGAGGGAAAAGCAGGCTCCCTGCCGAGCAGAGAGCCTGATGCGGGACTTGATCCCAGGACCTGAGATCATGACCTGAGCCTAAGGCAGAGGCTTAACCCACTGAGCCACTTAGGTGCCCTAGAGATCTTTGATGAATATTTCCCTGACACATGAGGAAACTGACCACTGGATTGGAGACCTCTGAAGTCTGCTACATAACATAGAAGCTGACCTCTTAGCAAAAAAAGTCTACTTGTTAAAAGTTCTACCAACAGCAATTTACCACTTCTTTCCAAGATTCTGGGCATTGTTCATTTACTAATAAAGTTACTTAAAAATGTAGGGAAAATAACTATACACCAACAAAACCGGGTGACCTAAAACAAAACAAAAAAAGTTAAGTTCTAGAAACAGGGACACCTGGGTGGCTCAGTTAGTTAAGCACCTGCCTTTGGCTGAGGTCATGATCCCAGGGTCCTGGGATTGAGTCCCCCATATTGGTCCTTGCTCAGCAGGGAGCTTGCTTCTCCCTCTCCCTCTGCCTGTCACTCCCCCTGCTTGAGCTCTCTCTCTGACAAATAAATAAAATCTTAAAAAAAAATTTCTAGTGGGTTGCTGGAGAGGAGGGAGGTGGAGGGATGGGGTAACTGGGTGATGGACATTAGGAGGGCATGTGATATAATGAGCACTGGACAATATATAGGACTGATGAATCACTGACCTCTACCTCTGAAACCAATAATACATTATATGTTAATTTAAAAAATTCCCAGAGGGACGCCTGGGTGGCTCAGTTGGTTAAGCAGCTGCCTTCGGCTCAGGTCATGATCCCGATGTCCTGGGATCGAGTCCCGCATCGGGCTCCTTGCTCGGCGGGGAGTCTGCTTCTCCCTCTGCCTCTGCCTGCCACTCTGTCTGCCTGTGCTTGCTTGCTCTCTCTCCCTCTCTCTCTGACAAATAAATAAATAAAATCTTTAATAAAAAAAAAAGACTGATTAAAAAAAATCCTAGAAACATTCAATCTTTCAAGATTGTATCATGAACAAATAGAAAATGTGAATAGATAGATGAACAGTAAGGAGGATGGAGCAGTAATGAAAAATCTCCCAATAAACAAAGTCCCGGACCAGACAGCTTTACTGGAGAAATCTGCCACACACTCAGAAATTTAATACTGATCTTTCTCAAATTCTTTGAAAAGAAACTAAAGAGAAGGAAAAGCTTCTAAACACATTTTACAAGGCCAGCATTACCCTTATACCAAAACCAGAGGACACCACAAAAAAAATTACAGACCAATATTCTTGATGAACATAGATGCAAAAATCCTCAACAAAATATTAGCAATCCAAGTCCAAAAATACATTAAAGGGATCATATACCATAATCAAGTGAGATGCAAGGATGGTTCAACAATGAACAATGGTTCAACACCTGCAAATCAATCAATGTGATACCCCACATTAACAAAAGACAAATCATATGATCATCTCAATAGATGCAGAAATAGCATTTGACAAAATTCAACATCCATTTATAATAAAAACTCAACAAAGTGGGTATAGAGGGAACATACCTCATAAGGAAGTGTCATATATGAGAATCCTATATATAGCTAACATCATACTCAATGGTGAAAAACTGAAAACTCCCTTTCTAAAATCAGAAACAAGACAAGGATGCCACTTTTATTCAACATAGTACTGGAAGTTGCCATGGCAATTAGGTAAGAAAAAGAAAGGGATCCAAATTGGAAAGGAAGAAATAAAACTCCCACTATCTACAGATCTACAGATTATTTATATATATATATATAAAGAATCTACCAAAAATACAATTAGAACTAGTAACTGAATTGTTAGTTGTAGGGTACAAAATCAATATACAGATAGCTGTGGCTTTTTTTTTTTTATATAATCCTTTCCTTTTTATTTATTTTTTAAATGATTTTTTTTTAAAGATTTTATTTATTTATTTGTCAGAGAGAGAGGGAGAGAGCACAGGCAGAGTGGCAGGCAGAGGCAGAGGGAGAAGCAGGCTCCCTGACGAGCAAGGAGCCCGATGTGGGACTCGATCCCAGGATGCTGGGATCATGACCCGAGCTGAAGGCAGCTGCTCAACCAACTGAGCCACCCAGGCGTCCCATTTTTTTTTTTTTTTAGAAATTTGCATTTCTTTTTTTTTTTTTTTAAGATTTTATGTATTTATTTGACAGACGGAGATCACAGAGAACCAGGAAGAGAGAGAGGAGGAAGCAGGTTCCCTGCTGAGCAGAGAGCCTGATGCGGGGCTCGATCCCAGGACCCTGGGATCGTGACCTGAGCCGAAGGCAGAGGCTTTAACCCACTGAGCCACCCAGGCGCCCGGCTTTTTTTTTTTTTTTTTTTTAAGATTTTATTTGACAGAGAGTGAGCAGGAGGAGCGGGAGAGGGAGAAGCAGGCTCCCCACTGAGCAGGGAGCCTAATGCAGGGCTTGATCCCAGGACCATGGGATCATGACCTGAGCCAAAGGCAGATACTTAATGACTGAGCCACCCAGGTGCCCCTCTGTGGTATTTTTATACACAAATAACAAGACGTCAGAAAGAGAAATTAAGAAAACAATACCAGGGCACCTGGCTGGCTCAGTTAGTAGAACATGGGACTCTTGATCTTGGGGTGCTAAGTCTGAACCCTGCACTGGGTGTAGAGATTACTTGAAAAAGAATGAGAACACTTATTTATTTTTAAAAGATTTTATTTTTTATTTGATAGACATCACAAGTAGGCAGAGCAGCAGGCAGAGGAAGAGGGAGAAGCAGACTCCTCACTGAGCAGAAAGCCTGCTTTGGGGCTCCGTCCCAGGACCCTGAGATCATGATGTGAGCCAAAGGCAGACATTTAATGGACTGAACCACCCAGGTGCCCCGACTATACCATTTACAAATGCATCAAAAAGAATAAATTACCTAGGAATAAATTAAACGAAGGAAGTGGAAGACTTGTATAATGAAAACTGTGAGATGCTGATGAAAGAAACCAAAGAGGACACAAACAGATGGAAAGATATTCTGTATTCTTGGAATACAGGATTGGAAGAATTAGTTTTGTTAAACTGTCCATAACACTGAAAGTAATCTATAGATTCAATGCAATACTTAACCATATTCCCAATGGGATACTTTACAGAACTAAAATAATTCTAAAATGTGCATGGAACCAAAGCAGTCTTGGGAAAGAATGATAAAGCTGGAGGTATCAGGCTCCCTGATTTAAAACTATACTACAAAACTACAGTAATAAAAACAGTATGGTATTGACACACAGACACAGATCAATGGAACATAATCAAGAGCCCAGAAATAAACCTGCACACACACGGACATTTAATCTATGACACAGATTAGACATACATACAAGACAAGAACATACAATGGTGAAAGATAGTCTCTTCAATAAACGGTGTTGGGAAAAATGGACAGCCACATGCAAAAGAATGAAACTAGACTACTATCTTACACCACACACAAAAATTAACTCAAAATGGATGAAAGGCTTGAATATAAGACCTGAAGCCATAAAATTCTGAGATGAGAATACAGGTGGTAAACTCCTTGACATTGGTCTTAGCAGCATTTCTGTGGATCAGACTCTAAAGGTCTAGGAAACTAAAGCAAAAATAAACTAAAAAGCTTCTGTGCAGCAACAGAAACCATCAAAACAAAAAGGCAACCTACGAGTAGAAGATATTTGCAAAACTTTGGTGATAAGGGGATAACAGCTGAAATATACAAGGGCTCATACAACTCAACAGAAAAACAATGCAATTAAAAAATTGGCAGAAGATCTGAATGAACATTTCTCCAAAGAACAAATACAGGCGGCCAACAGGCACATGAAAAGATGTTCAACATCACTATTAGGAAAATGCAAATCAAAAGCACAATGAGGTATCACCTCACATCTGTTAGAATGACTATTAGAAAAAAAAAAAGAAACAACAACAGAAGTAAGTGTTAGAATGGGTGTGGAGAAAAGGAAACCCTTGTACATTATTGGTGGGATTGTGAATTGGTGCAACTACTATTGAAAACACTATGGAGAGTCCTCAGAAAATTAAGAACTACCACATGACCCAGCTATTCCACTTCTGGGTATTTAGGTGGCAAATCTGAAAACACTACTCTGAAAAGATATATACACTCCTATGTTCACTGCAACATTATTTACAATAGCCAAGATATAGAAACAACTGGGACATCTGGGGGGCTTGGTTGGTTAAGCGTCTGGCTTCGGCTCAGGCCAGAATTCCTAGGTCCTGGGATGGAGTCCCATGTTGGCCTCCTTGCTCAGTGGGGAGCCTGCTTCTCCCTCTGCCTGCTGTTCCCCCTACTTGTGCTCTCTCTCTCTGAAAAATAAACAAAATCTTTAAAAAAAAAAAACCATGTAGAAACAACCTAAGCACCTGTCAAGAGATGGTTAAGGAAGATGTAGTATATTTCTATAATGGAATACTACTCAGCCATAAAAAGAAAAATCTTGCAATTTGTGACATGGATGGACCTTGAATGTATTACATTAAGCAAAATAAGTCAGATGCAGACAAATGCCTATAATTTCACTCGTGGAGTTTAAAAACAACAATAAACAAAACAAAACCTCATAGATACAGAGAACAGACTAATGGTTAGAGAAGGAAGTTGAGGGTGGGCCAAACAGGTAAAGTGGGGCAACTGTATAGTGATGGACAGTGACTTCACTTTTGCTGGTAATCACTTTGTAGTGTATACAGATGTTGAATTATAGAGGTGTACACCCGACACATATGAAAGTGTAGGAAAAATGTCACCATTTATGGGTTTGATTCTCAAAATATTTTAATCTTGAGAGAGGAGAAACTGGATGTTAAGTTCGGCAAGTAGTAGCAGTCTCTTCAATTCAGCCCTGATTTCCAAAATGGAAAACAAGATTCAACAGCATCTAACTCATCAGCTGGCATGTTTTATATTTTTTTATGGCATGTAATTTAGAACATTAACATACTTTTTACATTAAGAACTTTTTAAAGATTTTATTTATTTGAGAGAGAGAGAGAGAGAGATAGATCACAAGTAGACAGAGAGGCAGGCAGAGAGAGAGGGAGAAGCAGGCTCCCCGCCAACCAGGGAGCTGGATGCGGGGCTTGATCCCAGGACGCTGAGATCATGACCTGAGCCCAAGGCAGAGGCCTACAGTGTAACCTGAGCCATTTTCTTTCACCTCTCCTGCCAAAAAAGGAAAACCTGGCACTGTGGTGCCAAGAGCACCACCCTGGCACAGATCCTAACCTAATGTGAAGAGGGGGCCTGGGCCAGCTCTCAACTCTGTCCCTCTTGCCCACAAACATACAATTCGTTTCTCTTCCACAATTTCTCATGATATGCTAAGGTTGGCCCTCGTCTAGGAAGGAGGGAAAAAAGAACCACTATGGAAAAGTGAGAAGGATTTAATAATAAAGTTGTGTGGAACCATTATTAATTTCAGTTTTGACATGTCTGAGATGCCCTTAAGATAACCAAGTGGAGATTTCTGATAGGCATCCAGCAAAAAAAATCTGGATATATAGGTAAGAGATTTGGGTTCATTCTATTATGCTCATTGAGGGCAGATGAAGTCACAAGAGGAGAGTAGCCAACCGTCAAGAACCTGTGGCTTCAGAGCATTAAAAGAAGCCAGGATTCAGGATTGATTCCTAGCCCAGGGAATCTAACAATGTGAGGATTAAGCAGAGGAAGAAGCCTGTACAGATTGTGGGCCCCAAGAAGGGAGAAAAACAGAGTGGTGTTATGGAAGTCAAGGCAAGACCATTTAAGGAAGGAGAGGTGGAGAGAAGACTCAAAGTGCTCATTTACTACCCATGCCCTTTCAATGCTCCTTAGAGCATAGCAGGAAACAGCTCCCCACAATGTGGCCTTTATTTCAAAATTCATGCAAATGTCGTATTCTATTCTTGAATATATTTTTGTTTTATTATAATAGTATTTTAAATGATATACCATAGAAGAAAAACAAAATAAAAACTCCAAACCTTATGAACTATCATAAGAAATTACTTCCATCTTCTGGGTCCTATACCTAAACGGGAAACAAACTGTAGCTGATTAGAGCCCTAACTTATCTGTCCATACTGACTCACTGGCTGTAGAAATTCCCCATTTTTGCAATTATCAACAATTTTATTTATTTATTTAAAAAATATTTTATGTATTTATTTGGCAGAGAGAGACACAGCGGGAGAGGGAACACAAGCACGGGGAGCGGGAGAGAGAGAAGCAGGCCTCCTGCTAAGCAGGGAGCCCGATGCGGGGCTCGATTCCAGGATCCTAGAATCATGACCTGAGCCGAAGGCAGACGCCCAACAACTGAGCCACCCAGGTGCCCCGCAATTATCAACAATTATAAATAAAAAAGCGGGGCATACATCCCTTGGTTAGCCTAGCAGGTTCCAGTGGGAATAGGTCAAACTATCTATCTGTGAAGAATTTTGTTTCAAACTGTTAATATGTGCAATTCATAATGTTCTCTTATGATAAAAGCTAGTTTTCTTATTCAAGTACTATTGATATTAACAAGGTGTCCTTGTTAATTCTTATACTCAATGGGTATCCAAAAGTTTATTGGATGAACAAACATATGTGTATTAATTTATATGAGTTAGAACAGTCAATTCCCTCCATGTCAGGAAAAAAAATCCATTCATTTTGCTAAATCAAGGAAAGATACGGGGAAATACATGCCATCTACAAACTCAAGGGTCATGTTGCCTTATCTGCCACAGGGAAGGTATTGTGAAGTTAAGGAGTCTGGTGTCAGGTCATAATTACACCACCACCCAGCTGGGAATTCTTCCCCCCACCCTTTAAAAAATATTTTATTTATTTATTTAACAGAGAGAACAAGAGAGCTCAAGAGGGGGGAGCAGCAGCGGGGAAGGGAGATGCATGCTCCCTGCTCATCAGGGAGCCTGATGTAGGGCTCGATCTCAGGACCCCAGGATCATGACCTGAGCTGAAGGCAGATGCTCAACTGATTGAGTCACCCAGGCTCTCCAGCTAGGACTTCTTCCTTTGCTAGAACTACCTTTGGGCTGCCAGGGGGCAGGAGGCAAAGAAGAGAAGGTGAGGTCAAGTCCCCAGCCACCTGTTTCATCCAGTTTGTTTATTTAATGTTTTTGACTCCAGTGTATTGAAATTTGATTTCACATGAGAATAGGGCTCTTTGCTCAAAAAAGGAAAAAAAAAGGCTTGAAAACCACTGGATTAGACTCTAAGGTCTGGAAAGACTTTCAAATTATATATGACTCAAAATATTTTAATATTGCTTAACTAACTTTTTGATATATTTTTGGCAATGTGAAGTTTCTGGGAAGAATTTTAAAAACCGTAACTAATTTCCTCAAAGATCAAAATAAAAATAAGAAAAATAAGAAATGTCTTAAAACTGCAAAATCAGGAATAAAAGCTGTACTGAAGAGAAAACAAAAGAATTAAAAGAAAACAGATGACAAGTCATTTTCAAATGTCACATTTAATGTTTTCACCACTGTACTTCAAATCTACATTGTACAAAGTGACCAGTAAGTGTGCCACGGTTATTGACCAACCTCTGAGATTGTACCTTTCACACCAGTGTCTTCTTGGGCTCTTTTGATACTAAACACGTTTCTCATTCAAGTGAATTGAAATGCTTCAGTTGGGTTGATTCTCAGGAGCCTCATAAAAAAAAAACAAAGATATTGCACCATCTTTGTTTAGTAATTCAATGTTTGTTTCTTTCACAGCAAATAATTACTTCATTGAAGTTAAAACTTCCAAACATAACTTATTAATAGTCTTCAAATTCAGCTCAGATCACTCAAGATGAAAATACTCTGCTAAATACAGATAACTTACAATAACTTTAACAGTTAATTGTCCATAACACACACCAAGGTTTTTTCCTAGACCAATTTTAAGACGATCCATTAGTATTCCTTGTACAGGTGAAAAACGATCTTCAATTTTCTTGTCTTTTTATTTTTAATATAAAAGTTGGAAGGGACATTCAAGTTTCAAGTCTCCACATTGAACTTAAAAAAAAAAAAATAGTCATCATCAGCATGTGGAGGTAAACAAGCCAAGTTGTATAACTCCAGGAGGTAGAGGCCTTCAATTTGTATTCATATATACATATGCACAGAAGAATTCAGTGTTCCAACAGAAAAAAAAATTTGTCAAAAAGTAATAAGTTATTTACTACTGTGACATTTCAAGACTCCCACAGCTTTGCCTAAGGACACAAACACATTTGACATAATTCCCTATGTGCCTTTTTTTGTGGCTTTAAAATTTTTAAAAATTTGTTTTTGTCTTTATTTATTTATTTTTTAACTGTCCAGTGCAGGAAAAGTCTCACAAAATTTCACAGACCTAAAATGTGCAAGCTAGTTCTCTCTCTATACAGCAATGTTGGGATTCTTTTGAAATTAGCCCAGAAATGAATTATTTACACACATGAAAGATGCATGCTTGGGGGGTTCTTTTATGTAAGAAAGAGCAGAAAAACTTCTAATAAAAATAGATTAAATATATATATATATATTTATACTGGGTAAGGAAAACAGAAGTTTAGTCTCTCCTAGTCACAAACTCATTCTCTCTACCCACAACATTGGATTTTAGACAGCACACATCACCGTCACGGCTCTAATGAGAAGCTAATTATAGGGCTTGATCATTAGGTGGCATGCCCCACCCCCCACCCCCCCCAGGTGCAGCCACGATCAGCTCATGTGGCTCCATGATTGGTCGCAGGCAAGGTTTCTAGATTCTTTTGTTTTAGAAAACCCCAAATTTTCAGGAATGGCTCAAATATAAAAATGTACGACTGTCCTCTGTGTGTGTGTATGTGTGAACAATCTCACTTCATTTTAAAAAAAGAAAAACAAAACAAAACAAAAACACAAAACCCCAAAATCCCAAATTTGGTTCAATTCTCTTTTGTTCTGAGGTGAGCCATAACAGCTGCACTAAATTCATAAAACATGTGCAACTCTGGGTAAAATATTTTTCTTCTAAAAGCACAACCACTTTACAAGATTAAAAGTCTAGTAACATTTCTAAATATTATTCATATCATACAAGTAGTGGTTGTTAATTTAAAACTTCATTAGTAAAATTACAGTACAAGCATGATTAACCTCCAGAATTGCAAATCCCAGACTCCAGTGGAAAGCTACATTACATCTTCAGTAGTACATTATCTTCCACCATCACTCCCACACCAGAGGAGATGGGGGCATCTCAGACGGCTGGGCGACAGTGGAACTGGAAAAAAATGGAGACACAGTGAAACCAGGTGTGACACCACAAAGGGCAAGAGGATGAGTCAATGCTGTGTGTTTTCCTCTCTTCCTTTAAAAAAATTATAAAGTCCATTTCTGGATTTTTATTTGTTTAACTTCTCTAAAGCTGCATTTGTTCCAAATTGTTCATTCAAGAATCTGTATTGATAAGTGAAGCAACAGTGATGGGCTTAAAGATGACAAGTCATTTACTCGTGGTGGGAGACCCAGCATAATCCTCTTTTGGAAAGGGATGATGCCTGCCATCCATCTCATAGGACAGTGATGAATACATGAGATAATGTAGGTAAAGTGCCTTCTACCATGCCTACTTTGCAATATGAAGTAGGTGGTAGGTATTACAGTAATGTCTATAATCAACCAAGAAAATAACCTCAAGGGATGCAGAATTATCCATTTAAAAGCAGCCTCTCAAAATACAGTGACTTTAAGTGGGAACTTATGTGAATGAGCCTTACAGGCACTCTTTTATGAAGTATGAATTCAACAGTAATGGATAATCATTAACATCTGTTATCCACAGATCAGTTTTCTCAGTTATTTCACGTACCTGTCTAATTTTGCTAACTAGATTATAAACTTGAGGGTATGTGTATAACCATTTTGCTTCCCAGGGGCCCAGGATAATGAATAACTTGCACCTAAAAGGTATTAAAACACATGACTGACTGGGTCACTAACTCTTAGGGGAAAATAATAAAGTAATTTTAAACCACAGAAAGGTAAAAATGCAACCTAATTCCTTCTTTCCACAGAAAAATACATGGAAGAAATGAAAGTCACTCTGATTAAAAAAATTCTAAACAAAAATTCTTGACCTTGATTTAATAACTTTAATCAACTTCAATACCATGTCAAGGCCAATTAAAAGCGAAGCAGGAAGAAGAGGGAAAGGGAAAGGCAGAAAGGTAGGTGGAGAAGAAAGGAGGAAGAGTGTAGCCTCTCAGATCTAAATCCACTCTTCTCTGTCCTGCTCTGTGATATTGGAGCCAGACCCAACTCACAGTTATCCTTTGCCACCCAGCTTATGCTGGAAGGACACTGCAAGGCCACAGCATCAGGAAGCAGCTTCCCTTCCTGGTTCTGGAGTGGTTTTTTGACGTGGAAGGCCCAGTTTTGTCCTACCCAAACTTTCTGGCAAGTTTCTCTGCAACCCAGCAGGCCTCTCTGATGGACAGTTCTGCCCACACCTTTTGCAAAGTTTCTTCACCACCCTCAAGCTCTGTGTGTTCTTGTGGCAGTCATATCCTCTACAAAGAGGTCCAAATTTTATTAGCCTTGGGTGGAGGGTCCTTCTCCAAATTCTTAATATCTTCCTTGTTCACTCTTCCTTAGTCTAGAGGCAGTACCTGCTTTCTGCATTTGCTACTTCGGGGCCCTCCAGAATCTTCTTATGCACCTTTTAGAAGTTAACCATCTTTTCCTACTTAATGCTTCTCACTATTAAATTTTCCCTGTTCACATTATTGGTGTGCTTTCTTTCTCCTGGCTGTACCTTAATTGATGCAAGGAATAGGGAAAAAGACACCGAGAAGGAAAGGACAGGGTGGGAGACAAAGTGAATGAGACTTGTCAGGTTCCAAAGCAGCTATGAAGCTCTTTAAACAAAACTCTAGATAGGACACACCAGCACTCTACCTATAAAATCACCTTGCTTGCATTATTATTAAGGTGGTGGGGATGGTAGTGGGAACCAAGATGACCACGTCTACTTCAAGGGCAGTGGCCGCCATGCCGCTGATGCAGGAGGATCCCTATGCATGTGCTTGAGCAGGGAGCAGAGCGGTCATCTGTGGACAAAACTGCCAAAGCATCCCCCCACCACCCAATCAACCCCCATGAAGGGGCATCAGTGTAGAAACCAATGCTCACATTTTTTACTTGCTTTTGACTAAAGCCAAAACTTGTAAAAGAAACCTTCTTTTTGTCTGTATTATCTAATCTAAATAAAAAGAGAAATATGCTGAATAATCAAATCACAATGACATCCTTTTAGTAACAAGAAAGTAAGAATTACATACATATATAGTTACCTAATAAAGCTCTTAAAAGCAGCAGACTGCGGGTTGATGCAGAGAGGCACTCTGTTTCCTTTCTGCTGTTCCAAAATGAACTGGTGAATAATTTCTGTGGAGAAAACAAACATCATACAATCCATGCCAATCTGCAGGCCTGTGAGCACTGGACTCTCAGCTAACTGGCCAGCATCTGTAAACAGCATTTCCTACTGGTTTTGTGAGGTCAAGCACAGAGACCATGTATAAGGCAGGATGCAGTGGAACTTTCCTGAAACCAAAATGACAGTGGCTGCTAAAACACAGGCAATTTCCCCACCCCCCTGACCAAATGGCATTTATATGGGTTCAAAACTCCATCCAAGGGAGGAGTAAAATGGTCTACAAATTTGAGAGTGATTCCACAGAGCTGGCCTTATGAATCGATTTTCTATGTTGATGGTAATTATTGCTCTTTTGAAAATCACTTAAAAAACCCCCCCACAGTTGTTTAGGTACATAGTTTTGGGCTGTTTACCTTGGGGACTACTCTCTTCTAAAGCCCTAAGATGTCTAATATCATTCAGAATTTTGGGTGTCATTAACCTCCATCTCCACCTCAACAGGAGATCATGTCAGAGAATTTTATGAGTAGACTACTGGAAATTCTCCTCTCTTGTGATCATTCAAGGAATGATTCCCTCAGTGGGTGTTTATCCTTCCTAAAATTTGCACGTTATATAAAAAAGTCCAACGTGTTTCATTCAATGAAATTACACTGTGTGAATACATATTATCTGCTTTGAGTCTCACACTCACTAAATAAGTCAGTCTGAAAAGCTCCTCTGCCTGATCCTTCACTGGATGCAATATTAAATGTTTTTATAACACACATAGCTTTCTTGGCATATATGCCCTGGACAAACAGCTAGATGCAAGGTTGTAAAGTAAACATATGGAGGAACTTTGGTCACCATCCAGACTCAGTTTTTCACAGCCACATAATGGAAAATGTTATTATTCATCCTGCTTGGCTGGAGGCCAAAAAAGATACTCACCTTTAACCTGTCGAACAGAACTGAGGTTCTTCTCAAAAGTGTCATCAAATTTGGGATTGGTGATGGGCTCAAAGTCACTGGTATAAACTCTTCCAGTAGAGGTGGAAAAGCAACATTTACACATACACGTGTGATAGCGTAGTCGGCCTTCATCTAGGTAGGGGTGGGCTAAGGCATCCTTAGCGGATATTCTTTTGGACTGAAATCAAATTTAGAGACCAGCACATCAACACTACAGATAAACATGACTGTCCACACAGGATCTTTCTTTAAGACACAGTGGCTGCTTCTCATAGCTTATCCCTAATTTATAGTATGTCTTGTATAAAGAGGGATGTCAGAACGCAGAGGCACATTAATGCAGCAGCAGAGTGAGTATACGATGTAGGACAACCAACCACCAGACACCACCAGAAATCATTTAGAAGTGACTCTGCTAAGATCCCGAAGAGTTCCTACCTTGAAATAGATATATGCATGGTCAAAAATGGCAAATACCATGACATTTAAATATGCAAAGCTTTGGAGGGGATATGTTTACATTTTAAATAACAGTTATATTTCCTAAATGTGTTTCAGCATTTGGTAGAGATGTGATCACAGTGGCAATTTTACAAAGTTGCTTGAAACTTTTATTCTCTTAGAATGCCAACTGAACTTAGGGCCAAAGCCTATGGGGAACTGCTGGGGTCAGGCGGCAGATAAGGTCTGAGTGCCATGTTTTGACAGCCAGCACCGTCTGAGTATCAGTGGTCTGTGGTTTTCTAGCACTTCAGATCAGAATACTTCATGTAGTAGGTTCATTTCTCCATTAAAAAAAAAAATAAACCCTGCTCCTCTTTTTAGCTTAGTGGCCATACATGTACATTTTAAAGAATTTAAGGATGGATTCAGTACAGAGTAGAACAAAAATGGACACTCTCCCCCACTTTGGTGTTGAGATAACACCAAAATCTTTTCAAACCTGCATTCTGGAATTTGCACACACACAACACAATTAAAAACAAAGGAAACCATTTGGTACTCAAACCAAAAATAAATGGACCATCCTGACTGGTTCTGGTCCCCCAAATAACAAAATGTTAAGTATTTCCCATAAACCTGGTTTCCCTAAAAACACTTCTATCTCTAATTTTTTGCTATGCTGATGTTAAAAGGCATGTCATGACTTTTCAGGATATGATAATCACAAAAGAAAGCTGCTGTTTATGCACCATGAACAGACGAATGTAAACTTGACAACCTTGGTTTTATTTCTTTCACTACCTGTCATATGGTATATCTGGTGATCCAGCCCTTCTGAAGCTTTACTCGCTGGTACTCTTAGCAAGTAAGCTTCTTTTTTTTTCTAAATGGATCCAGCTATTCCTGGAGGTTTCACTGGGATAAAGACCTATTGTCAGAACCAAAGGAAACAAGCTGGCTAGATAGTACATTGTGCCTGGGACTGGGCCCCTTGGGAGTCCTCAGTGACCCTGGCCGGTCTCATGTGAGGGACTGAGCTCCTTGGCTTTTGCATTTTATTATTTATTTATTTATTTATTTATTTTTAATTTACTTATTTGTCAGAGAGAGAGGGAGAGAGAGAGAGCGAGCACAGGCAGACAGAGAGGCAGGCAGAGGCAGAGGGAGAAGCAGGCTCCCTGCCGAGCAAGGAGCCCAATGTGGGACTCGATCCCAGGATGCTGGGATCATGACCTGAGCCGAAGGCAGCCGCTTAACCAACTGAGCCACCCAGGCGTCCCGGCTTTTGCATTTTAGAGCTGGTTCTTGGACAAATCTATTTCTGTTTCTGACTGAGCATGGCCAATTGTGAACACACAGGTGTTAGCAGTGGGTGAATCTGGGTTTTAAGCTTATCATCTGACCATTAAGTCATTTCCGTCAGGTGGCAGATGTCAGAAATTGGGTCCCGGGGCGCCTGGGTGGCTCAGTGGGTTAGGCCTCTGCCTTCGGCTCAGGTCGTGATCTCAGGGTCCTGGGATCGAGCCCCATGTCTGGCTCTCTGCTCAGCAGGGAGCCTGCTTCCCCCTTTCTCTCTGTCTGCCTCTCTGCCTATTTGTGATCTCTGTCAAATAAATAAAATCTTTAAAAAAAAAAAAGAAGAAATTGGGTCCCTTTCAGCTGCCACCAGCAGCTGGACTCTGGTTTTTCTGTTAGTTTTTTTTTTGTCTGTGGATTCTGATATTTCCTAAAATTCCAGAATGCAGGTTTGAAAAGATTTTGGTGTTATCTCAACGACTGATAGCATGCTCTGCGTTTGTACGTTCTGTGTGCACCAACATGGGGTCCTCTAAAGTGTTTTACCTAAGAGAAGTCTTTGAACAAAAAGTAAATCAAATCCTTAGCATGTAATCAATGATCAGCTTTCATTTTTCTAAATAAATTAATGTCTCTTTAGAACTTCTGCAAAGAAAGGAGACTGTCATTTTGTTAAGGGTATGAACACTGAAAAGAAAAACTGCTTTACTAAATTGAAAAAGGGATCACAAAAGTACTCAGATTTTTCAATAATGTTCTTTGGAAGGACCTAGTGGTGCTTAATTATGTCCTCTCTCTCTCTCTCTCTCTCTATATATATATATATATATATATATTAACAGATTTATTTATCTGAGAGAAAGCACGTGTGTATATGTACAAGCTGGGGGAAGGGCAGAGAGAGAGGGAGAAGCAGACTCCCTGCTTGAGCAGAGCCCGACTTAGGGCTCGATCTCAGGGCCCCAAGATCATGACCCGAGCCAAAAATCAAGATTCAGACACTCAACTGACTGAGCCACCAAAGCGTCCCATGTTCATATATATTCTTAATTACATATTGTACACACATTGTTTAACTAACCAACATTTATAATAGATGTGGACACTTGTTTCTACCCTAGATTTTGTTGCTTCATCAGAGTTGTGGCTCTTTTAGTTCTGAAGAGTTGATAAAAATTTCCATTTTACAAATAAAAAACATTTCTAAGCAAACACATTGATGTACTTTGTATACTTCTGAGGGGAGTTAATATATCATGAGATCTCTTAAAAAGCTAATGGGGCAAACTCCTATTCTAACTGGCTTTGAGAACCAATATCAACACATTAAAGACATATACAAAGAAATGAAAAGATTTTTAAAACACTATTCTTATTTATGTACTAAATGTGTTAGCTATTTAGAAATTTTTTTCTTGCTAAAGTTGTAACTCATAGGGGTGCCTAGGTGGCTCAGTCAGTTAAGTGTCTGATTCTTGATTTCACCTCTGGTCATGATCTCAGGGTCCTGGGATTGAGCCCTGTGTCAGGCTCTGTGCTCAGTGTAGAGTCCGCTTGTCCTTCTTCCTCTGCTCCTGCTCTTTCTGTCTCTGTCTCTCTCAAATAAATAAATAAATAAAATCTTAAAAAAAAAAAAAAGTTGTAACTCAAAGATTAAATAAAGCTTTAAGGGTGAATTAAAATAATATTCTTGGTTTAGTAGGTTACAAAGTAAAAAGCAAAATATTTCTCTTAACTTAAAAGTTTTAATATCTGGTATATAATTGTATAAGATAAAGAGGTCATATGGTATTACTATGCAAGGTGACTCAGGACAAATCAGTCTGAGTTAATAGTTATAAATATTTTAAAATCTGTTTTCTTTCTGATTTTACTGCCATGTACACATAATGCCATCAAAATATTCTATAAATTTTGGGTTTGTTTTCTCACAAAAAGCCTAATCATTTTGAATCTAATTTTTTTTTCCACTGATTTTGCTGGTCAGATAAACTAATATCTCTTTGTGTAAGATTACAGAATTGCAAAATTATGTATTCAACTACATTAGATGAATGATAACAGGTAATGTGCTTTTAAAAAGAAATTAGTTTGGGATGCCTGGGTGGCTCAGTTGGTTAAGCAGCTGCCTTCGGCTCAGGTCATGATCCCAGCGTCCTGGGATCGGGTCCCACATCGGGCTCCTTGCTCGGCAGGGAGCCTGCTTCTCCCTCTGCCTGCTACTCTGTCTGCCTGTGCTCGCTCACTCTCCCTCCCTCTCTCTCTCTGACAAATAAATTAAAAAAAAAAATTAAAAAAAAAAAAAAAGAAATTAGTTTTTAGAATGCTACAATTCATAAGGACTTAATTTGTCAACTTAAATTTTAATCTGATTCTTAGTTAATATTAAGACCTTGGCAATAATTAATTTGAGTTAATAGACAGTCATTGGGATACCTGGACAACATAATTTTAATATACAAAGACACTTCATTAATATATCATAGAGGAGCCATCAATAAACAGTTAAAAAAGATGTGCAAGTATCTTTGGGTTAAAGTAATATGTATTTTGTAAAGAGTATAAAAGAGTATGTGATGATAGGAAGATGTGTATGCAAGATAACAGATATATTTGGCAAGAGAAAAAAAGTGAATAATTTTAATTTTAACTTCCTAATAATTATTGCTGTGCTTTAAAAATACTGCTTGTAACTATTTATTGCATTTAGATAAAGTCTCTGGAGGTTTGTTTAATGCCTTCACTATCTGAGTTAATAGTTAATCACACCTTTATAAACTGATTACTACATCCCATCCTTTCCAACACTATTGATATTATCATAATAAAAGAACAGAGCCCTTCACCTTATCCTTTAGTGGTTTCTGGTTTCTCCTTATATTTGCCTAAAGGCTTCTACTACAAGCTAAGGAATTAAATTTCCCATGAGAAATATCCCAAGAACCTCAGTAAAGGACTGTTACACCAGGTACTCCTGACTACTAAATTCAGGACATAAACTTATGGGAACAACTGGTATTATCACCATAGACAGCCATCACCTAGATTAAACCAAGTAACTGACTGAGTCAGGATTTCAGAATGTGTCAGTCCAAGAGCAGACACATGCTTAACCCAAGATCAGTAAAGTAATTAAATAATTATCTCAGACTAACTGGACTAAATAAACTGATTTAGTTATGGCTAATGTTCTATTTTTAATGGATTTAAAAAAAAGATTTTATTTATTTGACAGACAGAGATCACAAGTAGGCAGAGAGGCAGGCAGAGAGAGAGTGAGAAGCAGGCTCCCTGCCGAGCAGAGAGCCTGATGTGGGGCTTGATCCCAGGACCCTGGGATCATGACCTGAGCTGAAGGCAGAGGCTTAACCTACTGAGCCACCCAGGCGCCCCTTTAATGGATATTTTTTAAAACCTCATTTCTTTCTTTTTTTTTTTTTAAAGATTTTATTTATTTATTTGTCAGAGAGAGAGAGGGTGTGAGCACAGGCAGAGAGAGTGGCAGGCACAGGCAGAGGGAGAAGCAGGTTCCCCGCCGAGCAAGGAGCCCGATGTGGGACTCGATCCCAGGACGCTGGGATCATGACCGGAACCGAAGGCAGCCGCTCAACCAACTGAGCCACCCAGGCGTCCCAAAATCTCATTTCTTTCTTCTTAATGTATCTCTAACCCTCAATTTAACAGGTTAAAATCAGAAACGCTTTTTATTTTTTTAAAAGATTTTATTTATTTATTTGACAGAGACAGAGATCACAAGTAGGCAGAGAGGCAGGCAGAGAGAGAGGAGGAAGCAGGTTCCCTGCTGAGCAGAGAGCCCGACACAGGGCTCGAACCCAGGACCCTGAGATTATGACCTGAGCCGAAGGCAGAGGCTTTAACCCACTGAGCCACCCAGGCGCCCCAGAAACACTCTTTAAAAATGATATCTATTTCTAATTGAACCCTCAGAATTGGAAAGAAAAGAATCCTTAATATCAGTCATAAACTAATAAAGCATCAGGCCAATTTAAAAATAATTCTGTAAATAAATTATATATTTTGGTTGGCCTTGTTCTATAAGACAATGATAAAAATGGGTAAATATTACATGGGATATGTTAATGGAATTCTTTTTTTTAAGGTAACCATGGAGTTATTTGCATAGGTCCAATAAGAATTGATCCTCTTTTTATTTTTTTACCAGATAAATCTTACCTCCTTCTTATAGATAAACCTAATGTATGACTATGAACACACCAAAAGTTTCATTTTAATTAGGTGTGACAATCCCACTCTTAAGGAAAAAGGACATTTCATGGTAGAACTGATGTCTAAAAGGCCTCCCAGGAAAACATGCCTGGTATCCACTCTGTGGCTTAGGAAATTCCAGCCTTAGGGCTGTAAAGATTATGAACTCCTGGCAGGACAGGATCATTAATAATCATGGGATCTCAGAAATAGGACAGCTAACAGCTCTAAGTACTGCAAGTAAAAGTTGGTACAGGTGAATCACATGGTTCTTGGTTCCCAATCTTAACAGAATAAAAAGAGTAACATATTTCTGACACATAAACATAAAATTTAACCTCAGGGCCTTTATTATAATTTATTTATTATATATTAATATACAAAATATATTTATTATATATTGTCTAGAAGCAGACAGAAACGACCTCTGAAGCTTGAAATTCATGTGGTTCTAGTTTTGTTAACCACCACAAAAGATATATAAAAAATATGTAAAAGGTCTTTAGGTATTAACATCTGTTGTATAAATAGTTTAGCTACATAGATAGGCTTGCCAAATAAAACAAAAAAATCAAACTAATGACACTAAATCACTGGCTCACTGAGCAAGTGATGTGCTAGAAACTATCCTCAATGGTAGAAGCTTGGCCACAGGGAGGGGGTGTAGAAACAAGAAGGGCCACTCTGTTTTGCTTCCCATATCATGGGCACTTCACATGCTGAAGTAAACAAATGGAAACCAAAAAATAAACACCAAATGAAGAAAAAATTCACTCCGTCCCCTGAAATGCAGCTGTTTTCTCATTATGAACATACCAATGTAAATTTCATAAATGGTACTTTTGTGGTTTTTCCCTCTTTAAATACCTGCTGTGTTTGTACCTGAGGAATTCTTATACTCTCGGCAAGTAAGATGTTCTTTTCGAAATGTTTTCATTTTTGAGTCTTCTTTGGCAATAGTTACCAGAACAGAGATGAGTAATAAATACTCTTTGGATGAATAGGTAAATGAAGACCTGAACTTTGTCCCAGAAGAGTCAAGACTACAAATGGCATTTGATAAAGCTACCATCTCAACCACCAAACGAGTCAACAGTTCCTTATGCAATATAATGGGCAGATTTTTTCCAAGAATGTTAAAATTCCTTTCTCCTGATTTACCTTGGCGTCAAACTCTTTTTTCAAATCCTGAGATAAATAAGAATGGTGCAGTTCCTTATCTCTTTTCACCTAGATGTTTATGTGTTAATAATCAAACTTCTGTGCAGTGAGTGAGCACAACGGTACACACAAAACTGGGGACTGAAGTTTATCTTTGAAAAGTCATTCTTGGGGCGCCTGAGTGGCT
Organism: Mellivora capensis; assembly: GCA_004024625.1. Lineage (NCBI taxonomy): Eukaryota > Metazoa > Chordata > Mammalia > Carnivora > Mustelidae > Mellivora > Mellivora capensis. Next base: position 84,975 of record PISX010001297.1, on the reverse strand, counting down.
CAGTGGGTTAAAGCCTCTGCCTTCGGCTCAGGTCATGATCTCAGGGTCCTGGGATCGAGCCCCGCATTGGGCTCTCTGCTCGGCAGGGAGCCTGCTTCCTCCTCTCTCTGCCTGCCTCTCTGCCTACTTGTGATCTCTCTCTGTCAAATAAATAAAAAAAAATCTTAAATTAAAAAAAAAAAGTCATTCTTTACATTGCTCATCTATTTAAAGCCAGGATGTTTTTCTTAGAACACATGTATTTTTAATTCAATAAAACAATATAAAAATAAACACTACTTACTGGATCAAAGACCAACATCCTGCAAAGGAGATGAACAGCTTCATGTGTAGCCTGGCTAGACAGGGTATAAAGTACAGGAAGAGATGGCTGTAAGAAATGAAGAATTAAAATATGTGAGTCTCTGTGTACGTAGATACAGAATACAGCCAATTTATTACAAGTATCGAGCTCAAAAGTTGTGTGCATATACATATAACCTCAAAGGGAAGGGGCATTCCCCTCATTAACCAATCTTCAGAAGCAGCAACGTCACTGACTTCCAGTGGAATATTTTATATTGCAGGATTACCTATTGTAGGTTAGCTCACAAAGGAGCCTACAAAAATGAAAGCTAATCCTGTACATATGGTGCTCCTGTTAGCCTTATACTGTAAATGCTCAGACAAGAAGGGAAGACCAAACATGCCTGGGATTGGGAGGCAAAAATATTTAAAACCACAGGTATGTGCAAAGTCAAGCATGGAAACTGTGCATGTGAACTCTGTCTTACACGTCGCCTATTTCCAACAAAGCCACATAGTAAAAACCCAGTAAGAATAGCAGCAAGGTGTCTCAGAATCATCGGGAGAGAATTATTCACCTCATAGAAGTTTTCTGCAGGATCAAGGACTAACAGAGATAAGGTGAGATGAGGCTCTAATTCACTAACTGATTGGATAAATCAACAGGTGAGAATCCCAGTATTCTTAAGCACAGAAGGAGATGGTTGGACTAAATGATCTCTGAAGTTCACGTTAGCTCAAAATTATATGAAACTCGATAGGATCATAACAGAAAAAGCATTACGTGCACAGAACCCATTTATAATTGGCACTCAAATATTTGTCTGCCAATAGAGAAGTATTTCTTGTTAAAAATATGTAAGTCGGGACGCCTGGGTGGCTCAGTTGGTTGGACGACTGGACTGCCTTCAGCTCAGGTCATGATCCCGGAGACCCGGGATTGAGTCCCGCATCGGGCTCCCAGCTCCACGGGGAGTCTGCTTCTCCCTCTGACCTTCTCCTCGCTCATGCTCTCTCACTGCCTCTCTCTCAAATAAATAAATAAAATCTTTAAAAAAAAAAATGTAAGTCTATGGTAGTCCTGAAATTATCTATATTAGTCAAGGAGTGGCATGTGGATAGTGTGGAGGTTTTGATTTACAACTTAATTTACATATTTCCTCTAACAGTTTCTTTATTGTGTAAAATGAAGTAATTTGATATTTTTTAAAGATTCTGATTCTTGGTTTGACTGTAAATAGCTGGTCCTTTTTAATGGCTTATGCAGGTTAGCAGCCAAATTTCAGCCAATTCTTACTGACCAAAATATCTCACCATAAGCAAATCTCTCATTTCCACTTAAAAAAAAATTTTTTTTAAAATAATTTTTAAAAAATAATTTTTAAGATTTTATTTTTTTAGTGATCTCTACACCCAACATGGGGCTCAAACCCACAAACATGAAGTCAAGTGGTGCATGTTCCACCAACTGAGCCAGCCAGGAGCCCCTCCTTTCCACTTTCTAAGTGAATCTAGTGTTATAGATGTTATAACATCTATAACATCTATAGATGGTGTGTTATAGCTTAAGGTCAGGATCAGGGTCAGGAACATTGGGATGAGTACTAGAACAGGTGGGTTCCAATTCTAACTTTGCCATCATTACGGTCAAGTAAGTTGCTAGAACCTTAGCTTTCTCTTCTATTAGATTGTACTGGCACAGACCAGCCTACTGACTCAAAGCATTGTTAATCATTTACCATCCACAAAATGCCAGGGCCTGGGTTAGATGTTGGAGTAACAAAGATGAATATTGGGTCTTGGATGGGCAAGGAAAACAAATGAACAAACAGTTCTAGAGGATGGAGAATAAAGGACAGATTAGAAGGCAAAATTTGTTAAGACACGAGGACAACTGAATACATGAGGAGCTTGTGAAAATCAAATGAGTGGATGTTAAGGCAACCTGAAATTTTACACCCTCTCCTGTCTTATCTTTCTTTATAGAATTACACCCTAACAAACACACTAAAAATAAGGCTAAGTTTCACTACAGCCTGGAACTACCATCTTATGTTTTCTCCTTTTCTGTGCTGCACGTTCAGAAGGGGCACAGAGAAAAAGAAGTCAGTTCAGTTATGTCAATACCTCTCCAGAAGGATAACCACTAATAATTTAGTTCCTAGTACTGGATCCATGGGAAAGATGCTGTATTAGAGATGCCAAATAGCTAATTCCATTTTCTTCCCCTCTAATTCATCAGCCATTATGGTTGAAACCAGCTGGGCATAAGGTAGCAGAACTAGATAAGAAGTTCATATTTCTCAGTCAAGCACAAAAGAATCAATTTGAATGAAAAAACAGAATGCTTAGAAATATGCCCTAAATACTTCGTTTGGGAAAAAGTTTTTGTCAATTCCCCCAACATTCACAGACATTACTTTTTCCCTTTTAAGACATGCCAGGCCATTTTCTGTTCGTTTTGCAAGTTTATAAGCCACGTAGCAATGTGGGAGTGAGTGGGCACCAGTGCTGAATCACAAGGATGGGAAGGGTTATAAAGAGTCCTCCATTAATGACTATGATTAACTGTCAATGAAATGAAGCAAGGATGAACTTCTGGACCTGGGTGAGGAGCCCTAAATGATATGTCAGAGTCATCATAAGCCAAGGGCAGAGTGCTGGTCACCACAATAGAGTTGGCTAGCCTGGCTTGGCTGTTTGAGTCCTGTCCTGTAAGCTTTCAGCTAGTGGAAAAAAAGCTGTGATCATCAGTCAGCAACGTTAATTAAGTATGCACAATGTGCAGTGCACTATATGGTGAGCACGCAGGGATTATATAAAAGAAATCCCGACCTGAAAAATAATCAGTTTGAATTGAATGAACTCTCTAACATAATCTATTAAATGTAAGATACGGTTTCTGTCAGGAGACAGAATAATTTTCACTTTAACGAAAATATTACATGCATTTCTGTCACAATTAGTTGGAGCAATCTGAGGAAAAAGGAAAATCTAAACTTTGTAAGAGATGAACAGAAGGACTAAGGGCTGATAATAGACTTTTCAAACCTACCAGTAAGTCTGTGACTCAAAAAGTATCTACTTTTCTTCTTTTAAATATTTTATTATTTCAGAGCAAGTGAGAAGAGGAGAGGGGGAGGGAAAGAATCTCACGCAGAATCTGTGCTGAGCACAGAGCCCAATGCGGGGCTTGATCCCACGATCCTGAGATCCTGAGATCATGACCTGAGCTGAAATCAGGAGCTGGCAGCTTCAATGACTGAGCCACCCAGGTGCCCCATGTATCTACTTAATTTTTTTGTTTTATTTTTAAAGATTTTATTTATTTGGTAGAGAGAGACACAGTGAGAGAGGAAACACAAGCAGGGGGAGTGGGAGAGGGAGCAGCAGGCTTCCTGCTGAGCAGGGAGCCTGATGCAGGGCTCAATCCCAGGACCCTGGGATCATGCCTGAGTGGAAGGCAGACACCCAAAGACTGAGCCACCCAGGCGCCCCTCCCAAGTATCTGCTTTAAAAGATACTTGGGTCGGGACGCCTGGGTGGCTCAGTTGGTTAAGCGGCTGCCTTCGGCTCAGGTCATGATCCCAGCGTCCTGGGATCGAGTCCCACATCGGGCTCCTTGCTCGGCGGGGAGCCTGCTTCTCCCTCTGCCTCTGCCTGCCACTCTGTCTGTCTGTGCTCGCTCTCTCGCTCTCTCTCTCTGACAAATAAATAAATAAAATCTTAAAAAAAAAAAAAGATACTTGGGTCATGGCAACTAAGATTGCATTTATCCAAGATTCTGAGTTGTAGAAAAGAAACAATAAATAAAAAATACCAAATACCACTCCCTCTTCACTCATAAATCAAGGGGCTGAGCTTGATTTCAATCTCTCAGTTCCAAGGATGGGCATCTGACCCAGGCCTGGCCAATCAAATGAAATATTCCCCTGAACACCTTTGACTGGCTCTGGGAAAGATACAGGTTCTGAAACAGAGAACAGCCAATGGACTGGCTAATCCAACACATACCCCCGCAGTCATCTTCTCCTTTACCTACCTTTATTACAGAAGATAGGAAACACTCATTTTTTTTTTTTTTAAGCTTGTCTAACATCTGGGAGGTTACATATTACACAGTTCTAGACAATGACATAGAAGCAGAACCTTGCTAGGCAGGCTTCTGGGAAAATATCCTTTCCTAATAAAAGGGAGAGATACCACTAGTGTTCCCTCTTTCCTCCACTTTCTTGCTTTGAATGTGAATACGATTTCAAGCTACAGTCATTTTGTGGCCAGGAGGAGATACGCTAGAGGGTATGAAATCAATATTCTACAGATGGCAGAGCAGAAAGAAAGAAAAAAACCCTGGGTCCTTGATGACGTAAATTGAGCAGCTATACCAGCTCCAGACTGCAAACCTCTGGACTTCTTGATATGAGAAAAAAAATGAACCCCCATGTCTTTAAACCATAGTAAGCAAGATTTTCTATTGCTCATAACCAAACATATTCATAACCGAATAAAGACCTTCCAAATATTTTTTCTAGATCTGTTTGGGAAAGCTCTTTCCTGAAGGATTGATATGCTAGTAGAACGTAGGTCTGGACCACTGGTTCCATTTTTACAAACACACAGGGGAAGAGAAAGCTTGTCTGGAAATGAAGCCAACACACAGGAAAACAAAACAGAGAAGAATCAGATTCCTGGCTTGGAACATCACTTGACTACTTAAATCCAGCAAAGACTGAGTCAGCTGTTGATCAACTTCATATGAAAAGTGCTATGAGCCAGTAAGTTCCCTTTTTTGCTTAAGCCAGTTTGAATTGAGTTTCACCGAAAAGAGTCCTGACTGATAAACTGTATGGGAGTATGTGTGTGTGTGTGTGTGTGTGTGTGTATATATTTTAAGATTTTAATTTATTTACTTGACAGACAGAGATCACAAGTAGGCAGAGAGGGGGAAGCAGGCTCCCCGCCAAGCAGAGAGCCCAATGCGGGACTCGATCCCAGGACCCTGAGATCACGACCCGAGCCAAAGGCAGAGGGTTAACCCACTGAGCCACCTAGACACCCATGGGAATATGTATATTAATCAACCACACAAGAAAATTAATTTGAGACAGTAATCTGTACTCTAAGAAAATAGCCAATTAGATTCTCCTTTTGTATATTTTTGATTGTATTTTTTAAGAAGTCCCAACAAACAATAGGACATATTTTTGTTTATATAAATATATATAAATAAATAAAATATGTCTGGGAAGATATTCTCACATTAATCTAGAGGTGACTGGGACAGTATGGGGGGTAGCTATGGGTGACTAACTGTAAAATTTTTATTTTACATGTGCTCACATTACTTGCATATGTATAAATGAAATTAATAAAAAAAATCTGCTGTGAAGGTGTATGTGTCAGGCAGTGTATACTGGCTAAGAACGTAAGTTTTAGAAGTAAAAAAACCTACTTTTGAAATCTGGCTGATGACCTTAAGCTTATTATTTGACCTCAGTAATCCTTCATCTCTTGTTTGTAAAAAGGAACACATGGTATATTATAGTGCTGTGAGGATTTAATGAACTAATGTATAAGAAGTGGTGGGACAGTGACTAGTATATAGCACACTTCTAAATATTGTTAGAAATGATTATTAGTAGTAAAGAATGGCTATTTCCATCTAACTTTGAGTAGCTACTTAAGTGGAAACTACTTGAAAAAAGTTTAGTTTTTCTTTTTATAGTCCAAACTCAAAAACTTGTATTGAAATTTTAGAAGTATTCCTCATGAGTTTAAATATAGTTTATCTAACTCCTATATCCAGTAATTTAGTATAAGTACAGTAAGGTATATCTTGCCCTGGGAAGACCTCCAATAGCCTAAGCAGCTTCATTAAGAATTCTGAGTCCTGGGTGCCTGGTTGGCTCGCGGGTTAAAGCCTCTGCCTTCAGCTTCGGTCATGATCCCAGGGTCCTGGGATGGAGCCCCGCACCGGGCTCTCTGCTCAGCTGGGAGCCTGCTTCCCCCCACCCCGACCCCCCCACCGCCTCTCTGCCTACTTGTGATCTCTGTCCGGCAAATAAATAAATAAAATATTAAATAAAAAAAGAATTCTGAGTCCTTTCTAAAAGTTAGAGGCTTTTTCTCTGTGCATGCATTTTTTTTTAAAGATTTTATTTATTTATTTGAGAGAGAGGCAGTGAGAGAGAGCATGAGCGAGGAGAAGGTCAGAGGGAGAAGCAGACTCCCCGCGGAGCTGGGAGCTCAATGTGGGACTCGATCCCGGGACTCTGGGATCATGACCTGAGCCGAAGGCAGTCGTCCAACCAACTGAACCACCCAGGCGTCCCTATGCATGCATTTTTATCTCATTTAATTAGTAATGTGTTAATACAGCTCATTCTGCCTTGTTCATATACTTATCTATAAATTTATCTACAGGTTTTTGTAAAGAACTTTCATCATGGTAACACATAAAAAGGACTGAACCTTATCTAATGCCTTTTCTGCATCAATTGAGATAATCATGATTTTTCTCATTTGAAATGTCAAAATATATTAATAGATTTTCTGTAGGTGAATTGTCTTTGGGTCCCTGGAACAAACTCCATTTGATCATAATGTTGTATATATTAAAAAAAAAAATCACAAGCTATAGCTATACCATGTTAGGGTGATAACTTTAACCGATAATATTTATTAATATTTATTAAATATTTAGAATGCCAGACACTATTCTATGCTCTCCTGGCATGCACTATCTCTTTATCATCATAACAATTTAATGAGGTAGGAACCATTTTTATTCCCATTTTTTAAATTAATTTAAAAAATTTTTTATAAACATATATTTTTATCCCCAGGGGTACAGGTCTGTGAATCGCCAGGTTTACACATTTCACAGCACTCACCATAGTTATTCCCATTTTATAGAAGAATGAACTGAGGCACACAGAGGTTAAATAATTTACCCAAGATCACACAATGAGTTGCCAGTTGAGGCAGGATTCACATTCGTAGCATACAACTCCCAGGATACCGTTAACATGCTGTGCACTGCGCTAAGCCTGACACTGCCACCGCAGCCTGCACTCTTCATCACTACAGACCAAAGAAATAAACGAGCATATATCTGGTGTGGGGCGCTGAGCTAAGAACTATGTTCTTTGCAGAATAGTCATCATGTACAGAACTACACAAGCTATAGTGTCCATACTGGATTTGGGACCAAATTCATCTTTTAAAGTTAAAAAAAAAAAAAAAATCCAAGTGGCTACACACCAATATACTTGGGCTCTAAACAGGTATAACATGAATGGAGATACCTTCAAACAGCTGCTAACAGGCCAACAAGAGGCATAAAGGATATGCATCATGGGGTAAGGGAAGGAATAGAGAGTGGAAAGGGGAAAAATAGAGTCTGAATGATGGTCTAAGTAAAGAGCTTCAAGGGTCTCCTAACCTTTCTTGAGAGCACTAGTGGTATAAAGATCAACTAGCAAATGTAGATGAAAACCTGAAGTGCTATACTGGGGAAAAACTGGAACTAAGTAATATGCTAAGTTCATTTACAATTAATTACATATGGTAGGCATAACTTACTCTATACCAGTCTACCTGGGTTACTGCTCAAAGACCATGAACAGCTGACTGGTTAAAAGCATCTAAAGATAAGACTTAAAAGTTTTGGGGTACCAGGGTGGCTCAGTTGGTTAAGCATCTGCCTTTGGCTCAGGTCATGATCCTGGGATCAAGCCCCGTATCTGGATCCCTGCTCAGTCAGTTTCTCCCTTTCCCTCTGCCCTTCCTCCCTGCTTGTGCTCTCTCTCTCTCTAATTAATAAATAAAATCTTAAAAAAAAAAAGACTTTAAAGTTTTGTGCAAAGTGTATCTAGCCTTTGAGGAAAAATGGTCATCTAATTTGTTTCCACCCTACCAGTCTTCTCTTCAAAACCAAAATATTCCAGTAGTGGATTTAAATTTAGTGGTAGCTGTGGCGCTCTCTTAAAACCATCACAAAACTTAATGATAAACAAAATAAATTCTAAGAGACATTCTTGTTAAGAGGCTGGTTCATGTAAAAATGTGTAGGAAAAATTTCTGCTTAAGATCTTAACCTACTTAACTAGTTAAATAAACATAGGACTTTAAATTTTCCTTTCTTCCCTCCTTTGTTTTAGACAGTAATATGATACTTAACTATTTTTTATTTAATTGAAAATTTAAGGTTTTTACAACTAACAGATTTTTAAAAAATTTCTAGAAGGAAAAGGACTCACTTGCCAGGAATGCTCAAAGGAGAGCATAGATACCTTTGGTGCAGTATGTTACCTTTTTGAGCTGTTCTAGAAGGCAGGGAGGAAACTCCTTAGGAAGCCTTGCTCTCTCAGCTGCACTTCAGCAGCTCTGACACAAAGGATTAATTAGCTGGCAACCACTAGCAACAGTTAAAATTCCTCTAGAGATGGAAGGGTGGCACCAGGGTATGTGATCTTAATCACATTTCATTACTGGCCACATTTAGCCAGGAAAGATTTACTGACCTAAGGTCAGGAAAAGAGGAAAATTATTTTGCTAGTTCCAAGGACACATTTACCATGAAGTATTGATAAATTACTTTAATATTCCTGATAACGGCCAATAAATAGAACATAATAGATCTTTTGAGTTCCTTCCATTAATACAGAACCTTCCTCTAGGTTAAGACTTACTGTGTGCTCTTCTAAGAGAGTTAGGGCTCAAATTATTTCACAGTTTATAAACTAAATACAATAGAAAGATATAACCAACAGGAGGTCATTTAAAATACCAACATCCACATCTCTGTTTTTCCAGTTCAGACTGATTTTAGAAGAGAACACACTTAACCCATTGCCCCCTCCCTATGCCTGTGAAAGTGGGAGCTTTGGAGTCACACTGGAACTAGAGAGAGAAACTGCAGGGGCAAGGCACCAGGCCCTGCCGAAATGTCTGGCTGGTAATTTGAGAGGAGTATCAAACTCGGTCTGTCATTTGGTCATTCAGATCAATCAAATGTAATGATCAATCAGAGCATACAAATGACTAATTTATTTTTATTTATTTATTTTTAAAGATTTTATTTATTTATTTGACAGAGATCACAAGTGGGCAGAGAGGCAGGCAGAGAGAGAGGAGGAAGCAAGCTCTCCGATGAGCAGAGAGCCCGATGTGGGGCTCGAGCCCAGGACCCTGGGATCATAACCCGAGCCAAAGGCAGAGGCTCTAACCCACTGAGCCACCCAGGTGCCCCTATAAATGACTAATTTAAAAGAAACCAAGGCAGAGCCCATGAAGATTAGTTGCGGAGTCTTTCTGTTCAAGCCTTCTTTCTGTTTCAGTTTGCTGTTCCTAGGAAAACTATTTCCCTCGCTCACTCTTCATATCAGTAAGCTGTTCTGTCCAAAGTAGATTAGGAAAAGTTCTCCTTAAAAAATGCTGCTTATGTGGAGATAAAAGCCATCTTCTTGTCTTTCTCAGCAGTGACTTATCTGGTTATAAGCAATATTGATCAGTGTAAATCTGGCAATCTCCTTCATAATTCCTTTCTAGAAGCATTCAAACATGGTTCTGTTTGAGTGGTAAGTCTGCAATAGAATCAGCCTCATACTCCTGGTTAGGATTAGAGAAACCAAGTATTTTGGCTCAGTGTTCAGAAAAGACATCTTGATATACATGGCACTGAAGTGAAAGCTCCACCCCAGTAACTTTTCCCAGACACATCAAAGACCAGGAGACGAAATGCCAGGAGTCATTTCTTAGCAACAGTGCTACAGAAGTATTTACTCTCTCCTACAGCATTGGGAATGATGATATTTTATTTGGTTTGACAAATATTTAACAATTTCTTATTTATGACTGTGACCTAAAAAACTAAATAAAACTTGTAAGTCATGTTTTTGTTTAAAAAGTCTCAAGTCATTATTCTGTTGGAAGAGAAGTCCTGCCCAGGTGGTTACCAACTATAGGCCCTGCCCTCTCATTTACCTGTTTATGAGGGCCCCTGAGTATGTGCGCCTTAGCGCCTTCACAAGCCGTCCTCATTGCTTCCAGCGATGGTGTGCCCAAAAGATCCGTGATCAAATCCAGCTGCAAGGAAACATGAAATAAAGACAGATAGTAAGAGCTCATGGAAATAACTTCCCATTACTCTTAAATCACTGCCCTTAGAGACGAGGACTAAATGTGGGGGGGAAAACAAGCCTTTAAGGTAAGTTCCAGATTAACTGATAGGAGCTCCTACTTTCACTTTCTGGACTATTAAAAGAGCCAGAATTTTTTTTTTTTTAGGAACCCACAGGACATAAATAAAATACGTTTTGGCAAGTAGGGCATTCTAAGGCTATAGTAACTTAGGAATCTGCATGTACCTGTCCTGGGTCTTGATAAGACAGTATCTATGATCCTTGCGGGATCTTTTGCTCATGGCTAATGACTCTTCTTTTCAAACAGTTAATGAATGGATTCTGATGCTTCGAATGGATTCAGGCTCATCAAGGAGTTAATCCATAAATCAGGCAGCTGTGACTCAGTAAATACTCAGAACTTTCACATCGGAAATGAAAGCTAAGCTATTGATGTTTGGGCCAGTACACATCATTTATATTCTAGTTATTCTAGAAATCTCTTACACTGGCAGAAAATGGTCGTTCTTAGAAAAAACTGTAACACTGCAAAAGACCACCTTAGTCAGCTGAGCATGACAGAAAATGGTCTTCTCAAGTCGTGGTAGATAGGAAACCACCTTCACAATTTTCTGTGGTGTGAGAACTGTTCTAACTTCATAACCTAATTAGCAATAACATGTCATTCAGATTCTTCCAGGATGGAAAATTCTTACCTATAGAATACTTCTTTTCCTCGTACTGAGATTGCCAGATATAAAGCCCTATTTTCTGCACTTATCAAAACTATGAAGTTTAGGGTGCCTGGGTGGCTCAGTTGGTTAAGCAGTTGCCTTCGGCTCAGGTCATGATCCCAGGGTCCTGGGATTGAGTCCCACATCAGGCTCCCTGCTCGGTGGGGAGCTGCTTCTCCCTCTCCCCTTGCTCCTCCTCCCTGCTCATGCACTCTCTCTCTCTGTCAAATAAATAAATAAAATCTTAAAAAAACCCAAAAACCTATTAAGTTTAGATAAGGATCACTGCCCTCCAGGATAACGGAGATGATCAAGCAGCTGTATTCCACAGAAGATTTCTATACAAAACTTTTTGGGAAAAGTGTGTTGGTGATACTTTTAGACCTCTAACAACAACCACCACAAAGGCAGAAGAAAATGACTGGCTCATGAAAACCAATGGGAACATTCAGAAAGTTGTCTAAAATGGGTAAGATCCATGGATGAGAAACATTTTTATGAAGCCTGCTAGGGTTTTTATTTCTTAAAGATACAGAGAAAATGTTACAGAAAATAACTACTTCCATTTAGAAGTTAGATTATTTTCCCAGTTTATGTCTTGATTTCTCATCCTAAAATACACTGATGATAGATGCGAGTTCTCTGTCAGTGGCTACATCAGACTGGCAAACTCAAGACCCTATGCATTTCTCTAGGAAATAAGATAGCTGAATCCTACCTATGCCAGTTGCTTCATATGTATATGAATATATATATGTATTCTTTCCAGCAGCAATCCAAGATCCTTGTTCAATATACAGGAATTGAACACCCCCCCCATTTACTTAAGATTTATTTATTTGAGGGATGCCTGGGTAGCTCAGTCGTTAAACATTTGCCTTCAGCTTGGGTTGTGGTCCCGGGGTCCTGGGATAGAGGCCCGCAACTGGCTCCCTGCTCGGTGGGAAGCCTGCTTCTCCCTCTCCCACTCCCCCAGCTTGTGTTCCCTCTCTTGCTGTCTCTCTCTCTGTCAAATAAATAAATAAATCTTAAAAAAAAAAAGATTTATTTGAAAGAGAACATACACGTGTGTGCGTGTGCACAGGTGTGCATACATACACACACACACACACACAGGATGGGAGGGAGAGGGAGAATCTTAAGCACAATGTGGGGCTGATCCCACAACCCCGAGATTATAACCTGAGCTAAAGTCAAGTCGGATGCTCAACTGACTGAGCCACCTAGGTGTCCCCAACAACCCCTTAACTTTTATTTAAGCTTTTTTTGTTTGTTTGTTAAAGATTGTTTGACAGAGATTATTTGACAGAGATTATTTGACAGAGATCACAAGTAGGCAGAGAGGCAGGCAGAGAGAGGGGGGAAGCAGGCTCCCCTCCGAGCAGAGAGCCCGATGCGGGGCTCGATCCCAGGACCCTGAGATCATGACCTGAGCCGAAGGCAGAGGCTCAAACCACTGAGCCACCCAGGCGCCCCTATTTAAGCTTTTCTGTATGGAAGACATGTCTCATGTGCAGACATGATGGGTCTTATACGTAGTCCATTAAAATCTACTTTCTAAAAAAACTGAGTAGTAAAGTGGGTACTGTCAATAGTACCCAACATTATTATATATGATAATTTTTTATTATCAGGATCAATTTTTAAGATGTAAACTTGATAAAAATAGACTGAATGTATAGCAGAGAAATAATTTCAAATGCTGATCATAGCAGATACAGTTTCTAATGTATCAGTTAATTCTTTTCTAGAAGAGTATAAAAGAAATTACTCCATTCTGGGTCAAGTGCAGGTATTATTTACAAAGATACACAGTAGTCATGGTGATTTTTAAAAATGTGATCAGGGGTGCCTGGATGGCTCAGTGGGTTAAAGCCTCTGCCTTCGGCTCAGGTCATGATCTCAGGGTCCTGGGATTGAGCCCCGCATCGGGCTCTCTGCTCAGCGGGGAGCCTGCTTCCCACCCCCTCTCTCTGCCTACTTGTGATCTCTGTCAAATAAATAAATAAAATCTTCTAAAAATAAATAAATAAATAAATAAATAAATAAATAAATAAATGTGATCAATCAAGTCATAACACTCCCTTGCTCAAAAGCTTCATACAGCTTTCCATTACACTTTGGACAGAATAAAATCCAAAGTCCTTATCCAGTCACCACAGTCAGGCTCTCTCTCTCTCTCTGACCTGCTACGAATTCTCCCTCGATCATGCCATCCCTCCAACAGGCCACATTTGTTCCTGCCTCAGGAGCTGAATTATGTTGGTTGTCCTTTTCATGGAACTCACCCAGTATCTCGCTCCCTCATTTCACTTGAGCCACTCCTCGAATGTCATCCTTTCAGAGAATCCTTTAGCACTGCTTTGCCCTAGCATCATTTCCTATCCCTAACCTGGTTCAATTTTTCTTCACAGAATTTATCATTACTTAGCTTTATATTTATTTGTGTACTTATTTATTTTCTGTCTCATGTGAAAGTCGCACAAAGGCGGGAACTAACTTTGTCTTATTTACCGCTGCATCCCGAGCATCCTGGCATCACTATCACAGCCGCTAACACTTGTTGAGAGCTCACTATGTTCCAGGCCTCATTTTCAGCTTATTACTTTTAATCTGCACAACAATCCTCAGAATGGTTTAATCTGCCCAAGAATTAATAGAAAGTAAGTGACAGAGCTAGGATTTGAACCCACCAATTTGATTCTGAAGACTAAGCACATCATTGTTACATTATTCTCACACAAACACTATTGTTAAGATTTATGGATAAAAAAGTACTTAGGAATTATCCCAAGAAAACATGGAGGGTAACGAATTCACTCTTAGGGCGGATAAAGTATCAAGAATGGTTCCTAAAGCTACGTTTTAATAAGCTTCTAATGTTCTCTGCCATATTTAAATATGTTAGCTCCAAAGTAAAGGTTAGATATGTTCTTAAATGTTCAGATTTAAGGAAATCAACACTCACAATTTATATTCTAAGCACAAAGTGTAAGTACATGAAGCCATCAAATACATTTTTAGGTCTGACCCATTCAGTCAGAAAGAACAGAGGCCCTCTAACTACTGAAGATTACACCTGTACAAATTGTTACAGCAGTCAGCTGCTATGCATCAGTGCATGTAATAAAGTCAACACTCCCTCTAATAGGTTCGTAAGTTACAGAATGAATCTCTCTGTCATCTTCAACTTCCTAACTTTCTGATTTTTAAGTGAACCTCAATTTGCTGAAAGCAATTTAGACAGTACAACAAATAAGCCCAAGACACGTGTACAAGACAGTTTTTCCTTTAAATCTGTAATAGAATTGAAAGCTACTAAAGCCTAAAGTAAAATCATACCTGCTGAATGGGACTTTGTGCCTGAAACAGTATTCTTCGTCCTAGTAGTTCTGCAAAGATACATCCGACAGACCAGATGTCAATAGCATTGCTGTAATGACGACTGCCCATCAGGATTTCCGGAGCCCGATAATACTGAGTAACAACTTCCTGAGTCATATGACGGGATTCATCTAATTCCTCCACTCTGGCCAATCCAAAATCACAAATCTAAATAGAAAAGATTATCAAAATATTGTAAGAGACAAATATATTTATATATAAAGTAAAACACAATAAGCCAAAAATCAGACTCTTGATAGATCTCTGAACATTGAAAAGTTTTCAATGATACAGGTACTGTGTATTTGTGTCAATATATGATTTGCTCTTACTTGCACAAGAGGAAAAAAGGTCTCAAACTTCCTTATTTCTACATAAAATGATGTATCTTAAAAATATTCTTCTCAGGTGCTTGGGTGGCTCAGTTGGTTCAGCGATTGCCTTTGGCTCAGGTCATGATCCTGGGGTCCTGGATAGAATCCTCATTGGCCCTCTGCTCAGCAGGGAGACTGCTTCTCTCTCTCCCTCTGCCTGCCACTCCCCTGCTTGTGCTCTCTCTGTGTCAAATAAATAAAATCTTAAAAAAAAAAATTCTTCTCACTCATCTTTTTAACTGATAAAGCAAAAAGACAGCTCAATGCATATTTCTAGATTTAATGTAGAATCCAAACTACGTATTTTCAAGGCTTATCAAGGAATTATAGGGGGCAAAAAAAGGGGGCCTATCTTAAAGACCTCCTGAGCTATGTTCACTGTCTTTATGGAATACACATAATAAAATTTCTTTATATCTATGGGTTTCAAACTGAGTCCTCAACTTCCCATGTACCTATTTAAAAAAATACTATTCACACTCAAATACATATGTCAAAATGTACTACACTGTAGAACACCAATGTTACTAGTTTCACTCATTTCTTTGTGCTATGAATATTTAACTGAATGCCTCTTATGGTTTGGACAGTATGCTAGAGCCCGGTAACACAACAGTAAATGAGACTGATTGGTTAATTTATATGCAGACCTGGGAATAAATCTTTTCTTGTTATTTCTGTTTCATTGAAAAGGATACTGATGTTGCAAGGTGAGCTGTTGGCAGACAGCAACAGCAGCACCACCAGCAACTTCTGCTTATTTTCAGGAATTTCTCATATTAAGAAAGTAAGATTTTCTTAATACTGGGCCACCGAAACAAAATGTGGGAGCACTGAGGTTAAGATAAGAGAGAAACGGCTTTCCAAACTCCAGCATCCTCAGTGATCAACTTCATGAGTCAATATTGTAAGTGATGAACTAACACTGTTTTCTAAGTTGAGGTTGCAGCATAAGATTTTATCTGAAAAAAAGTGTCTGGCAGCCTAAAAAATGTTTGAAAACCATACCAAAAAGGAAAAACAAAACAAACCCCCAAACCCTAAGTTGCTTATCAAATTCTCCCAAAGGCTAGTGTTCAAATAACACATATTTAAAAAACTCTCTTCCTTGGCCATGATGTTTTAGGATATCTTTTAAAACAAAACAAAACCAAAGAACTTAAATCCATTTTCCTCTATCTTTATTGTATTTATAGTAAAAAAACAAAAAACAAAAAACAAGAAAAAAACAAGCAACCACCCACCGGACAGGAAATGTTTTCTGTTATAAAGCAAGTCCTTTGTTAAAAAGACCAGTCTGTCTGGAGTCATTTTTGGCAATTTATCTGGAAGACAAGCTAAACCCAAAGTAAGAAGCTTATATGATCAGATAACCAAAAAGATAATGAGATTTCCAACAAAATTATCCATTTTGTGCTTAATAGGAAACAAAATATATTCAGAATATGAAAGGATACTAATTTAAAAGAAAGGTTTTATCATAGTTATTTTTGATGAATTTGTACATTTGAGAAGAGAATCAGTGTCTGTAGCTTGGAACTCCATTTTGGGTCTTAAAAGTAGGCTGCTAAGACAAGTCAAAGGAGTGGGGCACAATTTCAGTTTATCCTGATCTTTGTGTTGTTTATTCATTAATGACATATTCCTCTAGTTACCTGTCCATGTAGCTAGAAGTTATAATACCATAAGAGTTTACTGAAAAATGGACCTCAAGCAGGTAATGGCACCAAGCAAAACAGGCTCTAAACACAATGCTTTGTGAAGTTCTCCAACCAGAAACCAAAATAAGAAGAAACTGGCTTAAGCTGTCATAAAACTGATTTGGTCTGAACAAATAAAGAATTCCTAAGGTTTAAAAAAATTTGTTTTTAAAATTAAATTAGGGTTATGGGGATAGGGTGCAACTCTCTTTATTTTATTTTTTAAAGATTTTATTTATTTGACAGAGACCACAAGTAGGCAGAGAGGCAGGCAGAGAGAGGAAGGGGAGCAGACTCCCTGCCAAGCAGAGAGCCCGATGCGGGGCTTGATCCCAGGACCCTGGGATCATGACCTGAGCTGAAGGCAGAGGCTTTAACCCAGGCATCCCGCAACTCTCTTTAAAAAGTGGAAAGGTAGCGGGGATATGAACTCAATGACCTATAGAAGGAATGTTTACTTTAGTGGACACTGGGAACAATTCATTTCTCTGTGGAAAGAGACTGAACTACAATACTAGTTGTTTTCAGGGAAAATATGAAAGATAGCTTTTTTTTTTTTTAAAAGATTTTATTTGAGAGAAAGAAGAGAGAGCATGAGTGGGGGCAGGGGAGAGGGAGAAGCAGACTTCCTGCTGAGTAGGAAGCCTGACACCGGGCTGGATACCAGGGCCCTGAGATCATGACCTGAGCTGAAGGCAGATACTTAACCGAGTAAGCCACCCAGGCACCCCTGAAAGATAGTTTTTTAGAAAAAAATCTTTCTAGAGTTACATTAGGAACAGTTCTTCAAGGCTATAATGGAGTTTTTTTTTCACAGTATTAACATACCAGTTTTTTAAAAAAGATTTTTATTTATTTATTTGTCAGAGAGAGAGAGAGAGAGAGAGAGCAAGCGCACGTGTGGGTGTGCAAGCAGGCACAGTGGCAGGCAGAGGCAGAGAGGGAAGCAGGCTCACGCTGAGCAAGGAGCCCAATGTGGGACTCAATCCCCGGACGCTAGGATCATGACCTGAGCTGAAGGCAGTGGCTTAACCTATTGAGCCACCCAGTGTGTCCCAACATACCAGCTTTTAAAGAAAATTGGCTCAGAGTTTAAAGAAAGCTTTTAAAATATAAAATGATATTCATTTATATACTTGCTTTTAATATTTAGTTTAATTGCCATCAAGCTAAGTAACAATGACATCTTGATAACTTATAAAGCAGATAACATCTAAAAGCCAGTTTTCCTGGGGTGCCTGGGTGGCACAGTAGGTTAAAGCATCTGACTCTTGTATTCGGTTTAGGTCATGAATTCAGTGAGCTCAAGCCCTGCATAGTGCTCTGTGCTCAGCATGGAGTCCGCTTGGTACTCTCTCCCCCTTTCTCTCTGCCCCTCCCCATTGTGCACCTTCTTTCTTCCAAATAAACAAATCTTTATTTATTTACACTTAAGTATAAATAAACTTTATTTTTTTATTAAAACAAAAAACAAAAACAAAGTCTTCTTTTTCAAATATTATCAGTTGGAATGTTAAGAAGAATATTTACTGCAGACTGAAGCACCATGTAATATCATAGCCACTCATAAAATAGAATTTAAATTTGCTTACACAGAGAGGACACAACTCTAGGAAGGCCCTTATCTCTAATTTCTATGATGGAGAAAATATGGTGGGCCTCTCACTAGGAGTTCTGCTAATATATCTATTAGAGGCAGGGAAATGCAAAATGTGGATTTTGCGATTTGTGAGCCACTCTAACAAGAAACAACGGGTGGAGGGTAGGTGGAGATACTAGGGGAAAGTAAAATTGAAATTGAAAGTAAAATTGAATGGCTTGAAATTTTGGGGCTACTACTGTAATTAAATCCTGTAATCAATTCCCCTTTAGAAGGAGTAGCAGAATTGGCTACTATATAGTCAAATATATCTGACCCTTTTCTGGCATAGTATTTTTAATTTTTTTTTTCAATAAAGATTTTATTTATTTGAGAGAGCAAGCAAGAGAGAGCATGAACAGGGTGAGGGGCAGAGGGAGAAGCAGATTCTCTGCTAAGCAGGGAGCCTGACATGGGGCTTGATCCTAGACTTCTGGAGCATGACTTGAGTTAAAGGCAGGTGCCTAACCAACTAAGCCACCCAAGCGCCCCTTATATTTTCACTTTTCAGTGTTTTCACTTCCCTACTTTGCTACCTGTCACATAGGGCATAGAAATGTTAGCTGTGCAAAAACAGTCTTTTTTTTTTTCTCTTAAGATTTTATTTATTTGAGAGAGAGAATGAGAGAGAGAGAGCACGAGAGGAGAAAGGTCAGCAGGAGAAGCGGACTTCCTAATGAGCTGGGGGCCCGATGTGGGACTTGATCCTGGGACTTCAGGATCAAGACCTGAGCTGAAGGCAGTCGCTTAACCAACTGAGCCACCCAAGTGCCCCTCAAAACACAGTCTTTTTAAAAGCTATACTTCATTCTCATATAAATAACTTACTAGTCTTGAAATAATTCTTTAGATACACACTTTCCTTAGCAATAGAACAATCTAAAAAGAAATTACCTTCTCTCTCTTCTTCCTGGTCACACTGTAATTCCAATTTTAGTGTTTCCAAAACATAAGCAAACTATCATGAAGAAATCATGAGTCAAGATAACAAATCAGTTACTACGGCCATGACTAGTGATATTGCTAGAGAAAACTCAGTTCTTTAATTTTTGGTAAAGTGATGAAAATAACTTTAACTCTTTCACAAAGACACGTTGTTCTTAAATCTTCCTTGACATTCTGAATTTTTCTCAGATATTTAAAGAAACTGAAAAGCTACCTTTAGAACACAGTTGCTGTTCACAAGGAGATTCCCTGGCTTAATGTCTCGATGTAAAATGCCAGCTGAATGGAGATATTTCAAACCTGAAATAACAAATGGATTTAATTGCAGATATTTAATTATTTTCACTTAACCAACAATCTGGGAAAAACCACAGTAACAGAGAATACAGGATTTAAGGTTGTTCTTTAAATAATGACATAATAAACATTATTAAAAGCTTGACTTAGTCCTACCTCAAAAAACTGTAATTTTGTAAAATAAAGTGTCATCAAAGGTTTACACAACTTACAGATAAGCTTTTCAGGCGCTGGAATTAAAGTTGACCATACCAATATACTTGGATTGCTCCTACGTGTCGGGGGCTACTGGAGCTTGGCTATTGGTACGCTCAACCTATGATTCTGAGCCAGCTCCCACAAATCCTCATCACCCACCGGGGAGCCCTTCCCAGGGCAGATTTTCACTGATCAGACAAAATTCAGCGACCTACCCAGGTTTGTCAGTAGTATTCCCCACCACTGATATTCAAGAGGGATAGTTAATTACTTTCAACTATTTTTTCACATCTTAAAAGACTGACTTTAGTACTTTAGACCTTTAGAAAAAGGTCACAGCTTCAAGGCTGAGTCTTCTGAATAAAACACAGCAAATAAAAAAAATATATATATATGTATTTTACAAGGGTAAAAAATATCCAATATCCAATATCTTCATTCTGCCATAGAATAGCAACAAATCTATGGAGAGTGAACATCCTAGTTTTAATACTTTGTGTGTGTTTTCATTCTGTTGGCAGATGCTTTTTCATCTCCATAAAGAATACCAGAATCTATGAATCCTGGTGTGGGAGCTGAGGGAGAACATTTTACTAGGTAAGAGAGCTGTTTCAGCTTTAAACAATTCTCCATTTGTAACAGCAAAATTCCAAAGGACAAACCTGATGGCCAGAGGCAGCTCCAGGAATGTCGGCTCACACTGCCTTTCCCTCAAGTCGGTGCTCTCTAATGAGCCAGTCTGGAGAATCACCTAGCTAGCTAGCTTTCTCAGCCTCCTCGATTCTTTGGCTTTTAAGAGTCATTTTGGTTTTTTAAGAGTTGGACTCAGGTATACCAACCAACACTCTGACAAAACTTGAAGAATAAACGTCATCCTTAGGGAAGGGAACACAGTTATTTTTCAATGGAATTACCTGTATATTCACCTGGAGTCGCTGCACATTCCTGTTTAGAGGGAACTTTGTGACAGACCACGGGATTCCACAAATCATCCTGCTTATTTACCTTCCCTACACTAACCTACTTAACTGAGTAATGAATTAGGCCTTTCTCTTCCATCCATGGAAAGACGAACCATTTGGCCACCCTTAAAAGCTTCTTATTTAACATCAAGTGTAGAGATTATTAAATATACCTTGGTCAAAAGAAAAAAGTAGTTAGGGAAGAAAAGAGCCTTGGAAGGTCAGATTAAAGTTCAAATGAAAAGCAAAACATTTCACTTTATACAGTGACACTACAGTTTCCTTCACAAAGAAAAGCTTACCTCGCAAAATCTGATAAAGAAAAACTTTGACATGATCTGAGCTGAGTGGTTGAGGAGAGACGATAATTTTATGTAGATCACTCTGCATCAATTCTGTGACAACATATCTTGAGGTTTTAAGTTAAGGAGAATTCCGAGAATTCAGCCCCCAAACCCCCCAAAGTAGGCAGTAGGTCTAAAGAATAACTTCCATTCTTAAAGCTGGAAAAAGCTTAGAGAAAAAAAGCTTCTAGACAGCATGACAGAAGTAAAAATTCCAGCCCTCACAAAAAAAAAAAAAAAAAAAAGGCCAAAATTAAAGAATTCACCATTCAAAGTCAGCAGAAATAAACTGTCTCTATAATCAGCATTATAAAAGAAAAATAAGGATAAACACTTTCAAAATTAAGTTTTTAATTCCAATGTAGTTAACACAGTGTTCTATTAGTTTCAGGTGTACAATATAGTGACTCAACAATTCTATACAGTACTCAGTGCTCATCCTGATAAATGCACTCTTAATCCCCCTTCACTGATCCCCCAATCACCCTCTCTCTGGTATTTGTTTTCTGTAGTTAAGAGTCTGTTTTTTCGCTTTGTTCGTCTGTTTTGTTTCTTAAATTCCACATATGAGTGAAATCATATGGCATTTGTCTTTCTCCAACTGATTTGTTTTGTTTAGCATTATACTCTCTAGATCCATCCACAGTTGTTGCAAGTGGCAAGATTTCATTCCTCTTTATATTGTTGTGTATCTATGTACCACATATTCTTTGTCTATTCATCTATCAGTGGACACTTGGGTTGCTTCCACAATTTGACTGTTGTAAATAATGCTGCAATAAACATAGGGGTGCACATATCCCTTTGAATTAGTGCTTTTGTATTTTGGGAGTAAATACCCAGTAGTGAGATTACTGGATCCTAAGGCAGTTTTATTTTTTTTGAGGAACCTCCATACTGTTTTCCACAGTGGCTATACTGGATCGTGTTCCCACCAAGGTGCACTAGGGCTCTTTTCTCTCCACATCCATGCCAACACCTGTAGTTTCTTGAGTTGTTGATTTTAGCCATTCTGATAGGTATGAGGTGACATCTCATTGTAGTTTTGATTTGCATTTCCCTGATGACAAGAGATGTGAGAATCTTTTCATGTGTCTGTTGACCATCTGTATGCCTTTGGAGAAATGTCTGTTTTCTGCCTATTTTTAACTGATTTTTTTTTGGGGGGGGTTCAGTTGTGTAAGTTCTTTATATATTGGAAAATAACCTTTTATTGGACATGTCATTGGCAAATATCTTCCCAAAAATAATAAACATTTTAACTTATTTTTTATAGATTTTATTTACTGGAAAGGGAGAGACACACAAGCAAGAGAACACAAGCAGGGGGAGCAACAGAGGGAGAGGGAGAAGCAGGCTCCCAGCTGAGCAGGGAGCCCAATGTAGGGCTCGATCCCAGGACCCTGAGATCATGACCTGAGCCCAAAAGCAGACGCTTAGCCAACTGTGGCACCCAGCAGCCCCAAGGATAAACGTTTTAAATGACAGCCAGGCCAGAAAGAATGTGAAGACCAAATAGTCTTGGGTCTATTCAAACATGTTACTGGAGCATCCTTTGAATCCAAACAAGAGAGGGGTGGTGGGGGTCTCACTCTAGGCCACCACGGCACCAGTGGAAAGGATGACAACCTA
The DNA here is from genome assembly GCA_004024625.1 of Mellivora capensis. NCBI lineage: Eukaryota > Metazoa > Chordata > Mammalia > Carnivora > Mustelidae > Mellivora > Mellivora capensis. The sequence continues at coordinate 62,357 of PISX010001297.1, read as the reverse complement.
CCCATCAACAGTGGCGTAAGTTACTTTACAAAGAATAGTACTCCTAGAAATGTGAAAAATGATTAGTTAAAATCCAAATCTACCCACAATCTTAATTCTTTTAGTTTTTTTTTTTTTTTAACATTTTATGGCTCCTTTATTAAGTTTGAAGCTTCCTACGCTTTGTACTTTAATACCCTCAGGGTTTTGCTCAAACAACACATGGCAGATGATCAAAGGCTGGATGGATGGAGCCCAGAGAGCAATGAAGATGTGGAATTCAGAACTCTTGTGAAGGTAACTCTTTTGCTATATTTAAAATAGGGAATTCATGTCCTACCCTGTGCACAGTTAAGGACTCATTACAAGTTTGGGTGAATTTTATAATTTAAATTTAACCTTCCTTAAGACAAGGGGAGAGTACCCTTGATTTCAGGAGATTCCTACCAAGTTTCAATTTCTTTGGACACCTTGAGAAAGTCAGTTTCACATTCTGAGTTAAAACACTAAAGCTCCCCCAGCCCTGTACAACTGAAAGCAGGGAAAGGCAAAACAGCAACAACAAAGCAGAGCTGTTACTGGGCTGCAGAGTTATTCTGCTTTCTTCCTTAGCTCTTCAGATCCTAACTTTCTTCTTCCAGAGTGATATTATGGAATCTTCTGAAAGGACAACCCATCTCACAGCCTGTAAAACACAGTATCAGTATTGTCCCACAGCTAGTCCTAGAAGACAGACCATCTTAAAGGGCTGATGTGTGCTTAGTGTGCTTAGCATGAACTATAAATGAACTAAGATGGTCCCAGGTCTCCTATTTTAGCACATATATGCTCGCTATAAGGGTAAATGCTAGGAATATAAAAATAAAGATGAGAAGGAGTCTGCCTTCAAAACTTAAATTTTTAAAAAGTGCTGTTAGGCTTTGGATTTTACCTTTATGAGCTTTAAAGACTCTTATACCAAGTGGTCATTATCTGGGCAGAATGATTTAAAAACGCTTCTAATTTAACATTTTAGCAAAAGCAAATGGTAACAACTTGAGAGTAGGGAGGAGAATTAATAACTGGTAACACTTGACACACAGTCAAAATGCCCTCGAGACATTTTATTCATACGGCTTCTAGAACACCCAACTGTCGGCTTTTCTTTTCTCTCACTGGTTGTTCTCAATTCTTTGTTGTTTCCCTTCTCCAATCATTTAATGTTGAAATGCCTCAGGGTTTGGTTCTCTTGTCTTTCCACACTTATTTTCTAGGGAAATCGGATCCAATCCCAAGACTTTAAACAATATACATGCAGGTGATCCCAACTTTATATCTCTAGTTATATCTTTATATCTCTAGTCTTGTTTCCTTAAGTCCAGCCTTGTTTATCAAACTGTGTACCCATCATCTCCTCTGGATGTCTAATTGACATCTCAGACTGTCCAAAACTGTCCAAACGTGTATTCTCCATCCCCCCACCAAATCATTTATTTTAGTTGTAAGCTTTGTTAGAGCAAACCTATTTTTCCAGCAAGCTGCTCATACCACAAGCCACAAACCTTGGAGTCATCCTAGATTTCTCTTTTTCTCTCTTATTCTACCTCTAATACATCAGAAAATCCTGTTGGCTCTTTCAAAATTTAGCCACAGAATTAGACTACTTCTTATCATGTCCACTGTTACCTCCCTTGGCCCAAGGCCTTTAGATTTCTAAGACACACAAACCAGAATAAATTTTGACTCTTATTTCTAATCATCTATATATTGACACTTACTCTATTATATATCTATTATATAGATATATTATATAGAAATATACTCTATTTTATATCATATATCACATATAATATACATGTAATTTTAATGTTTTCATATTCTTAAGTTACTTTTATTCTAGGTTTTATTAATCAGATTCTTTCCAAAGAATTACATTCTACTCCTTAATGAAGGTTAGTGAGAAAATGGGATTTTACATGTAGAATTTCCTTAGGAGAGTCTTCAGTGACATGTTAGACTCATTCTATAAAACAATACATATCAGTCAAATTATGATATTATTACCAGGATTAGATTTAGATTTTTTTCTTAATAGCTTAAAATTTTTTTTTAAAGATTTTATTTATTTGACAGAGATCACAAGTAGGCAGAGAGGCAGGCAGAGAGAGAGGGGGAAGCAGGCTCCCTGCTGAGCAGAGAGCCCTATGCAGAGCTCAATCCCATGACTCTGGGATCATGACCTGAGCCTAAGGCAGAGGCTTTAACCCACTGAGCCTCCCAGGCGCCCCACTTAAAATTTCTTATAAAAATGTTTAAACACATGGAAAAGTTGAAAAAATTAAATAGTGATCACCCATATATATACAGCCACCCCTTAGATTCTACACTTAACATTTTGCTATATTTGCTTTAGTACATGTTTATCTTTGGCTCTTTCCATTCATCAATTCATCTTATTTTCTTGGCTACATTTCACAGGACATTTTCTTAAATGAAAGCCAGATTATGTCACTCTTCTGCAAAAGTTTCCCATTTCATTTAGAGTCAAAGCCAAAGTCATTAAAATGTCCTTAACAGGGCCATAAATGATCTGTCCTCCTTACCTCTCTGACCTTTTCTCCTATCATTTCTGCTATTTTGCTATTTTCTAAACATGCTAGACACACTCTGACCTTAGGCCTTTGCTTTAGCAGTTCCCTCTGCCTGGAATGGGCTTTCCCAGACACCACGGATAACTCTTTCACCTCCTTTGTGTTTTTGTTCAAACCATTACCTTTTGAAGGAGGCCTACCTCGACCATTCTAATACTGCATCTTGCATGCCTTATAATAGCTACCCACTTCCACAGCTCTACTTTGTCTCTTTTCCTTTAGTATTTATCCTACATAATTTACTTGTTATATTTACTGTTTATCTGTCTCCCCAACCCTGCCCCAAGAGGGCAAGAGTTTTTGTCTGTTTTGCTCACAAGTCTTTCCCAAATTCTCAAACACACATGTCTGCACACAGTTAAGTCTCCTATAAACAACTGTTGGGTGAATGAACTATATATACAGTATGTGCGTGTATGTACACACACACACACACGTATATGGAGTACCCACTAGGTACTCTACTAAGTATTTTAAATATATCACCTCATCTGATTTTCATGGCATTCCTGTAAGGAGATGGTAGTATTCCCAATTATAGATGAGGAAACTGAGGCTAACAGAAGGGAAGTAACCCAAGTTTACACAGTAGTAAAATTGGACTTGACTATGCTTAAGATTGTTTCAATGGCTGGATTTTATCTTCCTTTCTTTTTTCTGAGTTATCATTTTAAAAACTGTAGTAAAATATACTGAATGTTCACTGTGTTTTGTATAGAAGACTTTCAGCTAATCAATGCAGAAGCAATGCTACATGAGTAAAAAAAAATTGCCATTTTCAACCTCTATGACATCATGGATACAAGCACCAATTATCAATGGCTGCTAAAACCATTTGAAAGGGAAACTGATCAGCATCACCTCAGTCCACCACTCAACCCCAGCTACACTTAATTTGCGATATTATGTCTTTGTGACATTCTTTGTGACACACTTTGTGACATTCACACCACTGCCAGAAAATATTCATGTCTTTAAAAACCTCAATATAGGGATGCCTGGGTGGCTCAGTTGGTTAGGCGCCTGACTCTTGATTTCAGCTTGGGTCATGATCTCAGGGTTGTGAGATTGAGTCCCATGTTGAGCCCCATTTTGGGCTCTGTGCTGGGCATGGAACCTGCTTAATATTCTTTCTCCCTCTGTCCCTCCCCCACCCTGTGAAGCCTCTCTCAAAATAACAAAAACAACAAAACAAAACAAAAAACCCCCCAAACAAACCTTAATATAATCAATTTATATCAATATAATCAAGTTCTAGCTCCAATGACCAGTTTACTAGAAATTATACAAGACACCATGAAGAAGTAATCAGCTAAACACAATGTGGAACATTCTTCAGGAAAAATTCTCCAACAAATAATAAACAAAAAAAGGGGGCTGGATATGTAAGGGGAAGAGGAAGTAGGAATGTTTGGGATAAGAGAGTCTCAAAAGATGTAATAACCAAATGCAATATATGGACTTTTAGAACCTGATTCAAACAAACCTGATTTAAAAAGAGATCTTTGAGGGTGCCTGGGTGGCTCAGTGGGTTTAAGCCTCTGCTTTCGGCTCAGGTCATGATCCCAGGGTCCTGGGATCGAGCCCCATGTCGGGCTCTCTGCTCCGCGGAGAGCCTGCTTCCTCCTCTCTCTCCCTGCCTGCCTCTCTTGCCTACTTGTAATCTCTGTCAAATAAATAAATAAAATCTTAAAAAAAAAAAAGAGAGATCTTTGAGGAAATCAGGGAACAGTAAGAAATTAGATAATTTTATTAGATGTGATAATGACATAATGGTTAGGTTTTTAAAAGTCCTTAACAGTTAGAAATGCATATTTAAGTATTTGTAGGTAAAATAATTTGATGTTTGGGATCTAGTTTAAAATAACTCTAGCCTTCCTTTTCTAGACCCTCAATAAAAAGGGAGGAGATGACATTGGAAAAATGATGAATAACTGTCAAATCTGGGTGTTGGGTAAATGTGACAGTTATTGTCTCTACTTTTCTGTATTTTTTAAAATTTCCAAAAAAGTTAAAAAAAAAAAACCTTCCACTATAGAAAACTATGGAAATACAAAAAAAAAAAAAAACAAGGAAAAGAAAAACTACCCAGAATCTTAGCTCTTTGAATGAACTTACATTTTTGTCAAAATGTTGTACATGTATTTATCTATATATATGTATATTTGAAATTGGAATTATAACATATGCATGGTGTTGCTGCCGGTCTTCTTAACTTAATAAAATACAGGGATTTTCTCCTATTATTATTCTAATAAAGCAGAATTCTTATGACCTTATAGTGTTCTAATGTACAAATAGAATTCATTTAACTAATCTATAATTGTTGAAAATCCAAGTTATTTCTGACTTTAACTTTAAATAAACCGGAGATAAACATCATATATCTCTATCTACCCATATCTTTTAGGTGAATCTGATTATTTTCTCACACATTCCTTAAGTGGAATTACAGTGCTGAAGTAGAATGTATGGCATATACCTTTTTTTATTTAAAGTAACTTGTGAATACTTTCCATGATATATAGTTCTTCTACATAATTTTAAGTGCTTACATAGTATTCCATTTTTTGGAATATGTCATGACTTAAGCAATCCCTGTTACTGGTCGTTTAGGTTATTACTGTGTGACTGTAATGTAGCTTTGTGAGATGGCTTAGAGTTTTATAGTTTCATTTCATGAGGGATCCTCAATCATGTATAGATCCTTTCTCTTGGGTAAATCCATTTCTCTGGAGAAGAGCCTTCCAAACTTCTGTCTTAGAAGGCACAAGCCAGGCTGCCAGGGTATGAGTTGGGGAAGGGACCAAAGACACCAAAGCTCAGCTCTGCTGGCTTAGGAAATAAAGCTTTAGTCTTCTGCAAAACAGAAAAAGAAGATCTGAATCTTACTATGTCCCTCTTGTATATACTTAAAAATTACTTCCCCACTAGGAAATCTTTTTGTTTTCTCTATTTCATCATTTCCACCCACTAGGAAATCTAATCATAGAGACAGGAAAAAACTTCTACTTGTACCATTAAGCCTTAACCAAAAGTCCCAATATTCTTGAGTTGGTTCCAAAATCTCAAGGAACCAAAACCAGAAACATTATACATAAACAACAACAAAAACAGAAAAACTTTACAGCTGCCATCACTCTGTTAAGTGTTGTTAACTTGAGATTTTACTCAGGAAAAAAAAAATTCCCGAAGACAGTATGACACATGTCAGTCATGTCTGCTGAGTCTGGTGACTTTTTGTTCCTGTAAGGATTGAAAATTTCTCACATGGACGTGAAGAGCAGGTTATATTCTTTTCTGCCTTTCATATCTACAAAACGGGCAGCCAAGTTGTGATGCCAAAATCTTTACTGTTAGTAGTGACAGTTGGTATGCATGCAAGTAGTAGAGAGAAAACATCTTAATTTTCAAGTTAGTGGGTTGAATTCATATTGCTGGCACTTGAAAAATCTTGCTTTGACTTATAAAGGGAGTAAACGACACAGAAGCCAAAAACCGAGAAAAGTATGAAATAATGTCATATGCTTTCTTCTAACAGAGACTACATTTTCAAAGAAAGGGGAAAAGGAAAACATTGACTGGCTGGAATGGGTAGGTTCTATAACCAGATATTTTATAAATAATTATTCATCTCAGAAAAAAATTCTTATATTTCATTTAGCATTATGAAACATATTATTTCCAGATCAGGGTGTTGTTCACTCTAAATCTATTGGATTTGAACTGACAATACTAGACCATTACTGACCAAGAAAAATAATAATTTCATATGGTTCAACCCTAACACAGAGAAAAGTATATCAGGTATCAAAATAAAAAGCAAAGGGGCGCCTGGGTGACTCAGTGGGTTAAGCCTCTGCCTTCGGCTCAGGTCTCGGGGTCCTGGAATTGAGCCCCACATCAGGCTCTCTGCTCAACGGGGAGTCTGCTTCCCCCCACCTCTCTGCCTACTTGTGATCTCTCTCTCTCTGTCAAACAAATAAATAAAATCTTTAAAAAATGAAAAGCAAGGCACTGAAAATGAATATAAAGCATGATTTCACATGGTAAAGTCAATTCTTCTCTACTAAGACCACATACATATGTGTATAATTTCTTATAAAATATAAACCATCATGTATTCCCCCTGCTAAACACAAATGACTAGATTACCATGTCACTGTCTTCAGGATCTGTATACCTGAAAAACCTTTTATTCAATTGCCTGTTATAATACTTAAGAAAGGAGAGTGCTACTTTTATACTTTTGCTTAAGATGATAAGCTGACTTACAAGAGAATGAGATAGAGCACTGAGGGATGTGGAGAATTGCTGAATGGCTATATTGTACACCTGAAACTAATAGCACAGTAAGTTACCTAGATTGGAATTAAAAACCTCAATAAAAATGAAAAAATAATTTGAATGGGGTAGGTTGATAAACTCTTAAATTAACCAGAAAGTCTAGGGCAAAACCTCATAGAGCCCCTGTCTACCTTTACCATTTTGTTTATTAAACAAAAGGGGGTAAAAAAGTAAGCCCAAAAAGGGGTAAAAGGTAAGCCCCTTTACCCGTGTGCAGAGGGGCTTTCCTCTCCTCTAAAATATTATTTTTAAATGTTTACTATTTCTTAGAGGTTTTATTTATTTACTTGTCAGAGAGAGAGAGAGAGAGACAGACAGACAGAGAGAGTGGGAGACTATGAGCAGGGGGAGAACAGAGGGAGAAGCAGGCTCCACAATGAGACTGATATGGGACTTGATCCCAGGACTCTGGGATCATGACCTGAGCTGAAGGCAGATGCTTAGCCAACTGAGCCATTGCCAATAAAATATTTTAAACACAAAAGACTGAAAGATTTTAAATGTATTATTTTTAGAGAGTGATTAAAATGATGACTCTGCAGAGAATAAGTTTTATCAAGTTTTAGTTTAGCAAAGTAAATTCTTCAGGGGAAATACATTTTTCACTCCACAAATAAAGGAGTTTTTTCTTCATAGAGAACAAGCCAATGAACAGGCCAACCTTTAAAAACTTGATTTCTCTGTATAATACAATTCCTGAATTTGAAGATTGAACAATACAGCTTCAGAAATTTAGAAGCAACACACACCACTTTATGATAAGGTTTCTGCTTTGCTCCAACAAAAATCCTCTGAAGTCTCAATCCCCAGCATAATGTCTCCCAGATGTCTCAACTAGTTGCCATGCCAACTAAAGCAGCTTAAATTAAATGAGGGCCCAAAAAAGCACCTGCATCACTCCAGGTCTGTTGCGCATTAAATAAAGCTCTCTTGACAGGGACTCAGAGGTGCCATTAACTTGAACAGCAGCTATCTGATTATTGTTTCTGAGTAATTTAATGAGGGTCTCCAAATAAGAGGGAAAACAGGGTAGGCTTTCTCTCTCTAGGTCCTTCTAAATGGGACAGCCTCTCCAACAGCTGGTGTACCGACTGGGTCAATGACTTTGCTATGGTCCTTTAAGTTACCTTTGGGTAAAGAGAAAATATAGGATTAAAGTTAGGATTTTCAGGAGAATATTAACAGATTAACCATTTCCCCCTATTAAATCTCATCATTAAAAATATGATCATAAAAAACACTGCACGGTATGCCAACCTCAGAGTGATCTGAACAGCCCTGTTATAAAATAAATTGCTGCTGATTGCAGCAATTAGTTAAGCAGCTCCACGAAATATGGATTTCTAAATGTACTGATTTGCTTCAGAAAAATGAGCGATGCAAATTAACAATTAAATGGGGGGGGGGCATCTCTGATGCCTCAAGTGCCCAAGACAAACAACAGTGTTTCCACATTGTTTTAAAGACCTTTTTGTTGCCGATCTGTTATTCTTGCTAATGTTGACATTTTAGAAACTTATTTTTAACAGGGTAGAAAACAGTGCTTTTGATGCTTTCTCAAATATTGTTAGTCACTGGGGGATATCACTTAATAAAAACAAACTCAGGCCAGGGAGGTTATGTGATTTATCCCAGGTCACATTCCCAGTCCAAAAAAAGCTATTATTACCTTTGGTTTCCCAATTTCTGGTCTAGTGCACTCTCTGCCCCACCGACCTGTTTTCCCTAGGAGCCTGACTGCTAGTATTCCCATTTCTTATCCAAGTATCATCACAGTATGCAGATTAATTTGAAATAAAGAAAAGTTGAATTATTACTTTTTTTAAAAAAAGATTTTATTTTTAAGTAATCTCTACACCCAACATGGAGCTTGAATTTACAACCCCGAGATCAAGAGTTGCATACTCTGCTGACTGAGTCAGCGAGGTGCCCCAACTCACTTTTAATTATGTGCTATGAAGAGAAGAAAAGGAGAAAGGAACCTAACTTTTTGTTGAAGCTTCTTTGTGCCATTTCGTATGTCACTTCATTCAATTCTTATAATGCTTAATTTGAAACTATCCTTATTTAAGAGATGGGCACACAGAGGCTGGGAGAGCTTAAGCTGTAAACACAGAGCTTGGATTCAAACCTAGGTTGTAATGATTCTGCAGTCTGATCTTTTCCATGAAATTTCCTTCACTTTGTTTACTATTGAGAGAGAAAATGAAATTCATGAGAATGCCATTACTTGCACTGTTGCAAAATCAGTTTTCAAACAAAAATCAGAAATTCAATACTATAATACATGATACATCTTTTAGAATTCCTTCCTTGTCACGTGTTTTCACATGGGAAGTCACTCTCTATTCTCCAACAAATATTCTGAATAGGAGCATGTGCCAGATACTGTTCTAGGCACTGAAAATACAACAGTGTGATGCAAGAATGTCACTGCCTTCGCTGACTTTATAGTCTAAAAAGGGAGAGGGACAATTAAGCAATTACAATAGATTTGCTCAAAGAGTACAACAATGTCATGGCTGTTAATCTCGTAAAGCCCCTTAGGCACTGATCTGCAACTGACTATGCCAGATTTGCCTCACATAGCCAATAGAAATAAGAGAAACTAAGTAGCCCAACTAAGAGATATTCTTCTAAAGAGATAAATCTCTAAATTATTAGGACTGCTAAATTCCAGTAACTGGAATTAGACCTTTAAACATGTAAGATTAGAGATTTAGACCTTTAAACATGTAAGAAAACCAGGGCATCTGTCTGGCTCAGTCAGTAGAGTATGCAGCTCTTGATCTTGGGGTTATAAGTTCGAGCCCTGTACTGGATATAGAGATTGCCTAAAAATAAATCTTAAAAAAATGTGAGAAAACCACTGAGATCTCTTTAGCTCCTACTGGATTTCTAAATTAGATGAACATTCTAATTGCCAATTTACCTCTATCTATAGAAACACTTACATACATTTGGTTTCCTTAAAATGGTTCACCTAAAAAAATTTTTAAACACATGAGAAATAATAAAAATAAAAGCAATTAACACTCAGTGAGTTCTTACTATGCACCGGGCACATTCTAAGCACTTTGAATTATCTCTCAAAGAATTCTTACAACACAAGTCACAGGCTATTATAAAGAACTAATAGTTCTCTTTTTGAGTTTGAGTCTTTCCTTTTGGAAGGAACTGAATCCGAAGATGTCTCAAGTAATTGCCCAAATCCACACAAGTACTCTTATTCATTTCTTCTAGCATCTGAATTAGTCTTAGTTCTGTCACTAGTAGGCCACAGCCTCAAATAAGAAATAACCCCACAGTTTGCCAAGGGATTATCTCAGTTTGCTGAAAAGCATTTTTGGGCCTACTATATGCCATTTTTAACATAGGTCCTCTCATTTAATCCTCATAACAACCTGGGACTATTCTCATGTAACAGATCAAGACTGGAGGTGAAGGAGGCTGACAGGTTAAATAATGATAATCCTTTTGCCAACAACAGAAAAACAAGACAAATGTTAAAAAAAAAAAATCAGAGATGAGTTTTTCTACCTCACATTCTTTGCCTCTATCTTTTTCTACCTCCTAAATATTCTACTTCCTTCAAAGCTTACTCCTTTTACTTTCTTTAGTCAAATTATAAAGCCAAAATTGATATTCAACAAACATTTCCTTGTACCTATGAATCACATATGCTTACTTGAAATAGCTTCTTGAATAGCTTCATGTTCCCTATTTTCTTTAAATAGATGAGAACTTAAAAAATTAACATATATGTGTATATATTAGCCCACTAATCATAAGTATATACATATAAAAATAATAGGGACTCCCAGCTAATATATTGTGTGTGGTGGGGTAGAGGGTTGGGCTAGCAGCCCTTGACAAGAAAATGAGAAGGAAAAAAGTCTTCACTAGAGATAGCTGGAAATATAGGACAGGCCTTTGGTGGGAGGTCTAAGTTGAGAATGTAAGTTTGGGAATCATTAAATATGATAAGATATAATCTGCATTTTCTACTAAATGAAGTCTGCCACAGACAGGTTTTTTAATTGGTTTTGCTTTTAGTCACAATCTTCCTTTTCTTTGAATGAAGTTTTTCTTATTAAAAATTTTTTTCTCATTTCTTTCCTTTTTTGTTCAAAAAACCTGGCTTTTGAAATTATGGAAGCATATCACCATTAGTGAGTTATAAATTCAACCTTAACATCATGACATTCTTTAGAAAAATGCACATCAGCATCATTAGCAGAATTTTTAGTGCATAGTGCCCAAATACAGTATACAGGATGCCCTGCTAGACTTCCACAAAAGTTGCTGAGTATGAAGATGTGTTCAGGAAGGATAGAGATTGAAGCAGGAAAAAAAAGCAGAAATAAGAAATCTTCTAGGGATCAAAGAAATGAGGTGGGACTATATTAGAGATACCAGAAAGACAGAGAAAAGAGAAGTATTTAAGATTAAAACTGGTTCTCCACAGTTTTCTTCAATGCAAAAATGATTATGGGCAAGAAAAGTAGGAAACTTTTTTTTTTTTTTTGCTAGGCTCTAGATATAGAGCCTAGCAAGCCCACCATACTGTCAATGGTAAGCCTCCCCTGAACCCTTGCTCCAATTCAAACAAACCTGTACTATGATCAAAATTTGTTTAACTCACCTTTGTGATGCTGCATCTATTTTAGAAAGTAATGTAAGAATGTATGATAATCAGCCTCATGTCAGAAAACCTGACTACTCTGACTGTGAAAGGTAATTTTGCAGAAAAAGCTATACAATCACCACAGAAACAAATGCTGACACCAGATTCTGACCTTCAATTATGAGGAAGATGACTGACTCCTTTTCTGTTTTTAGGAAGTCATGATTATTCAAAGCAGTCTCAGAGGCTGCAGGGCTGGTGCCAGCAGCATCTTTGTGTAACCATCATCATTAGCATCCATAAATACTGACTGGGCACCAAGTGGGTGTAGAGAGCACGCTAACTCAACGACAAAACAGTGAGGAAAGACAGATGAAGGCAAGGCAACATTCAAGAGGTTAGAAAAGACTGAAACTGCTATGTAAAAAATCAAGTAGAGAAAACAAGGAAGCATAAAAATTTTAATGTACAATACATGGCCACAGAAGCTTGACTGGAAAAGAAAAATATTTACTGAGAAGAAAAGTGCTGATATTTATTGAGACTTTTCTATAGATTAAGCATCCAGCTTTAAACTTATTTAGCCTCATGTACTGCTAATTATGCTAAGAAATAAGTATATCCTGGTTCCATTATACAAATAAGTCGAGAGGTTTAGAGAGGCAAAGGAACCAACCAAAGGTCATAGCTAGTATGCAGCAGAGTAAATGCAAGATCCTGGCCTTCGTTCTTAACTTGTGCTCTTTCAAAAGATAAACTTTGGGGAAAATGGTGAAGGAAATAATTCTACTTCAGAAGAGAAGACTAAGAACCTGGTTTTAAATATGAGTAGTTAAATGAATTTAGGTAGTGAGAGGCAGTGTGGCCTAAGCTTTGGAATGAAAGGCCTGGTTAAGAATCTCAACTGCTACTTACTAGCTTGATTACATTGGACAAGTTAAATAGCTTCTCTTGAGATTGTTTCTACACTTATAAAACAGGCACAAAGATATCTACCACACAGGGTTACTGCCAGGGTTTAGATGTTGTGTGTGGATCACATATAAATGCCTGGCACACAGGGAACAAGGATTACCTGGTAGCTGCTATCATCATCACTGTGATGGGCAGGAGGAAGAGTACTGAATTTATTAAATATCAATAAGTCAGGCACTGTGCCAAATATACTACATACATGAATTCACTTATTCCTTGCAACAGTCCTTTTTTAAAAGAAATTTTTAAAGGTTTTATTTATTCATTTGACAGAGATCAAAAGTAGGCAGAGAGGCAGGCAGAGAGAGAGGAAGGGAAGCAGGCACCCTGTCAAGCAGAGAGCCCGATGTGGGGCTCAATCCCAGGACCCGAGCCAAAGGCAGAGGCTTTAACACACCGAGCGACCCAGGCGCCCTGCAACAGTCCTTCAAAGAAAAATATCTCCATTTATCACTGAGAAAAAGTGAGCCTCAAGGAAGAGTAACAAAATTTTTTGAAGGTCAAAAAGCTAATGGGAGGAAGGGACATAGGATATGAACTCAGGAATGCCCAATATCAAAGTCCATGCATTTGCCAAAATGTATGACTGACTGTGTTCTTATTTTTCCCAACATCTCCCCCTCCCTGAAGAAAAAGGCAAAAGAATGCAAGTACCAAAAACCACACAAAAATTAAACAAAACACACAGTTTAAAAAGATCCTTTAAGGGCACCTGGGTGGCTCAGATGGTTAGGTGTCTATCTTTGGCTCAGGTCATGATCCTGGGGTCCTGGGATCAAGCCCCATGTCAGGCTCCCTGCTCAACGGGAGTCTGCTTCTCCCTCTCTCTCCCCCCACTGTTCCCCCTGCTTGTGCTCTCTTGTTCTGTCAAATAAATAAAATCAAATCTTTAAAAAATAAATAAGATCCTTTAAGTTACTGGTTGTAAAAAGAAAGATTAAGGCTATCATTGTTAAAGAAAAAAATTTGGGGCACCTGGGTGGCTCAGTTCGTTAAAGCATCTGCTTTCGGCTTAGTTCATGATCCCAGGGTCCTGGGATTAAGCCCTGCATCACGCTCTCTGCTCAGCAGGGAGCCTGCTTCCTCCTCTCTCTGCCTCTCTGCCTACTTGTGATCTCTGTCAAATAAATGAATAAAATAATATCTTTAAAAAAATAAAAATAAAGAAAAATTTATTCATTTATTAAATAGGGTCTTGTGGCTTTTTGGGCATTAAAAATGTCAATCATAGTGACGTTCCTTCATATGAGGACATAAGACCCTTTTAGACCACAAAAAGTTTTCTACAGGACTTATTACTTTTGAGGGAGACCTAGGGGTGGTTTTGGACAGATTGGAAACTCAAGGGAGCAATTATAAAAGTGCTAATCTCTGGGACTTTTGAGAACCTCCACACAGGGACCCTGCTTCTGGTAAAGGGCTTCTAGTAACCTAATGGGTCTCTACGTTTTGATCTCAGGATGGTCAAAATTAGTAAATGATTAGTATTCCACATAACGAAAACAATAAAAACAAACACATGCAAAACAAAACTCCTCAGCTCATGCATAACAGACTTCCTTTGGAAAAAAGCCACTTCAACCTAATCCTATTTCCTACCATCGGGTTCTCCTGCCACCTTTAAGTGATGTATCAGTAAGAGGAAAAGACTATCAATTAAACATATAATTATTAAACCTATTACCAACTGCACAAATCAGTGCTCTTAATATTTAATAATGACATTCATATAGTATGCAGAGAGCCAACTGATATACTAAGTAGTACATAAATAAATTGTATCTGGCTAACATACAGGTTTGTGCTAGTGTGCTCTGTGAAGTTCCTTGAAGTGCTGCTCTCAAATAAATTGAGTTGGTTAGCAGGAGACTCAGCTGGTCTATCAAGTGGCTAAAAGCCCCACTGCTTCCCCACATCCTCCAATTAAGGCAGGTTTGATATATTTGTGGCTTCTGAAACCTCTGGGTCTCCATGTAACACATGCCTCCTGGTATCTACCAACCTTAAAAAATAGAAATAAAAGTCGGAACAGTGGGATATACAAAAAAGAAAAAATAAAGGGTCCTATGAGTCTCCCTAAATGCTCACACCTGAATTAAATATGTCAAGAGGCTAATAATCAGAAGGTTAACCAGAAGGTTAAGCAGTTCAGGAGAATGATAATGGGGTTATGAGGTTTTTCAACAGCTTAAATTAGGTGTGGCTTTGTTGTCATCCAATAATAGTTGGGAGACCTGACAGCATTTCATTCCCACAGCTGGGAAGTTATAGAGACATATTTATTTTTTAATGGAGAGGTGAAGGTGAAAAGACTAGATTCAAGCTTTCTTTTCTTTTTTTTTTGCTTCACCTGGAACACACGTATTTCAAAGAGCTGGTGTGAATAAGTTGCTCTATCTATAGTGATTTTCTTCAAAGCAGAGGGAAAAAAAATTCCAACTGTGAGTTGGAACTTTAAACGTTCTCTAAAACATTCTTAGGATTTGTTAATACGCTAAGCCTGGGTGGGTAATCCGCATGCAGGCAGGAAGGGACACTACTAGGAGAGGTAACCATGGGGCTGAAGAAAGGGAAAGGTTCTTGGGACAGTGGGCTGAAGGAGGAAATTATGTCTTATCTTTCTAATTAATAGGAAGGGTTTGGGAGAGTTACTGGAGAAAGGACCAAGAAGCACATAATGTGGATTCAGTCTGGATGGAAGTCTTGGAAGTGCCAGTGGGTTGTATGTGGAATACACTTTTCTGGGAAGAGGAGAGCAGGTAAGTAAACATGAGGTACTGAGGTTATCAACTCACTCCTCATTAACAGTTCACAGCCTGTTTAAAAAATAAAAATTCTCTCTAAAAACAGGCTATGTTTGTTAATGATAGGCCATTATGAACGTTCATTTGTTTGCGACAAGTACTTGCTAATGCCACCTGTTGGTAGTTGCCTTGATGCATTTTGTTGGCATCAGAAAATTCAAATGGATTCCTATTGTCTTTCAGCTTCAGTAAGTTCTATCTCCTCTATAAGGCCTTCCCCTAGTACTTTTATAGCACTTATTAAGTGCCAGGCACTGTTCTAAGTCAGTCTGTCAATCTATACCAATTTAATCCTCAAAATAACTCTATGAGGGAGATGCCATTTATTATTCTCATTTCATTAACCAGGAAATTGAGGCACAGAGAAGTTATAGGTAATAAGATCACGAAGTCACACAGATAGTAAGAGGCAAAGCTGGAATTCAAATCTAGGTAGTATGGCTCCAGACTCCATGCTCTTTGCCACTACAACAGAATTTCTATTAAGTCAAGTTAGAACGCTGACTAGGTACACCCTGGAGTAATCATAAGATTTTGAAATAAACAGAGGTGGAGGACTCCTGTTCCTGTTTCATGATGTGATAGTAAGTTATTAAACTCAAGACTGCTACTGTCAGGCAGCAGAAGTAAGGGATGATGAATATGGCAGGGCAGAAGGATGGAGAGGGGACTGATTTTATTTATTTATTTTTAAAAGATTTTATTTATTATTTGACAGACAGAGATCACAAGTATGCAGAGACAGAGAGGAGGAAGCAGGCTCCCTGCTGAGCAGAGAGCCCGATGCCAGGACCCCGGGATCATGACCTGAGCCGAAGGCAGAGGCTTTAACCCACTGAGCACCCAGGCACCTTAGGGGGACTGATTTTAAAGTGCTTTAGTATCAAGAATATCAATTAAAGCTCTAGTATCTAGTACTGAAGGAGCCATCAAAGCTTTGCAGGGGGAAGAAATGGTGACACTCTTCCGTCAGTTTTCCAAATATAACAAGAATATGGGATGAAGGTCAATATTCCACATTCCCATATTCAGGCCTACCAAATGGTCTCTGACTTAGATCATTCCCACCTCTCAGACAAAAGAGAAAGAATAAAACCGATTCATTACACAACTTCCACTATCAATAAATCCTGGGGCAATTTGAAGCTATTAGGAATAAATGTTTATTAATGATAAGGTGTTGTGCAAATAGGTCATAAAAAAGCACTGCTAAATGAACACTTTTTAATAATAGAGAGCTCATCATCCTGGACAGCTCAAGTTGCGTACAACTGTGGAATCTGTAATATGGTCTTATGTAGACGACTACCTATCAGGTTCTAAAACTCTCACCATCTGCAGTTCAGACTACAGTAGTCTGACCTGCTTGCTCAAGTAAACTTAAGTCTGAGAACACATTTAATGTTTTATGTGCAATGAGCAACTCATTTTATAAGAAAAATTATTAATGATATATTAAAAGCTCTCACAGAGCAAAATAAGGGTATTTAACTGGTTTAACTGGATTGGGAGAAGAAAACTGAGAATTTGTTGTATCAAATTATTTCCTACAGAATGAATACGGACAGAAAGCTTTGAAAACACAATTTTATTCCCCAAACAATCTTTACTGACTTCAGATAATGAAAACTGGATCATTCTTTTTTCCATTGCACATTGGACAAAAACCAACACTAAGGCAGACCAGAAAGAAATCTTGCAGTATTAAATATTCATCAAGTAGGTGTCATATTGGTCAAAGGTTCTATAATCCTTTTTTTTTTAAGACTCTTCATCTTTGTGTAATACATGTTGGAACAAATAGGAATCAGGTGATTTTTCCAAAAAGACACAGTGAATTTGTGGTTTAATAAGTTATAATACACGGATTGTCATGTCTGGCTCCTTCAGCCATGAATTCTCTTATATGAAAAGTCTAAGAATGACAAAGAAAACATGCCCAACCCATATTAAGCATTAATTCTGAAATCTTGCCATTCCTATTTGAAAGAAGAAAATCTCAAAACCATAAATATGGGAGACTTTTAATAGACTCACATTCCCCTTCCCCCAAATCAGGTCCATAGAGGAGGGAAATTTCAACCTAGATCTCAGATATATAACTGCCTCTGAAATAAAAATGAGGGCATTAAATAGCATGGATAATGAAACTCTGGTTTATGGATATTGTTGATTTCAAGCAATGCTTTCCATGTGGAAGAAAAACAGCAATGCATCACAGAGAGAATTGCTTTCTCTTGTAACAAATGGTCAGCCCTAAATCTCATCATCTTCTTTGGAACAAAAAGCATGGGTGCCTTTGCAACTAGAAAAAAAAAAGAAAATCAGTGTATGCTTCAATTAGAATCACTGACCTTTTCTGAAGCATGCTTGTGCTTCTCTATAGAAATCAATGGCATAAAAGGTCATGTTTTTAAAATGTTTGAATACAACAATCTCTTTCCCAGGTAATGGCAAATTCCTTTTATTTTTAAGGTAATTAATCTGTTGTATATAAAATGTCAAAAATTTAAAAATTAAAACCACCTCTAATTTGTAATTTAAAACTAATTAAAAATATCAATTCTGCCACCAGAAAAAAAGGAAAAAATCACTGGAAAGATACATACTACGTTCTTCATTCTACATACTCTGTCATAGCCTAAAAGATTCTGTTGGCTGAGTCCTTCTCACTAGGGCTATAAACAGAAAGAGCATCCGAGAGGAAGAAAAGGTTACTTCAAACAGCTCTCTTCTTTCCAAAGTGTCTTGAAGAAGGCAAAGGCAAGCTCTATGTGTGTCAAACGGAGATGGTAAAGCTTGGTGATTATTAACTTCCCACCACCAGAACTCTCCAAAGCAAATGCACATACACACAAAAATGGAGACTAAGAGTCAAGAAACAGATGCCAAAAGAAATGATTGGAAATAGTCACTATTTTTTTCTGAATATTAAAAAAGATATTTGAAAGAAGAGCCTTTGCCTAGATTAGAAACATTTTACTTCTCCAGTTTTTTTAATTCATGAAGAAAAGGGCAAATTCTTCAATCACCTCTTAATCCATTTAGGGGGGATAAATGCATATATCAGTCATATAAAATGCTCCTTACTGCCATCATAACAAATCTTAATACTTTCTCTAAGGACAATGAGCCTTCAAATTAGACCCACCAACCTTTCGTAACGGGTCTAAAAACTTACTTCTGTGTCCAGACAATCTGGTTTCAAATATCCTTCTGCCCAACAGAATTTGAGAGCAATTTACTCCAGTCTGATCTATTGTAAAGCTGCAAGAATGATGTCATTAAAACCTGAGAGCAGATTGCTATCAGTGGTATAAACAACCCCAAACAGCATTCTGAAGGGAAGACAAGCCTCTCAATACGACAAGCTACAGATGCTTCCTTACCTACCAAGTGAAATTCATTTTAAAAGACAAAGTTATAAAAGGAACCAGTTATGAAGGGCAGGGAAGATTCAAAATATACAGAGAACAAAAATCTATAAGAAGGAAGAATCTAGGAGAGGTGTATCAGAGAAGTCTGAGTACTTTTTATGGCAGTACGATGAGATGAAATAAAATGGTGGTCCATGTAAAGGGGTCTGCCTCTCTGTCAAGATAGAAGATTTGCTGTATGTCAATTTTATCTTTAAAAAGATGTAAGAAAAAAGATATAAGTTCTGCCCTTTTCACTTGTTCAGAGTGCCCACTTTCTAACATTTGTGTAATGAATGATCTAATATACACTTAGATGTACAACCTATTAGCACTGTTCCACACCACTTAATTAGAACAGCTATGCAGAAAGTTACATGGACCCACAGACACAAAATCAGATACTGCCTAAAACTTTGTGGGAAAGTAAAAATGCAGCTGGAAATACTGAAAATATAATTTATCCTACTAATAGGTCATTGATCTTGTAAGGCTCCTGTAAGGAAGGACCAGAGAAAATATTTTATTCTACGAAATCTTTAAGTCCTAGGTAAGTCTTCCAAACTCTTTTTGGGAACAAGAGAAGGGCAGAGCAGTTTTTTCTGCTTAAGAAAATTACTCTATTATTATAATTATTTGAAAATCATGAATCATCCACAATTGAACCATGAACCCCTTAAGGATAACAACAATGGCCATTGTACTTCATACTACCTGCTAGTACTTCTATCCTGAAGATTAAGTTCTAAACTTATAAATAAAATGAACTTTGAGTATCACAAGTCATCTGGGAAGATACCATTTGGAGACAAATATGTCAAATTCACATTAAATGCAACAGTATTGTGTTCTCTGGCGTTGAAGCAGAATGCCGTTTTCTTTGAACCCCACAAGAAACAGCTGGCTCTTGTTAAGGGGTCGTACTATCTAAAACTTCCTCTCTCAACAGTATCATGCTTAGTTTGGGGACATTCTCTCACTAGGGAAGCCTATGGGAGCTGAAATTACCTGAGGGAACACATTCTTGATTCCTAGCTCATGCTCACTCTGGAAAATCCGCTAAATGAATGGAATGGGACACAAAGTAATTACCACTTTTAATCGTGTTTAAAAAGTCAAAGAACGAATGAAGCAGAGATTTGGGGTGATTAGTTCAAGGCTCCAAGTCAAAGACACACATAGCCTTAAACTTCTGCTACTTCATTTTAAATCCTTTCCACTATTGTGTCAGAATGAAAATACGGTTAGAACTTTCTGCCTGAAATAGAAAATAGATTCTAACTTTCTTAAAGCTTAAACATAAGATGAATTACATCCTCAAGTTTTTAAACATTGGTAGATCATTCACAGTTAATTTGGTCATCAAAAAGCATTTATGATGAATACATGAAGAGCATCGACACCATTCTGAGGAGCAATCTTCATGTAAAGAGATAACAAGTGGAAACAGAGTAAGCTGTTTCCATCTCTCCTCTTTTCCAGGCTGTGGTTGGTCCCACTGCTAACGCTCAAAGACCTCTCCTTAAAAAAACAAAAGAAAGAATAAAAGAAAAAAAAAACCAGAAACTAAAGAGACTAATAGTCTCTTATCCTTGTCTTTTCTAGCACTCTTCACAGCAATCCAGATCTTAGCTAGATGACACAAACAGCTGGTTCACATTTGCTACTTAAAAGTCCCTTAGGTGGTCACTGGTACTTCAACATTCATGCTGATAATTATTCTGGTGACTTTAGTCTAGTGGATCCTAACTCTGAGGGTACATTCAGATCACTGCGAGAACTTTTCAAAAATACTTACTGATACCTTGGACCAAACTCAGAATATAGGGTTTGAGCATTTGAATTTTTTTTTTTTCATCATGACCCAAGCTGAAGGCAGATACTTAACTGAGCCACCCAGGCACCCCAGAGAATCTCTATCCCTCAATTTCTCAACTGTCTGAACTCTAAGGACTTTTGTTACTATTCTACTTCATCTACTTTGATTCTACTTTCTTTCTTTTTTTTTTTTTTTTAAATTTTATTTATTTATTTGTCAGAGAGAGAGAGTGAGCACAGGCAGAGGCAGAGGGAGAAGCAGGCTCCCTGCCGAGCAAGGAGCCCGATGCGGGACTCGATCCCAGGACGCTGGGATCATGACCTGAGCCGAAGGCAGCTGCTTAACCAACTGAGCCACCCAGGTGTCCCTGATTCTACTTTCTATCTCAAACAGAGATAGACAGAAGACAACTTGTTCTAACTACAAATTCCTTTCTTTGAGCACAGTCTCCATATTCTACCCACACTACTACTCCTTCTAAACCTGTTTCTTGCTATTACCCCAACATCTGTCTTTGGATCTCACCTTTCCTTTCTCGGTGTACACCAACTCCTCTTCTGATATTAACTGCTTCTCTATCAATGTAGCCAGCCATTCTGTGATGATTTAGGGAGGCCCCTCTCCATTTTTTTTCATTTCCTTGTTCTGCCTCTGTGAATACCCAACCAACCAGCCATCAACATCAAAGCCCAGGCTGTTGAGTACATGGCTAAAGAGGTCCCAGTGAATTGTCAAGAATTCTTCTGGGTCTACACCACAGTCGCTGCCTCTCAGCCCTAAGAGCTATGTCCTTTTTAAGGTTTTTTTTTTTCTTTTTTTAATTGTGGTAAAATATACATAATGGGGAGTCCCTCTCCATCAGATGCAGGCCCCCAGATGTGGGACAATGATCAGGGGGAAGCCAGTGGTGCAGGCAATGAAAAGATTTACCCGAGGCAGAACAAGGGAGATAGAAATTTATTGAATATGTTGCAAGGTAGTGGTGGGGTGAACAGCAAACAAGAGACTGTCTGCAAGGTGGCAGTGAGTAGGGCTTCTATTTAAAGTGGGAAGGTGAGGAGGTATGGGGATGTATTGAATTTTCCCTTTTTTAGTAATTGTGCCTGGTTGTAAGTAGCCCATTCCTCAGTTTGGGCCAATGGATATTTTGAGGTGGGTTACCTGATGGGCCTGTCTGTATTCAGCCAGGTGGTCGCTGTGGGCCCTTTGACCTTGATCAAGTTTCCATTGCTCAAGTCTGTTGTCTAAAAGTGGCCTCTACACATAACAAAAAATTGACCATTTTAACCATTTTTACATGTACAATTCAGTGGCATTATGTACATTCACAATGTTGTGCAACTATCACTACTAATTCTAGAACTTCCTCATTAGCCCAAACAGAAACTCTTTGTTAAGTTTATAAAGGACACTTCTGATTCTGTCATTCCTCATCACAAGTATCTTCCACTGTGCCTTCAAATGCCTACTGAATAAAGATGAATGTTTTTAGTTTAACATTCAAGGCCCTCCATGATTTGCCCCAACTAGCTTAATTTCTCATTATCCATGCATGCTAAATTCTAGCCAACTGGACGACTTGCCATTCCCTAAAAGATGATCCTAATACTTAATCTCTCCATCTGGAATATCCATTCTCCTCAAGGCTACCTGTCCAAATCCTCCTCATCTTTCAACACTTAGCTGAAATGTAATTTTCTTCATGAAGTCTTACTGTTTTTTTTTCTTTTTTTTCTGCCTGAAGCAATCTCTCCTTTTAAAGCTCCATTTGCCCATATTCTTTTAGAACTTCCTACCATATATAGATATATATGGAGATACATATATATATATATATGATGGAGGAAATTCTAACAATATGGGAATCTTCAAAGCTCCTCAGATGTAGATTTCTGGTTCTTGCTGGTACTGTCTGATTGACAGTATGAGTGCACTTACGTATGTATACACATACTTCATTTTGTTTGTTCTTAGCAATTCACAGACTCCTAAGATTCCCTGAGGTTTACAGAGCTCTTTCTTTCTTTCTTTCTTTCTTTTCTCTTTTGGGGAAAGATTTCATTTATTCATTTGTCAGAGAGAGAGAGGCAGAGGGAGATGCAGGTTCCCCACTGAGCAAGGAGCCTAATGAGGGCTCCGATTCCAGAACCCTGGGATCATGACCTGACCTAAAGGCAGACATTAACCGTCTCAGCCACCCAGACATCACTACAGAGCTGTTTCACAGCACCAAGGAATCATGTATTGTGTATTCTTTAAATTACAAAATGCTGCTATAAAATATACTATACAAATACTATTAGTTAAACTTAAAATGACTGCATTTGGGCGCCTGGGTGGCTCAGTGGATTAAAGCCTCTGCCTTCGGCTCAGGTCATGATTCTAGGGTCCTGGGATCGAGTCCCGCATTGGGCTCTCTGCTTAGCAGGGAGCCTGCTTCCCTCTCTCTCTCTGCCTGCCTCTTTCCCTACTTGTGATCTCTGTCCAATAAATAAATAAAATCTTTAAAACAAACAAACAACAACAAAAAAAAAACAACTGCGTTTGAGGAGCCCAAAACTACATTATTGCTCACCACGGACTCAACTGGTCAAAATGGGGATGGAGGTTCCCTTGCTGCCATTATGACAAGACATTCCCATTTAAACAATGCCTGCACAATTATAGAAACACTTCTGAAAGTAAAAGGAGGAACTTATTAATAATTATACAGGACATTAGGTAAAATCCAGGAGTCCTGATAAACAGGGACACATGATCCCCCATTAGACTTCTCACTTCCACTGGTTTTAGGCTGTAGTTGCTTCTAGTACAAATAACCTGTTCTACCCATATTCTTCTCCATAAAACATTAAGAGCATGTTTCGTTATATTTCAAAGTAAAACTTTTTTTTTAGTAAAAAAAAGTTTAGTAAAACTAAACTTTTTCCAAGGCAGGCCAAATTTTTATTTCTAATCCAGCAGGCATCCAGTACTTTCTGGCAAAAGGCATGTTTATGTACAGAATTCAGGATTCTTACTAAAGCATGATAAACGATTTTCAATCAAATAATTACAACTGGTTTCTCTTGGGTTAAATTTCAGTAGGCTCAAAGTAACTTAGCGCCGAAGTATTTTCACACAGTTTTCCAAACAGAAAGTCAAAGTGCAAAATGAATAATGTAATCCTTTAACAGCTAAAATTTGTTAAAAAATAATCTTTCTTAATTATTAAGGAACATATTTTGCAGGGTGATACATTAGATTTAAAAAATATGAAAATAGAAAAGCTATAAGATACAGAGAACATGGGAGAATTTATTGCTCCTTCCATATTGGACTCCTGCTATATCTGTTGGACCCTGTAGGTAGATTTGTCAACAGTTAAAATCTAGACATTATCTTTCTACAAGTTGCTTAAGGAGCTATCTAAAGAAAACTCAAGCCACTGATGGTGGGCACTGTTGCAATCATTTTATTACAGTTTCAGGAAATGTATGATTAACTGCATACTATATGATCATACTCTTATTGTACATCTGATTACATCAAAACGTTCATAGACTCAGATTTTCTAAAATGATATTAACCATTAAAATCAGTGTAAAGAGAGGGGCACCTGGGTGGCTCAGTGGGTTAAAACCTCTGCCTTCGGCTCAGGTCATGATCTCAGGGTCCTGGGATTGAGCCCCGCATTGGGCTCTCTGCTCAGCGGGGAGCCTGCTTCCGCCTCTCTCCCTGCCTGCCTCTCTGACTACTTGTAACCTCTGTCTATCAAATAAATCAATAAAATCTTAAAATCAGTGTAAAGAGATCTTAAAATGTTTCTGTAGTAACAGTTACATATGCATGTTATATTGTTATATTGCATATGTAACAGTTACATATGCAATATAACAGCACAATATTTTAATCTTAGAAAAAAGTACAATAAATGGTACTGTATGTATAATATGTATAATAGAAGGTTGTTTAAGATTATTTATTTCCTTAAATAATATGATAAATACATATTTTTGACTCTATGAACTGATTCCTTTATCAACTAACTAAATAGTAGAACATCCATTAGAGTAGCAACATACCTAGAACTTACCTAAAATGACAGAGCCTCAAACAGACCTCAAGAGTTTCTTCAAAGCACAATTCCATGATAATACATTTAAAACTCAAAATATTATCCATTCTAAAATCTGCAAAGACACAACAATCCTCTAATTTAAAAAAAAAAAAAGCCACTGTCTAAAACCGTGTGTAATGTGTATGCCATGTTTTTGAGATACTACAGAGGGAGCTGCTAACACAGATGAATCATTGCCTTCCTACAAAGTCTTTATAGTCCTGGGGCAGCTATAGGAACAATTCCTTTTTATGCTGATTCAGTGTTTTCCAAATAGCACCCCCAGTAGAAAACACCTTTTTTCCTGTGCATTATTCTATATATAGCTAAAAATTATACAACAGAAAACAAGAATATTTGAGGCTTAGGTTTGAAACTCTTTTGTATCTAACTAATTACAACAGGTGTCCATTTTTTAACCTGAAGGTAAAAAAATTAAATAAGAAAGTAAAACATTTAAGTAAATGGTATACCAGATGATTCCACAAATACTTATGGCAAGGACTTTTAATTCAACATTCATAAACAATCTTGGGGAGAGGAACTGCACAGAAACATTATGCTAACTAATGAAATAGGCTGAAATAAGCCACCAACAGGTACTATACTATCTATGCCACTCACGGTTTTAAACTATAACTATGCTAACTTTCCTTCTGCTCTGCAAGTATTTGAAATGATAATCAATCAAGGATCTCCCAGACTCCAATTATGGTCATTAATAAGTCATTGAGAACTCCTAGCTTACAAAAGCACACAAGTTTTTAAAGGAATGACAAACCTAAGTATACAGAATTAATGCCTGATATAAACAATTCATGCTTGAACTATAGAACAGAAAATGATATTATAAATTAGCTAAGTGCTCACTGAAGAGAATCTAAATATATCTGGCACTTATTAAATATAAACACATTCACCAATTTATTATTCGAAAACATTCTTTCCTCACAGATGGCCTAGGTGCAATCAAGGGTTAACTTAGCAGATCTAGGCTACCCAAACCCTACACATTCCAAAAGTCTTTAGGACTGGCTCAGGACCAACTCCTCGGAAATAACCTTTGAGACCTTGCAATGTCCTGCCTCATAAGAGTGTCTTAGTATACCTGGGGCTTTGGTCACATCAGACAGTTTATGCTAACAGTATGATTTATGGTGACACCTGTTTTTGTTTGCCTGGGGCCTTGGGCCAGCTGTATTAATTTAACCTCTGGGTGTGGAAGAGGAGGAGGGCTGGAGACTGAGTAGCTAAGGTCAGCCCTGTGGGTGCTCTATGTCTACCTGACTGACCTCTGATAAAAACCCTGGACACTAACGCTCAGGTGAACCTCCCCAGTTGACAACATTTATCTGTGTTGTCATACATTGTTGCTGGGAAAATTAAGCAAGATCTGTGCAATTCTACGGGGAGGCCAAATTGGAACTTTGTACCTGGTTTCTGATGGACTCTGCCTTATGCACCACTTTCCTTTGCTGATTTAATCTGTATCTTTTTGCATAAACTGTAGCCATGGTTAGAATACCTTTCCTGGATCTTGTGAGTTCTTTCAGCAAATCATGGAACCTGAGGGTAATTTTGGGGACCCCTGACACAACCTACAATACAATAAAATTCTTATTTAATAAAGAAGATTTCTTCTAATTTCAAGGTTGTTGTCAGTAATGTCATTTCCAAACAGGTAGAAATAGCATTATACATTCATAGGAATGCTTCTAATTCTAATGCTTTCCCCCAACTGAAAGGATAAAGGTGACTCCTGGCCAGGTGGAGGAAGTTACTTTGGATGAATGACACAAGTATGGCTCCACTCCCACGAGTTCCCTACCTCGGTAATTTTCAGGAAGTCTATGAAATGGAATCATCAATGCTTTCTCCTCAGTTGTTACTTCTGATCTACAGTTGAGGAGAAAAGAACTTTCTCAATTCTTTAAATTTCTAAATTCTTTGAATAAGCATATGTCAAGAACCATCTGACCAGGCCCAAGATCTCAGGTATACAAAGACGCTCTTGTTATCCAGAAGCTGGTCAAGACCCAGTCCCTTCTCTGAAAGTACAAAGTTGGTGCACTCCAAGTCCACTGAATTAAGCCTTTATTAATTCCACAAAAGACTCATGGGTTAAAATATCACCAAGGATTACAGCATTCAAGAGCTCTAGGTTTATCAGATCACAATATCCCAGCAGTGTTGATCAGCGATAATTCTACCACCTTACAACGTTTCCCAATTCCCCAGTCAGCTTAGCTATTCTCCTTCCCTTAGGGAAGCTCTTAATTGTTCCCAGTTACTAAAGAAATTATCAAAGATAATTGTCTAGTATAGAATTACCTACCACCTGTGTAAGAATGAGATTTTTAATCTCACTGCTCAGTCTGAAAAACTATCTTGTTTTCATATTGGTTTCCACTCTTAAGTCATAGGCCTAGTGTTAATAACAAGCCTTGGGTCAATAAACTAGTGTCCTGAGCTCACTGAATTCAAAGATTTAGGACTCCCTGTCTTTCACTTCGAGTTTTACCCAGTTAAATACAGAATGGTAAATCGTGATGCTTTTCCTAGGGCTAACCTATGTCCCAATTTTTTATTTTCATGCACAGTCCCAGGAGTTAATACTAGGCATTATTTTAGAGTTTATTATTATTCATGATACCTTACATACTATTTTTACATATTAACAGCAGTAATATAATGGTAAAACCTCTATCCTGAGATCCTGAGAGAATCACGTAGAAGTTGAAATAAAGACCACAGAGTCAGACCATTTGGAATTGAACCTCAATCTCAATATTTACTAGGTCTGTGATCTTAGTCAAGTCTTTTTTATCTTTTGTGCCTCAGTTTCCTCTTCTGTAATATGGGAACAGTCAAAGTCTCTCTCCTAGATGGTTGTTACAGAGATTAAATAAACTTGTATGTGTAAATAACTTAGAATTGTGCCTGGCATCTGATAAAAACTTGCATAAGTAATGACTATTACCAGCACCATCACTATTACTCCAAAGAACTTGGGATCTGACTTACATTATCTCTTTAATTTTCACCTTACCCTAAGTGGTAGAAAAAAAGGGCAGTATTATCCTCTTAATAGGATAGGCAGTTGTTGTATAGCAACAAGAGTACTTTCTTGAGTTCCATACAACATAGCTGCCTCACTGGCTTCATCTGCAAAATGGGGATGGTAATAACCTATCTCATAGGCTGTGTGGAGATTAAGTAAAAAATGTGCTCCAAAGTCCCATTTTATGGTATCACAATTCAGGATACATTGATAATACTGCTCTGTCAGATTTCAAAATTACCTGGTTCCAGGTACTCAACCACCTCTGCAAGGATGAGATTTTATACACCTTAAAGCATGAACCCCCAAAGGTGCTAGAAGAATAAATTAATATTGTCCCCTTCTTTCACATTCCCTGGTTAGGATACATTTCTTCAAAATAGTCAATGTGTGGAGGTTGGAGTATGTCAAGGGCAGAGAGTACCTGAGAAAAGGAAAAAAAAAAAAAAAGTCAAATTTAGAGAACTAAAAAGGAAGCAAAATATGACATAAATGCAAGTAAGTACTATTAACTTTTTAATGATGTAAGGCTTAGTTACCATTGTCCACCGAGATGAACTAAATTTATCAGTCAAGTAACAGTCCTAAACACTAAGATGGGTCTGTAAAACTACTATGTAAAAGACAATTCTATCTAAACTAAAATACAGGGCCAACTGGGTTCTACCACATGCCACCAGACTGCTGCATGGCAAGTGTTTTGAAATGCCATTATTTTTAACAATCAGTGTTGCTCTAAGAGCATGAGGAGACACATCTATCATTCATTCATCTACTCCTCTGTTCAAAAAATGTTTACCAAATACATTCTACCTGGCAGGCACCATGGTAGGCTCTTTGGTTATACTGATAAACAAAAGTGATACCATCCCTGCTCTCATGACTAGTAGTGAGGAAGGCGTTAAAGAAACAAGCAGTTACACAACTATATAATCATGATATATATTATTTGGAGGGAAAAAGTCAAGAGGAGTGGGGACAAAAGTTTCCCTGAAGGGCGCTTGGGTGGCTCAGTTGGTTAAGCAAATGCCTTCGGCTCAGGTCATGATCCTGGAGTCCTGGGATCAAGTCCCACGGCAGGCTCCCTGCTCAGCAGGGAGTCTCCTCCGATGACCTCTCTCCTCTCATGTTCTCTGTCTCCCATTTTCTCTCTCTCTCTCAAATAGATAAAAAAAAAATCTTAGGAAAAAAAAGTTTCCCTGAAGTAACACTAAGAGTTGAAGGGTGAATAGGAGTTGGCCAGGCAATGAGTAGGTACTGTAAAGGCACCGAAGCAAGAAGGAACCAGGCAAATTCTAGAAACAAATGCCAGTGCTTATGGAACATAGAGGGTGGGAGGAAAACAGATTGGGATAAAACAGAAGAGGAAGGCAGGGGATACATCACATAAAAATCTCTTTAAATTTTTGTTAAGCATTTTGGATTTTATTCCAAGTACAAAAAAAGAAGTCACCAGGGTGGAAAGACTTTAAGGCATCTGAAATTCAAGTCCTTTATAAGAGCAGCATACTAACAAAGTCAGTTCTGCCTTTGAAACATAACAAATAGGCCTACTTCCCCTACCAGCTGTCCAGCTATCCTTTTAAGTCCCATCTATGATATCACACATAAGAATCTGAACCTACCTAACTAATAAACCTGAGGGTGAAAGAATATGGAAGAAAAAAATTTTTTTTAAATTCATTTATTTGTCAGAGAGAGAGGGAGAGAAAGCGAGCGAGCACAGGCAGAGTGGCAGGCAGAGGCAGAGGGAGAAGCAGGCTCCCTGCTGAGCAAGGAGCCCGATTGGGACTTGATCCCAGGATGCTGGGATCATGACCTGAGCCGAAGGCAGCCGCTTAACCAACTGAGCCACCCAGGCGTCCCTGGAAGGAATTTTAAACAGGAAATAAACTGTGGTACAAGTTCAAATTTTCTATCTTTAGCTAAGTTTTTTTTTTAAAGAAAAATTTTTTATGATGGAAAATTTCAAACATATAAAAGTAGATAGAACAGTATCAAGAATGCTCATGTAATCAATACCCAGTCTTAGTAATCTACATATGCATTTATTATTGCTTCTATACCTCCACTCTCCCTATATAATTCTGAAGCAAATAGCAAACTTATTTCAGCCATACATCAGTAAGCATCACTAAAAGATGAAAGCTTTTATTTTGTTTATTTATTTATTTTTAAATAATATGGGTGCTTGAACTCACAACCCTGAGTTCAAGAGTTGGACACTTAGCCCACTGAGTCACCCAGGCGCCCCAATGAGAAAAACTTCTAAAAAATATAATTATCAAGTCTAAAAATTGTATGTTTTTTAATACCATCAAATATCCAGTTCTGAAATTTCCAATTTTCTTTTCCTTTTTAAAGTTTTTTTGGTCTAAATTAGGACCTAAATAAGATTTACATATTATGGTTGATTTGTGTTTTAAGTTTTAACCTACAGATTTCTCCTCTTTTTCTTTTCCCCTTGCAATTTACATGGGGAAGAACCTTTGCTCATTTTTTTTCAGCCAAGCATTTGTCACTTTAAAATTCTAAATTAAACTAAAACCTCCTGTAATGAAAGTCTTTACTCACTTTAAAACCAGTTATACATGAAAGTTTGAAAATAGTTTAGATGCTTTATAAAGAATCTTGATCCTTCCTTTCTGAATTAAAATGTTTATACTTAGAATCTTGGTATAAATGAAAGATAAAAGATTTTTTGGTTTCTTTAAAAAATAATTTTATCATATAGAAGATAGATTATTTCATTTCTATAAATTAAAAACCCTATAATTAGCTAGTGTCACAAATTCACACAAATTTATTTCTGATTATGCGATAGAACAATTTTTAACATGAATATTTGATGTTTGAGGAAGACAGAAATTAGTGTTTTACTTGACATCTTTCGGACTCTCCATTCTGTATCTGAACAACACACATCCTGTCTTGGGGGAAACCAGAATGCAATGAGTGACAGCGTCCATTAGACAAAGCTATTTTACACTTCAAATCTATCTGCTATAATTAGAGGTTATCTAGAGAAAGTGACAACCATACATTTTAAACCTTGATGGAGAAGAATGAGGCTTTCTTATTCCAGATTTGATGAGGCTTTTTGTAGAAAAGCCATATAAAACAGGGTCAGACATTTGCACTAAAGCATTTAGTTGTGATTGTTAGCTTCAAAGGTACAATATTTTAAATTCTGCTTGGAATTTTAAAAATGCCTGTTTTATATTACTGTTATTTTATCTCAAAATGTTTATCAGAGGATGGCATTCCACAGTGTTTCCAGAGGTGCAAAACCAGTGCTTAGATCAGTAGAAATGATCCAGGAATCTCAGAAATGATATAAATAAGTAAGAAGGAATAGTACCAGATTCAGACTCCAGACTTCATGCCTGACTCCCTACTTAAATAGCCTGAGTCCCTCTATAACCCCATTATTTGTGGGAATAGAGTGTGTGAGATTAGCCTTATGATGTAAATAGGAGGACTCTAGTAAAGACTTTGACTTGTAAAGAGTCAAAGTATCCCGAAAATACCACCAACTCTTCAAAGGATCTCAAATACAAAAAAAGCAAGCAGACTTGTCTAATTAAAAAAATGGACTAAAATACTTCTGTCAATAATGGTCATTACCAGTGTCTCAGATCTTTTTAAGAACTGGACAAAAGCCCATTATGGTGGCAGTTTTTTAGAATTTTAACCTCTGTGATGTTGAGATTCACTATAAATTGGTTATACAATACAAAACTGGCTTCTTCTTCTTAGCCCTTTACCAATAAAACTGCTGTAAATAATCATAATCCTAAATATAAAAACTAGAAATTTAACTATTCATAAAATACAATTAAATCCCATGTCTAGCAAAGGAGCTACCCCTTCCTCAATCTTACTCCCCAACAGATTTTAAGTTCTTTAAGGTGGAGACTATGTAATTACTACTATTTTTAATAAAGTTGTAAAATACAGCTGCCAAGTACATAATTTGATTAATTTTTACACAAAGTATATAATATGATGGATTTTTACTTCATGGTTAACATCTAGATCAAGAAGTTAAGCATTTCAACAACCCAGAAGGCCCTCTTGTCCCTTTCTGGTCAAATCCCATCCCTGCTCAGAGGTATCCACTATTCTCATTTCCATCACCACAGATTCATTTTGCCTGTCCTTGAACTTTATACAAATTGAATCATAAAAATGAAGCCTTTATGTATGACTTTTTTCCTTTACTGTTATGCCTATGAGATTCATCCCTATTGATGTGCAGATCAGTGGTTCATCCTTTTTATTGGTGTGTAGTATACCATCATGTGAATGGACTATAACACAATGTACTTATCCAGACAATCCAATTGTCTGCTGGCAGACATTTGGGTTGTTTCCAATTTCTAGGTATTATGAATAAAGCAGCTGTGAACATTCCTTTACATGTCTTTTGGTGGATATATGATTTTTCTGGAGTATACCAAAGAATATAAATGCTGGATCACTGGGTAGGTGTGTAGTTAGCTAAATTTAGTGGAAACTGCCAGTTTTCCTAAGTGGTTTTAGAAATTTACACTCTCACCAGCAACGTTAAGAACTTCAGTTGATTTGCATTCTTGTCAACGGTAGGTATTGTCAGTCTTTTTGATTTTAGCCACTTTGGTGGGTACATTATCTCATGCTTTTAATTTACCTTTCTCTGATGACTAATAAGTTTGAGCACTTTGTTATATGCCTATTAGCCATTTGGTTATCCTCTTTTGTCAAATTCTTAAGTCTTTTACTAATGGGCAAAAGTTCTTGATTTGTAGAAGCTCTTTATAAAATAAATGATGTTTAGATACAGAATTTACAGTTCAAAAAATGTCAAGTAAATAGTTACTTCTAATGGTCTTTCTCAAATGCCAAATATTTAAAATTGTCTATCACATAGTTTAAAATAGCCTAACACATAATACATTCTAGAAACAAGTTTTTTGTGGAATATATGTCTAAGGCCTGTCCTTTCATTCTCTTAACTTTTGGTGAACATTAATTCTTAAGGTTAATGCTGTCCATCTCTGCAATTTTTTTTTTTTTTTTTTAATGGTTAAAAGCTTGGAGTGCCTGGGTGGCTGGCTCAGGTCAGTTAAACTTGATTTTGGCTTAGGTCATGGTCTCAAATGGTGAGATCAAGCCCCGTGTCAGTCTTCACGCTGAGTGTGGAGCCTGCTTAAGATGCCCCCTCCCTCTGCCTGTGCACCCCTCTCAAAAAACAAATAAATAAAATGGTTAATGCTTCACTTGTCTCATTAAGAAATCTTTGCTTATCTCAAAGTCATGAAGATATTTTCCTATGTTTATTACAGAAGCTTTATTATTTTACCTTTTACATTTAAGTTTATAATCTATTTTGAATTAATTTATGTATCTGTTAAGAGATAGACTTTGTCCAGCTTCTTCAAGACTGTCTTGAGTATTTTAGGTCTTTTTAATCTCCACAAACTTTAGGATGTTTGTCAATTTCCTCACACACACACATATATATAAAATCCTGCTGATTTTTGATTGGGATATCATTGGATATAGAGCTCAACTTGGAGAGAACATGCATATTAACCAATTTGACTTTTTTGATTCATGAATACAAGAATGTATTATTTTGAATACATCAAGAATCTGACCAGTACCACAAAATTTTAGGCACAGAGCAAACAAAACCAAATCCATGAAAAGTAAGCCAGTCTACAGCATCCTTTGCCTTTTTACGCTCCTCAGCAGCAGAAACATTAGCATTAATAATGTCTGCAGTTAAACAGCATGTCTGCATTCAGAGAAGCATCCTGTTGGTCTCATATTGATATGATTCTTCATCCTACTTATGAACCCAAGGCCCTGATTTAGGTCAGACTATACAAAGAAAAACGAATCATTCTTCTTTGGCTCTACTATCTCCTCTTTGTCTTCTCTACCCCTCTGGAGTATTCCAGAATTAAAAGACTCAGAAAAAGTAACTGAGAGAGATCACTGAGGTTATCATGCCAGACTTGGGAGATTTCTTTTTTTCTGTCACTTTCATTTACTTACTCATTCTTCAAATAGACTGACTGCCTACTGCATACTTAGTGCTATGCTTGCCTAAGGACAAGAAAAAGCCCCAGATTTGTATTGCAGGGGATATTTGCAAGAATCAGTGGACCCTTAAGGGGGCTCTGAATGGGCTTTAGAGGACTAGCGAAAGCCTAACATGACATAAATATTATGTGTATATGCACTTTTCTTAAAGAGGATTCATAGCTCTTATCAGATTCTCAAAGGAGCACAAAACTGAAAACAAAACAGAACAAAACACAAAAACTCTTCAATCATGCCTTCACCATGCTGATAATATGCAATTATGTGTGTGCATAAACGCATGCACAAGTGCATAGATGGGTAAAGTAGATAACATTTTTGCCAGGTTTTATGATAGCTCCGATTCTGACTAGACTCTGGTGATAAGCCTAGCTAACAACCTTTAGAAAGTTAAACCCATTACTGTATCAAGGTGAATGTATCCTTAAGAAAAAAAAAGTGTGTGTGTATATATCTCAATCAGTCAGATCAGCTAAAACCAATGAATTTGATATAGTGACTTTTTTTTTTTTTTAAGTAAGCTCTATGCCCAACGTGGGGCTTGAACTCATGACCCCCGACTGAGCCAGCCAGGTGCCCCTGATGCAGTGACTTTGAAGGTTCTGTTCAAAAGAAAATCCAAAGCTTCCCAGGGCTCTGTAGCTATTCCTTGACACATTAGATGCCATCCAAATTAAAATCCAACCTTCCTACAGTGGCCAGGGTAATCTTTCTAAATGCCATTTTCATCATGACATTCTTTTCTCCTTCTTTCAATCAAATCTTAATCTCAAAAGGCTCATCTTAAGGTTTATCTCCTCCATGTTTAAAGCATCTCTGAGCTTGTAAGTCTACAACAATTTCTCTTTACCTTAATATTATGGTACTTGTGTGGCAGCATTCACCTGAGCTTTAAAAATTACAGATCCCTGGGCCTCAATCCCAGAGATTCCAATTTAGTGGGCCTGGGATGAGACCCATGAATTTGCCTTTTTAAGAATCACCTTTGATGACTGTAATATACTTCTAGGTTTGGCTGCCCAGCTTTTTCCATACATAAAATAGACTGACTTGCCTTAATACTTAACCATGCAAGCAGTCCTCCCAGGGCACTGTAATCATAGTATTCATCACATTACTAAACTCCTTAAGGGTAGAAAGCCCTAGAAGCTAAATAGTTTAGGAATATAGGATGTACAGAATAAATGTTTTCTGAATTAATGAACATGGGCTCTGAAGCAAGACAGACTCCAATCTTGTGCCACCCTGACCTTGAGCAAGTTACTTAACTCTAAGCTTTGGTTTCCTCCTTTGCAAAGTAAGGATAACAAACCCCATCTGACAAGATTTTTAAGGATTAAATGAATTAATGTATGGAAAGCCTCTAGCATACATCCTGACACACAGTAATAACTGTTAAATACCTGATTCCTCAAAATAGGACATTTTAAACCTTTTTTGTATCCTCCACATGATATCTCACTGCCTCTATACAGGACATAATAGACATTTTTTTGCCTTAACCACATCAAATACCAGCTGCTTCCTGGACTGGCATTCCACACATACCAGGTATGTGGCACTGAGGAGCTTTTGGAGATCTCAGAGCACAGCATAAATTCATGATTTATAAAACAGTGGTGCCATACCATCTTCATCTCTAACCATCTGTCTCACTTTTGAATATTCACAGAAGTCACAAGCACTCACTTATGAGAGAGCTCAGGAGCTCCAATTGGTTACTATCTTTTGATAGGTATGATTTTCAAGAATTTCATTTATTTCTTTTCTTACACTACTCACTGACACCACCTCTGTAACTTAACTAGTTATTTATAGGAATGAGTCACGAGCAAAGATACCAGTATATATAGATAGGAGCCCATTACACCATCCCTCCTTTATAAAAGAAGCCAATATAGGTCTGAATATAATAAAGAACTGAAATCCTTAGTAAGCAAATTACTACTCCCTCCTTCAAATTTCTTCACCATGGATACCTTTACTTGAGTCTCTAACAGTGTAAATAAGGTTTGGCCTCTTTGATGTTGGGATGGTACTCAAATTCAAGAAATAACTAAGCAAGCACTAGATATTTTTCTAAATCACTTACAAAATTTGAGGGATCAGTCATAAATTAGCAACTCGAGTGGTATTTTCAAAGTCACTGAAACAAATTTTTAGGCAGTTCCAATTGACTAAAAGACAGCAATAACTTTTTAAACAAAGTTTAAGGAAAATAGATGTCAAGAGGAGTAATCAATAAAATGAAATATGTCAAAGCAAGGAATTTCAAGTAAACCTTTCTACTTGATATTCCTAGTTTTACCAAACACCTCGGACTTTTCCAAATTTCTCTCTTAAAGTGAGACTTACACTTGGCCAAAGTTCTAAAGTTCCTGTGCAAACAAGCAGTCAGATTCAAAAGGAATTATTATCTTTCTGATAAAGTTCTTATTTTGGCAATTTAAATAACATAGGTTGAGTACCAAATGAAGAATTGAGGCAGTTTTTCTTTTCACATGAAATCGAAAACTTGAGTCCAATGCTAACATAACACCCCCAGGTAAGTTTTAGATGTATCAAATGTTTACTTCAGGATTGAGAAGAAGCTATCTCTCAAACCACAGTGATTCTATTCATCATTGAGTGAGTACACCATGAGTGTCCTCTAAACACAGCCATAAATAAGCTAACCTATGTTACTTTAACAGCTATACTGGTTTTTAAGAAAAGAAACTGTTTCCCTACATCTTTATATTAATCTCTGATTTAAAATATTAAAAGTTAAGAATAAAGCATTTAAAATCAGGGACCGGGATGCCTGGGTGGCTCAGTTGGTTAAGCGGCTGCCTTTGGCTCAGGTCATGATCCCAGCGTCCTGGGATCGAGTCCCACATCGGGCTCCTTGCTCCGGGGGAGCCTGCTTCTCCCTCTGCCTCTGCCTGCTATTCTGCCTGCCTGTACTCTATCTCTCTGGCAAATAAATAAATAAAATCTTAAAAAAAAAATCAGGGACCAATTATTTCCACTTAAATCACTACTACTACATATTGCACTCTTTTTATGTTTAATATTAGGATCGTTCCTCAGCTATTAACATTTGTTTTACATCAATTAATATTTATCTGTTGATTGATACACCTTAGAATTCACATAAATTTGGTCACTGTTCACAAAAAAATAATCTAATTTATCTCAGGTTCCTAAACTTCTTAATAACTTGCACATTCCCTTTTTTGCTTTCTACTAACACAATTAAGCATGCATAGGAAACAGTCTATCTCAAACACCAACTTCACTTACATTATCATGTTTAAAAAAACACAACATCTTCAATTCCCGGAAGACCCTTTTGCAAGAGACCAGATTCTGGAAGACGTTGGGCATCTTTTTGAGTGCTACTCTCTTTCCATCTCTTGGATCTGTTACTGACCTAAAGAAGCAGTATTTGGGGGGAGAAGGAAAAAAGAAAAAAGAGAGAAATCAATTCCAAGCTTCGTTTTTCAATGTTTCAGAGCATGACAATCATCTTTATCTTAGACTCCTCAAACCACTTAATGTTTAAAGCTATCAGTGAGAAAGAAGATTTAAAACAAGTACACACTTAAAATCAAAGAGAATGTTTAGGCCATCCAACTTAATTGCCATGCTTTTTTTTTTTTTTTTTTTTTACATCCTTCTCTAAATTTTTATAAACACTTTTTCTGAGAGGTCACTTAACAATTCATCTCAGGTAGGAGGGTTTTAGTGGTAAAGCCATTTTAAAAATGAGGGGTGAGTACAGATTAATACAACTTAAGTCAAATTAGTTTTATGCTTCATTTTTGGAACCAAATTCAAGATGGAAGAGATGTTCATTCAGATATCATTACGTTTAGTTCAACATAGAAAACACAATTTAATTATTTTGGCTTCTTACATAAATGAACATCTTTTAGTAATATGGATTTCAATCCTACCAGTAGCTGAACAGTATCCCCTCCTCAGAAGTCCAAGTGCCAACTTAGGGCCGTAGCTTCTAGATTACGAAGACCTCTTCCCTTTTGCTCCTGTAGTTTTTCTTTAATAGCTCAGTGTTCCCCCCTTTTTTTATCTTTTAGTCTTCTAACACCTGTATAACCAATTCCTTGAATTACATTTCCCTATGTTTGACATACTAGTATGGTTTCCATTTTTCTGACTGGACCCAAATGATACATATTAAATAGTGAAAGGAAAGCAATAAATGTTAAATATGGCCAACTGACCATTTTATAAGTGATTTTCCATGAATTATCTTAACTTTTTTTTTTCCTTCCACCCGATATATATGACTGGTTGTCCTTGTAGAATTTATTTCTCTCAAATTTATTTTCCTGATTCCTGATTGTCGTTCTCAGCTATCATCATCTGTCAGTTCCAGTTTCAGTCACCCAATGCTTTGACTATCCTTCCCAGATTTGTGTCATTTATTTATTTTTTTTAAAAAGATTTTATTTATTTATTTGACAGACAGGGATCACAAGTAGGCAGAGTGGCAGGCAGAGAGGAGGAAGCAGGCTCCCCGCCGAGCAGAAAGCCTGATGCAGGGCTGGATCCCAGGACCCTGGGATCATGATCTGAGCCAAAGGCAGAGGCTTTAACCCACTGAGCCACCCAGGCGCCCCAGATTTGTGTCATTTAAAAGTCTGTCTCTCTCTTCCTGCCTGCCTCTCTGCCTACTTGTGATCTCTGCCTGTCAAATAAATAAATAAAATCTTAAAAAAAAAAAAGTCTGTTCCATAGGTTATCAATGACTTTATCCAAGTTATTAAAACTTCGAACAGGACAGAACAGATCTCTGCAACAGATACAACACTAGAAACCATCTATGAGCCTAACATCCAATTGTTATTGAATTACTTATTTAACTATAACCACTTAGTTTATTTCTTCATCTTGTCCACAAGAAATCACTTATCAAATTGCCTTCCTGATAACGAAGCATTCCTGTTACCTACTAACCTGTCTAAAAACTATACCAAACTTCTTTACAAATACCATGACTTCATTATAAATTCAGCTTTGTGATCTTAGTGATCATTTACTTCTTAAGTGCTCATGAAACTCTTAAATTGTGCATTCTACTATTTAAACAGCATGAGGGGGTGCCTGGGTGGCTCAGTTGTTAAGCATCTGCCTTTGGCTCAGTTCATGATCCCAGGGTCCTGGGACTGAACCCCACATAGGGCTCTCTGTTCAGTGGGAAGCCTGCTTCTCCCTGTCCCACTCCCCCTGCTGTGTTCCCTCTCTCGGTGTGTCTCTCTCTGTCAAATAAATAAATAAAATCTTAAAAAAAAAAAAACAAACCAGCATGAGGACTCTTCTTCCATTGACTGAAAATTTGATAAAACATTTAAGAATTATAATTTTTAGGTTTTCAATAGCTTGAACTGTAATTCAACTAAGAGACTTAACATTGGCGATTAATGCTTAAAAAACACCTACCCAGTGCTGGCTTCAGCAGCACATGTACTAAAACTGGAACATAACAGAGATTAGCACGGCCCCTGTACAAGGATGACATGCAAATTTGTGAAGTGTCCCATATTAAAAACAAAACAAAAAACAACCTAAACCCCAAACAGATCTACAACATTGCCTAAAAATCCACATAAACATAAAATAAGAAGGAAACTGGATATAGTATTATATTCAGACTGTTAAAAATATTTTTTTCCTGTTCAATACACCACTTCTATAACTAGACTAGAAGACAAAAATGTCAATGAAATAGGAAGGAAGGAAAATTTTGGATCACACATTGTTGCCAATGTCTGAGATTTCCTTAATGTAGAATAGTTACTTAGCATTCCTTTGTCTTTGATGACACCGCCATTTTTTAAGAGTACAGGCCACTTATTTGTAAGCTGCTCCTCAATTTAGGTTTTTGTGGTGTTTTCTCATGATTAGATTCAGATTAGGCATTTTTAACAGGAATAACTCACAGGAGTGATGTCTTCTCAGTGAACATATTAGGAGGCACGTGATGTTAATTTTCCCCATTTGTGGTGATTAACTTTGGTCACTTGGATGAGGTGTCTGTCAGGTTGCCACATTGCAAAATTACTCCTTTTTCCCTTGGTAATTGTGTAACTGTTCTATTCTTCATCAAACTTTGACCCACGACCTTTAGCATCCATTGATGATTTTTGTCCGAGTCAACTATTACTATGATGGTTGCCAAATGGTAGCTTAATAGTTTTAACGTCTCCAAATAGCTAGTCCACACATAAATATTCGTTTTAAAAAAGTGAGTAAATTGCTTTAACACAAGGCCCTTTCCCCAGGCCTCATATAGCACTACTTCTTCCCAACTTCTGACTTCTTACTGGTCTTGACTCTACTACTCCTGGCCCAAGGTTAGTACTGTGCCTTGCAGTGTTTTAAGGTAAAATTTTCACAAAGTAGCATTTTATTTTATTATTCATGCAAAAGCCAGTCATGCCTGTGGCTGGTAACAATATAACTCTAATGAATGTGAATGGCTGTGCAGTAATTTCACGCCATGTTGAGTTTTTTTCTCTCTTAACTTGAGGTAGCAGATGCTTTAGTTCAGCTCAAACAGTACTACAGAACACAGATAAGTGTGGAAGCCTGTTACACAGGAATTCTTTTATTTTCTTTGTTACTGAAAGGCTTGCTGTGCTTAGTTCCTCTGTGGCTTCAACACCCTGGTTATTCCAACTGTATTTGTTAATGAAGCTCCAGCTGTAGAAATATTGAACAACATTTAGGGCAATTTGCCTCATTTCAGGAAAAAAAGGAGCCATCCCTTGATTTACAATTCACTTACTGGTCAGTTACTTTCTCTACTAAATACTGGAAGCCCTACATAGAACAGTGCATCTGTCATTTCACCTCATTATCTTCATGGGCAATCAAGTTACGCTAAAACAGGTATTTACTTCTTAGGTTTTAAATCAATGTTTGATTCTGTAAACAGTATATTAAAAATACAGTTTTAAGGTTTGTGAAAAAAGAATCCTTTCTTACATATGCCCCAAGTACATCAATCCTTCTCTACATTGCAAATACCAGTTCAACTGTTTTTTAAACAGAAGAATCGACAAGCCTTTCTTCAGAGAAATATAGTCAGCCAAAAGAGTAGAAAACCAAAATAGAAAGCTTTTTAGATCTGGTGTGGTTGTTTTGTTGTAGAGCTTTCTTAATCCCAGGAACTCTGACCACTGCCACAAATCTGCTTAAATTATGGACAAGCAGTAGGGCTGGAATAAAACGAGAGTGAAGCTTATTGGGGATACATTCCCAGGCACTCGAACCCAACATTAGAACAGCTTTAGATTAGTATAACGAAGCAAGAATTTCCAAGAAATTATATGCTCTACATTCATTTTATATGAAGAATCTTTTCCCCACATGGGTTAGCAGTTTTAAAGTTCATGTTTCTGATACAGGTTTTTAACTATTCAAAGCAAATAAATAATTTATAATGAGAATGTTTCACTCAGATTGAGAAAATCAGGTTCTTCTAATTCTATTCACATAAACTTATAATCAGCAATCTTCTATTTTTTGCTATACACACTACAATTACTGCGTCAACTGTACCAATACGGTATGTATCTCAG
Organism: Mellivora capensis; assembly: GCA_004024625.1. Classification (NCBI taxonomy): domain Eukaryota; kingdom Metazoa; phylum Chordata; class Mammalia; order Carnivora; family Mustelidae; genus Mellivora; species Mellivora capensis. Next base: position 20,915 of record PISX010001297.1, on the reverse strand, counting down.
TAACAGAACCTCCTAACTAGACTAAATATTTAGATTACTGCCTTTGCATTCATTTTGAAATTCATTTCCTTAAGTTATCTTTACTTGTATTTAGATTAAATCAGCTTGAGAAAATAATCACAAACTATGAGGTAAAATTTCTGGCAACGAAGAAATCTAAAAAAAAATGTTCTTATCTGTAACTTAGTCCCTGTTATATGTTCAAGGACACTATAGGTTAAGGAAAAAGGAATTTATTTTTACATCTCTTTGGTCTTTCTAACCAAAATTTTAACAGGCTATATAGTTCATGTACTTTGACATAATTTATAAAGTTGCACACTATTCAGAGGAATAAACTTTCCCTGCCTCCACCTAAAGATATATGAAAAAAGATTCTCATGGTTAGGTAATTTGTTCTATCAGTTGGGGTTTTCTGATGTTTGGTTTCTCTTTTATGTTTATCCAAATTTGGTATTTGTTGAGTTAGTTCTACATATAAGAAAGAGTTCCTTTTTTTTTTCCCCAAGATACTTCTACTAAACTGATCCTCAAATTTGTTAATCTGATATTACAAGGAAAAAAGACCTTATGTAACAGCTAAACTGAAGCAGTAAAATTGTTCATTCTTTTCCTTGTATCTTCACATTTCAATATTGATCAGAAGAAGCAAAACATCTACATTTACTTGAAAGAGTTAAATATGAACTTAAACATCCTCTAACTCTGTGTTTAAATAAGTATAAATAGCAGTGGTCCCAGAAGGTGAGACATCCCTTGGCCATTCTGATCTGTAGTGAGATCCCCAGGGGTGCTGATAAAGGAGGCGAAATAAGACACAGGCAAATCATCCAATATCAGGCTGTCATATTTATTTTCAAATACTTGTTACTAATGAATAAGATCGAACTTTTAAGACCCCAATCCCCCACCAATTATTATTGGTTAAGTTAAAATATAGACGCAAAATACTCTTCTATTAATTATTGTTGGCCCGAAAGAATTTTTGTTCTTTAAACCATGAATTAATAATTAGTTTCATCCTTGCTGCAGATGCTGGGAAAGACATAGAGACTCTTACTCCTTAGCCACTGTCAAATATCTTTGTGAGGAGTATGACTTGCCTGCAGGAAAGTTGCCACACTGTCTTTTCAATAGGGATTTTCTCACATTGGTGGGTGAATATGACACAGCCTAGCATGCCAACTCTAGGAAGTTTCCATGGCCCACTAGCCACAGTCCTCTCCTAGAAACAGACCCATGAATATTGTATGGGAAGGAGAACCACCCGCAATGAAAGACAGGTTTCTGTACAAAGACAAAAGGAAAAAATTCACAACCGCACCTTCTTCTTACATTTTAACAATTTATGCCGAAAAGAGGTTAGCCAAAACAAAAACTATGTAACATAAAAATATGCTTGCTTTTAATCCCACTGATGACTTTTTTTTTTTCTTCCCATCGATGACTTCTTGAAAGACGTGTTCGGTAATAGGAATACTGAGAAATATAAAGATTTTTTTTAAAATTAAAGAATGGCAATTTTTGTTGTACATTAGATTTAAAAATATAGAAGACACCAAATGAAAGAATGGTTTTGTTTACACAGGTTTATAGCAGCACAATTTTGATGATGTTGAAAAACTGTAATGAATTTAGAAATGCAAAGTTTCACAGACCGGTACCCCTGGGGGTTAATAAAAAATAAAAAATTTAAAAAGAAATGCAAAGTTCACAAGACTGGAAAAGATTTGTGTTTAATTGCTTATTATTTAATATTTTAGTGGCTAAGCTAATATTTTAATAATTACTTAACATAAAATTTAAGTCCTAGTATGCTGTTAATTAAAAGCAAACTGAACATACCAACCAACATACCAGTAAAATGTAAATTTTGAAATAAAAAGGAAAATCTGGATATGGCTTGGAATTAAGGTTATAAATCAAATGTCCCTATGTTCTAGGAATATATACTTAAGTATATATAGGTGAAATGATAAGAGATTTAAGATTTCCCTTAAAATACTTCATCAAGAAGGACTGTTGAAACAAATGAAGAAAATGTTGATTATTACTGAATCTGGTGATCGGTATAATGAGGTCAAACTATTCAAAAATAAAGAAAATACATGTTCAAAAATTTTCAGAATAAAAACATTGAAGTGAAAAAAATTAAAGATGTATTTATAATATAAAAATATCTGGTATCTGGGATTAAAGCTAAAAAAGATAAGCAACACCTCTACATAAAGACTAAAAAACATTATTGAGAGAAATTAAAGACATAAATAAATGGAGAGACATACCATATTCATGGACTAGAGAACTCATATTATAAAAATTTCAATTCTCCCCAAACTGATTTATAGATTCAGTGAAATTCCAACCAAAACCCCAAAAGGTTTTCTTTTCGTGGAACTACACAAATCAGTTTTAAGTCTTTATGGAAATGCAAATATGCCATGGACTGCTAAAACACTCTTGAAGAAGGTGGGCAAAATTGCTCTACCACATATGAAAACTTAACATAAAGCCACAATAGTTTAGATAACATAACTCTGGAGCAAGACCAAAGAAATGGAAATATGACCCCAAAACAGACTCTCACATATATAGAGCCACTTGGCTTGTCATAAAGGTGTCTTTGTAGAAAGGAAGGCTGTGCCATAAGCTATTGTCTCTCAGGTTCAAACCCATCTGTTTAAACACAACTCTGTAATATTGCGGCCATAACTCCACAAACCACATTTTGGTTTTGCCAACTAGTTCCATGTTAGGCTCTCCCAATATGGGGCTTTAGAGTAGAATACAGAGCTGTAGGGGTAAAAGGGGACTTGCCCCTTCCTGTGGGCTTCCTGCCTGTCTCTTGTTTCTGTGTCACCCTAGCAACACTTCTTCACTTCAGCAGTGGCAATGCCTTCCTGTAACTGCAGCTGAGACCAGTTTATAGGCTTCCCGTTTGCAGAACAAGCCTCACTGCATCCTCCAGCCCAGATACCAGCACTAGTGAGCTTGTATTCTCTCTTTAGATAAGTGAATTACTGCTACACGATGTTCTAAGTCTTAATAATTCCAACCTCTTCCATGGTATTTCTCTAGCTATAGCTAGAGGTAGCTGTTAGTGTTCTCTTCTTGTCTTTTTGATTACCTACAATTTTAAATTTTACAAACAACTTTACAGCTAATCAGCAACCCCCCTCACAAACACATTAAAAACTCTTTAAATAACTGGTATGGTTTCTTTTTCCTCACTGGACCCTGACAAATACAACATTCTTTTCAATGCATGGTATAGAACAACTAGATATCCATATGGAAAAACAAAATGAATCTTTACTCCTACTTCATTCTGTACACAAATTCCAGGTGGATTGTAGATAATGAATGTGAGAAGCAAAATCATACAGCTTTTACAAGATAACATGTAGTAGAATATCTTTAAAACACTGGGGCAGGGAAAGAGTTCTTCAGTAGGACACAAAAAGCACAAATCATAATACAAAAGAAAAATTCATATATTTGACTACTTTAAAATCAAGAACTTCTTTTCATTATATGTACATTGTTAAGAGTAAAATGCAAGTCATGCAGAAGACATCTGTACTACACATATAAGGAATAAAGTGCTTATCCAGAGACATGCAGAATTCACACATAGCAATTTTTAAAAAGTGCTAAATAGGCATTTAACAAAAAAGGATAATCCAAACAGCTAATAAACATATGAAAAGGACCTTAACCTTATTAGTCATTTGGGAAATGAAAATTAAAACTGTAGTGAGTGGACAACACCAAATTTTTAGTGATGATGTGGTATGACGGCAATTCTTATAGACTGCTAGTAGGAATGTAAATTGATAACAATCGCTACGGAAAACAGATTGGCTTCATATACTAAAATGAAGATATGAATACAATGTGACCCAGTAACTTGATTTCAATGTATATACCTCAAAGGAATGTGCACACTTACCACTAAACATGAGTGTGTTCACAGTAATATTTTTAGTACCCTTAAAACTGGAAACAATCCAAATGTCCATAAACAGAACAGATTAACAAATTGTTGTCTATTCATATAATGGAAAACCCTACATTAATTAAAATGAACTACTGCTATGTGCAACAACTTAGATGAATCTCATACACCTGATTTTGAACAAAAGAAACCAGTCACAAATAATGTAAGATTTTGTTTCCATAATATTAAAAATATAAGCAAAGTTGAACTCTAATGTTTAGGGGTGTATACGTGGGAGACAGAAACTATTCAGAAAGGAAGTAGTTACCATAAAATCAGGATAGTGGTTATCTTGGGGAGGCAATGATGATGGGGGAGACCAGAAGGGACTTCTGTGTGCTAGTGATGTCCTATTTTTTATATGAATGGTGGCAACAGAGGTGTGTACTTTATGATAAATCACTGAGCTGTATGTTTTCTGTACATTTCTATATTTCTATTATTATATAACTAAAAAGGTAAAGATAAATTTCTCAGTTAAAATTTTGAGCACTGGGCGCCTGGGTGGCTCAGTGGGTTAAGCCGCTGCCTTCAGCTCAGGTCATGATCTCAGGGTCCTGGGATCGAGTCCCGCATGGGGCTCTCTGATCAGCAGGGAGCCTGCTTCCCTTTCTCTCTCTGCCTGCCTCTCTGTCTACTGTGATCTCTCTCTGTTAAATAAATAAATAAAATCTTTAAAAAAAAATAAATAAAATAAAATTTTGAGCATAAAAAGGCACTTCAGGTTGAAGTCTGTATAGGTAATTTTTAAAAGAGGACAATTCTTTTTATTATTTTTTGTAAAAATACACATCTATACCAGCTCAATGAATACTCTCATGTATTTCCTTGTGCCACTGATTTATTTTGTAGCAAGGAGTATACATACTATCTTTCTTATGTTTTGGTAGAATTCCAAAGGAATTTGCTTACTTAAAAAAATAAACATTTTCTTCATCATTACACAAGAATATGCTATTAAGAAACATTCCACAGGAGAGTGCTGTCAGCAGAATTATAGCAGAACTACAGTCCCACCCCTAATCTAATCACAGTCTCCTAACTTCTTCCATTGTAAAGCAAACTGCTGAAGCAGCTACAATATATAGATGTGCTTCAGGTTTTTAATTAGTTAGTCTTTTAAAAATAACCAAAACCAAAAATGCTGCAAATACAAAGCAGGAGGCAGGACTTCCAGCTGTGGCAAACTGAAGAGGTCAGCAAATCCTTTCCCCTCAAAACAACTATAAAACTGGACAAAAATGTCAAAAACAATCATTTCAGGACTCCAGAAAACAACCAAAGTTAAACAACAAATTCAAAAGTGTTTATTTATGAAAAATTATAGACCTGTGGATAAGAACAATGAGAGTCAGTGGTGTTACTGCTTGGCTGCTCCTTATCCCCACCCAAGCACAGTCCATGCAGTAGTTGGCCATAAAAACCAGCAACTTCACTGCCTGAGGTTGTTGATGTGATCTGAAGTGGAGGATGAAAACCCCACACTCAGTAGCATTGACCATAAAAGCATTAAACTCAACTGGAGAAGAAAAAACTGCAAATCTGAGGTTGCTACTCCAGCTGGGACATAAATCCTGAAATTTAACAAGGAGATTCTGGAAATGAGAGCTACAGTGGGCTAGGTAAACTCTCCACACATTCCTGGCTAACTGGAGGCTGCTCATGTATTCAGAGCTGATCTGAGGGGGCCTAAGCTCTACACATACTCGTGGCTGACTGAGAGCCTTCCCACATGTGAAGGGAAGAACTCAGAGGCTTGGGAGAAAATAAAAGCTGGGGCATAGCTGAAAACTATATGAGCTCCCTAACATAATCACAAAGGATAGCAGCCTTACTGGCTCAAGATATTTGAGCATAATCTTCAACCAATCACTAGCTGACACTAAGCTACAGAGACACAAAGGGGCACTCCAAGAAGGCCAGCCTGAAAATTAAAATATAATTTGTAACAACCTGAGTGGCTGTACCCCATGGGGGAGAAAGACTGTGCACATTAAGTCCAGTCAAGTTACTGAAATATAAGCAAACATACACAATAACAGCAATATGTCAATAAAGACAACCTTCAGATTGGAGGGAGGATGGGGAGGAATCAGATCCAGAGTTGTTACAATATATTATTAAATATGTCCAGTTTTTAACAAAAGAATTATAAGACATGTAAATAAACAGTAAAATGTGACTCATACTCAGGGGAAGAAGCAGTCAATAGAAATCGTTTCTGAGTGAGCCCAGATGTTGTATTCAGTAACACTTCAGAAGCAGCTATTATAAATATGTCCAAAGAATTAAAGGACTTTGCCACTATAAACATTTGGGTATACGTGCTCCTTCAGATCCCTACATTTGTATCTTTAGGGTAAATACCCAGTAGTGTGACTTCTGGGTCATAGGGTAGCTCTGTTTTCAACTATTTGAGGAACCTCCATGCTGTCTTCCAGAGTGGCTGCACCAGCTTGCATTCCCACCAACATTATAAGAGGGTTCCCCTTTCTCTGCATCCTTGCTAACATCTATTGTTTCCTGACATGTTAATTTTAGCCAAACTATGGCAAGAACCTAGATGTCCATCAGCAGATGAATGGATAAAGATGTGGTGTATATATATACAATGGAATACTATGCAGCCATCAAAAGAAATGAAATCTTGCCATTTGCAACAAGGTGGCTGGAACTAGAGGGTATTATGCTGAGTGAAATAAGTCAGTCAGAGAAAGACAATTATCATACAATCTCTCTAATAATGAGGAATTTGAGAAGCAAGGTGGGGGTCTGGGGGGTAGGGAAGGAAAAAATGAAACAAGATGGCATCATGAGGGAAACAAACCATAAGAGACTCTTAATTTCACAAAACAAACTGAGGGTTGCTAGGTGTTGGGGAGAGGGTGGTTGGACATTGGGGAGGGTATGTGCTATGGTGAGTGCTGTGAAATGTGTGAGCCTGATTATTCACAGCACCTGTACCCCTGGGGCAAATAATATATTATATGTTAATAGAAATAATTTTAAAAAAGAATTAAAGGAAATCATGCTTAAAGAATTTTTAAAAATGGAGATAATGACAAGCAGGATATCACAATATAGAAACAAACTAAAAACAAAAAAGAAATCAAATTCTAGAGTTGAAAAGTACAGTATTAGAAATGAAAAATTCAGTAGATTGGCCCAATAGTGGATCTGAAATAGCATAAGAATCAGTTAACTTAAAAGACTGATCAATAGAAATTATACAATCTCAAGAACGAGAAAGTTTGAGGAAAAATGAACAGAGCCTCAGAAACTTATGCAATAACACTGAGTGTACGAATATACATCTAATGGGAGTACCAAAAGAAAAGGTGAAAGAACGGGGCAGAAAAAAAAAATCTGAAGAAATAATGGCTTAAAGTTTCCCAAATCTGATGAAAATGTACAGATCCCGAAAGCTCAAAAATCTCATATAGGATATACACAAGAGTTCTGCATCTAGACATGTCAGAGTCAAAGATCTATCAAGTCAAACAAACTCCCGAAAATAATGAGTAAAAACAATATAATAGTTGACTGACTTCCCATCAGATACAAAGGAGGTTAGAAGGCAGTGGAATGCCATATTTGCAGTGGTGGTAGTGAGCAGGCAAAAATTCTATATCCAATAAAAAATACCCTATCCAGGGTGCCTGGGTGGCTCAGTAGGTTGGGCCTCTGCCTTTGGCTCAGGTCATGCATGGTCTCAGGGTCCTGGGATCAAGCCCTGCATCGGGCTCTCTGCTCGGTGGGTAGCCTGCTTACCCCCTCTCTCTCTGCCTGCCTCTCTACCTACTTGTGATCTGTCAAATAAATAAAATCTTAAAAAAAAAAAAAAAAGACCCTATCTTTCAAAAATAAAAACATTCCAAAATAAGTAATGGTAGACAGAATTTGTTGTCAGCAGATTTGCCTTACAGGAAATAACCCCAGATGGTAATTCAAATCCACGAAAAGAAATAAAAAACTAGAAATGGCAAATATGTGGGTAAATAGAGGAATATATACGTTTATTTTATTTTTATTTTTTTATTGCAGTATAGTTAACAACAGTGTTATATTAGTTCCAGGTATACAATACAGTGATTCCAAAATTCTATACATTAATCAGTGGTTAGTATAAGCTTACTTTTTAATCCCCATAATCTATTTCACCCACCTCCCCTCTGGTAACTATCAGTTTGTTCTCTAACAGTCAAGAGTCTGTTTCTTGGTTTATTTCTCTTGCTTACCCCCTTTCCTTTGCTTATTTTGTCTCTTAAATTCCACATATGAGTGAAATCATATAGTATTTGTCTTTCTCCAACTGACTTATTTTATATAGAGATATATAGACACACACATACGGAATATTATTTCGGCCATAAAAAAGAATTAGTCATAAAAACACATATACTACACTTTCTTTATCCATTCATCTATTAATGCACACTTGGGCTGCTTTCATAATTTGGCTATTGTAAATAATGCTGCAATAAATATAGGTGTATCCCTTTCAACCAGTGCTTTTATAATTTTTGGGTAAATACCCAGCAGTGCAATTACTAGATCTAGGGTAGTTCCATTTTTAACTTTTTGAAGAACCTCCATACTGTTTTCCACAGTGGCTACACCAGTTTGCACTCCCACCAACAGTGCAAGAGGGTTCCTTTTTCTCCATATCCTTACCAACATGGGCTGTTCCTTGTGCTTTTGATTTTTGCCATTCTGACAGATGTGAGCAGATATCTCATTGTAGTTTTGATTTGCATTTCCCAGGTGATGGGTGATGATCATCTTTTCATGTGTCTGTTAGCCATCTATATGTCTCTTTTCTTAAGATATTATTCATCCATTTGAGAGAGAGAGACAGAGACAGAGAGACAAAGGGTGCACCTGAACAGGGAGCAGCAGAAGGGAAGGGGGAAGGAGAGGGACAAGCAGACTCCACACTGAGCACAGAGCCCAATGTGGGGCTTGATCCAAGAACCCCAGAAGCATGACCTGAGCTGAAACCAAGACTTGGATGTTTAAGTGACTGAGTCAGCCTGCCTGTATGTTTTCTGTATCTCTGTTTGTCTTCTGCCCATTTTTAACTGGATTATTTGTTTTTTGAATGTTGAGTTGTAAAAGTTTTCTGTATATTTTGGATACTAACCTTTTACCAGAAATGTCATTTGCAAACATCTTCTCCCATTCAGTAGGTTGTCTTTTAGTAGGTTTGTTTCCTTTGCTGTGCAGAAGCTTTTTAATTTTTTTCAAGATTTTATTTATTTATTATTTGACAGAGAAAGACACAGCGAAAGAGGGAACACAAGCAGGAGGAGTGGGAGAGGGAGAAGCCGGCTTCTCACTGAGCAGGGAGCCCGATGCAGGGCTCTATCCCAGGATCCTGAGATCATGACCTGAGCCAAAGGCAGACACTTAACAACTGAGCCACCCAGGCGCCCCAGAAGATTTTTATTTTTATATAGTCCTAAAAGTTTATCTTTGCTTTTGCTTCCCTTGCCTCAGGAGACATGTTTTTAAAAAGTTGGTATGTCCAATGTCAGAGAAATTACTGCCTGTACTCTCTTCTAGGATTTTCATAGTTTCAGGTATCATATTCAGGTCCTAATCCACTTTGAATTTATCTTTATGTATGGTATAGGCCAGTGGTCCAGTTCTCCCAACACCATTTGTTCGAAAGGCTGTCTTTTTCTCATTGCGTACTCTTTCCTCTTTCATCAAAGATTATGTGACTATATAAATGTCAGTTTATTTTTGGGCTTTCTATTTAGTCCACTGATCTGTCTACTTTTGTGCCAGTACCATACTGCTCTGATTACTACAGCTTTGTAGTATAACTTACAATCTGGAGTTGTGATACCTCCAGATTTTTCTTTTTCAAGATTGTTTTGGCTATTTGGGGTTTTCTGTGGTTCCATACAAATGTTAAGATTGTCTGTTGTAGGTCTGTGAAAAATGTTGTTAGCATTCCGAGAGGGATTACATTAAATCTGTAGATTGCTCTAGGCACTATGGACATTTTAGCAATGTTTATTTTTACTTATTTTTACTCCATGAATATGGAGTATCTTTCCATTTGTTTGTGTTGCCTTCAATATCCTTCATCAATGTTTTATAGTTTTCAGAGTACAGGTCTTTTACCTCCTTGCTTAGGTTTATTCTAAGGTATTTTATTATCTTTTGTAATATTGTAAACGGGGTTGCTTTTTTAATTTGTTTGCCTCATTATTGGTATATAAAAATGTCATAGATTTCTGCACAATAATTTTTGTATCCTGCAACCATACTGAGTTTATCAATTCTAGTAGTTTTTTTGGAGAGGTCTTTAGGGGTTTATATAAAGTATCATGTTGTCTGTAAACAGTGTAAATTTTACTTCTTCCTTACCAATTTGGATGCCTTTTATTCCTTCCTCTTGTCTGACTGTTGTGGCTAGGACCTCCAGTGCTATGTTAAATAACTGTGATGAAAGTGGCCATCCCTGTCTTGTTCCTGACCTTAGAGGAAATGCATCTCATCATGATGTTGGTGTGGGCTTTTTATATATAGCATTTAAAGAACAGCTTGTTGAGGTATATTCCCTCTAATTTTACTCTGTTAAGGGTTTTTTTTTTTTAAATCATGAATGGATACTGTACTTTTGCAAATGCTTTTTCTCCATCTATTGAAATGACCATGTGGTTTTTATTGATGTGATGTGTCACACTGATCGCAAACACTGAATCACCCTTGAATCCCAGGAATAAATCACACTTGATCGTGGTGAATGTTTTTTTCATGTATTGTTGGATTCAGTCTGCCAATATATTAACAAGTTTTGCATCTATGTTTATCAGAGATATTGGCCTGTACTTCTTCTTATTTTTTTTCTTTATCTGGTTTTGGTATCAGGGTAATGCTGGCTTCACAGAATGAATTAGGAGTTTTCCTTCCTCTTTGACTTTCTGGAATAGATTAAGAACAGGTATTAAGATCTCTTTAAATGTCTGATAGAATTCACCTGTGAAGCTGTGTGGCCCTGGACTTGTGTGTGCTGGGAGATTTGTGCTTAATGGTTCAATTTCATTGCTGGTAATCAGTCTGCTCAAATTTTCTATTTTGTTCCAATTCGGTGTTGGGAGATTATATATTTCTAAGAATTTATCCATTTCTTCTAGGTTGTGCAATTTGTTGGCATTTAATTTTACTAATAGTCTCTTACAATCTTTTTACTATTTCTGTGGTGTTGGCTCTTATTTTCCCCCTTTCATTTCTGATTTCTTTTGAGTCGTCCCCCGCCACCCCTCAGATGGGTCTGGCTAAAGATTTATTGATTTTGTTGATCATTTCAAAAAACTAACTCCTGGTTTCATTGAATTTATTCCATTGGTTTTTTGGGGAGTTTTGTTTTAGCTTCTATTTTGGTTATTTCTGCTCTAATCTTTATTATTTCTTTCCTTCTACTGGTTTTGTCTGTTGTTCTTTTTCTAGTGCCCTTAGATGTAAGATTAGGTTGTTTATTTGGGATTTTTCTTGCTTCTTGTGCCATAAGCCCGTATTTCTATAAACTTTCCTCTTAGAACAGCTTTTGCTGTATCCAAGGATTTTTGGACTATTTTGTTTTCATTTTCATTTATCTCCATGTATTTTTTTTTATCTTGTCTTTGATTTCTTAGTTGACCCTTTCATTGTTCAATAGCATGTTATTTAAATTTTGTGTATTTTCAGGCCTTTCTGTGTATTTTCCTGCTTTCCAGGTTTTTCTTGTGGTTGATGTCTTGTTTCATAGTGTGGTCAGAAAAGATGCATGGTATGATTTCAGTCTTTTTGAATTTGTTGAGACTTATTTATGGCTTAATACATGATCTCTTCTGGAGAATGTTCCATCCCTGCTTGAAAAGAATGTGTATTCTGATGTTTTTGGATGAATGTTCTGAATGTCTCTGTTAGATCCATCTGGTCCAATGTGTCATTCAAAGCCACTGTCTCCTTGTTGATTTTCTGCTTGGATGATCTACCCATTGATGTAAATGGGTGTTAAAGTCTCCTATTACTATTGTATTACTTCAATTATTTATTGTTTGTTATTAACTGCCTTATGTATCTGGGTTCTCCCATGCTGGATGCATAAATATTTATAATTGTTAGATCTTCTTGTTGGATTGTACCATTTATGATTATATAATGTCCTTCTTTGTTCCTTGTTACACCCTTTGTTTTAAAGTCTACTTTGGGGGCAACTGGTGGCTCAGGTGGCTAAGCATCTGCCTTTGGCTCAGGTCATGACCCCAGGGTCCTGGGATGGAGCCCTCATCGGGATCCCTACTCTTGGGATCCTGTTTCTCCCTCTTCCTGGCTCTTGCTCTGTCTCTCTCAAATAAATAAATAAAATCTTAAGAAATAATAATAAAGTTATTTTTCTATTTTGTCTGGGGCACCTGGGTGTCTGCCTTTTGCTCAGGTCATGATCCCAGGGTCTTTAGAGGTCAAGCTCCACATCTTCTCCCTCTCGCTCTGCCTGTCACTCCCCCTGCTTGTGCTCTCTCTGTCAAATGAATAAATAAAATCTTAAAAAAAAAAAAGAAAGTCTATTTTGTCTGACTTAAGTATTGCTACTCTGGCTTTCTTTTCACTTCTGTTTGCATGATAAATGATTCTCCAACCCTTCATTTCCAGTCTGCATGTCTCTTTGGGTCTGAAACAAGTCTCTTGTAGAATAGAAGAATATACTGTTGGATTTATAATATATATAAATTATACATATTTATAAATATTTTAACATATTACATTGTATAAATGTATGTGTATATTATATATGTCATGTAATACACATAACTAACACAGAGGGGGAAGGAAAATGAGCTATAATAAAGCAATATTACTGAATTTTATGAAAATTAAGATAGTATTAATCTGAAATAAACTGTTCAGAAGTTAAGATGCATACTACAGTCTTTAGAACAATCAAGGAGAAAATAACTAAAAACTAAAAGAGGATTAAGGAAATAAAGAGATGGGGGCGCCTGGGTGGTTCAGTGGGTTAAAGCCTCTGCCTTCGGCTCAGGTCATGATCCCAGGGTCCTGGGATCGAGCCCCACATCGGCTCTCTGCTCAGCAGGGAGCCTGCTTCCTCCTCTCTCCCTGCCTGCCTCTCTGCCTGCTTGTGATGTCCGTCTGTCAAATAAATAAATAAAATCTTTAAAAAGAAAATAAAGAGATGAATTAAAAAAAGTTTAATGTAAAAGAATTTTGAAATATAAATTTAACAAAAGAAATAAGTAATGTAGAAACAAAAGAAATGCGAGATATATAGAAAGCAAATAGCAAAATGGCAAATGTAAATTTAATTATATCAATAAGTACACTAAATGTGAATGGACTAAGCACTTTAATCAAAAGGCAAAGATTATCGGGTTTAAATTTTAAAAAGCAAGGTTCAACTACATGCTACCTACAAAAGACATACTTTATATTAAAAAATAGATATAGTTTAGAAGTTAAAGAATAGAAAAGATATGCCATACAAATAATAGCAATAAGAGAGCTGGAGAAGGTATATTAATATAAAGGCAGTAAAGATTTTAAGATAAGAAATATTACTGTAGACAATAAGGGACATTTCATAATGGTAAAAGAGTCGGTATATCAGAAGATACAACAATGATCAATGTATATATACTTAAAAATAGAGCCCCAAAACTCACAAAGCAAAACTTGACAGAAAAGAAGAAACAGACAATTCAATAATTATATTTGGACATTTTAATATCTACTCTCAAAACTAGGAACAACTAAACACAAATTAAGAAAGGACAGAAAAGATTTAAATAACATCACCTAATTTAATCTGTGTGACATTTATAGAACACTGTACCTAACGAGAATAGAATACATATTTTTCTCCAAGCACATTTAGAACCTTCTCTAGAAAAGTCCGAATGCTAGGTCATAAAGTAAGTCTCAGTAAGAGGAAAGGATTGAAATCAAAGTATGTTTTGTTAGCCCACAACAGAATTACAAATAACAGAAGTACAATTTGGAAATCCTCAAATATTAGGACATTAAAGAAAACATTTCTAAATAATCCATGAGTCAAAATAGAAATCAGAAGAGATACTAGAAAATATTTCAAATTGAATGAAAATTAAAATATAATATATAAAAATTTATTGGATGCAGTGCTTAGAGGGAAAAATTGTATCTTTAAACAGCTATATAGGAAATAAAGGACTCCAGACAGTAATATATAAGTTTCTACTTAAAGAATACTAGAAAAAGAGCAAATTAAACCCAAAGCAAGCAAAAGGAAGTAATAAAATAAGAATGGAAACAATAAAAAAAAAAATCAAGAAAATAAATTAAAAGATGGTTCTTTGAAAGATAAAAAAATTGATAAACTTTTAGCTAAACTGATCAAGAACAAAGACACAAACTGAGGAAATCAGGACTATAAAAGGGGACATCACTATTGAGCCTACACAAATTAAAAGAAAATGTGAAAAACAACTTTGTGCTAACAAACCAGGAAATTTATATGAAACAGAAAAAGTCCAAGAGAGATATAAATCACTAAAAAAAATCTCAAGAACAGAAAATCAGAATAAACCTAGAACAAGAAATTGAATCAGTAATTCAACATATTCTCCCAATGATTACCCCAGGTCCAGATGGTGTCATTAATCAGTTATAACAAACAATTAAGAATAGTACCAGCGTTTCACAAATTCTTCTAGAAACTGAAAAAAGACAACTTCCCAACTCATTCTGCAGCCAAAGTCAGACAATGCCATCACAAGAGATGCAAATTACAATTCAATATCCTCCATGAATATAGATGGAAAATCCATAAACAAATGAGTAGGAAATAAAATCTAACAACATAAAACTGAACCCATGATAAAAACATTCAAGAAACTAGAAATAAAAGGGGACTTTTTCAATGTAACAAAGAGCATCTATGAATAACATAGAGCTAATAAATATCTTATTACACAATAAAAGACTGACCACTCCCCCCTAAGATCAGAAACTAGGTAAAGGTGTCTACTTTAGCCATGTCTACTAAAATTTTACTAAAGGTCTTGTCAGTGGAAAAATGCCAAAAAGAGAAAAAAGAGTAAAGGCACCTAAACTGAAGAGGAAAAAATAAACTGGTTTTATTTGTAGATAACATGATCCTCTATGTAATAAATCCTAGGGAACACAAACACACTACTGGAACTAATAAACAGGTTTATCAGGGTTGCAGGATACAAGATCATTACATAAAAATGCATTGTTTTTCTATATACCAGTAATGAACAATCTGAGGATGTAATTAAAATTTCACAACAGAATCAAGAGGAATAAAATACATAGAGACTGAATTTAATAGAAGTGTAAGATGTATACCCTGAAAACTGCAAAATAATGCTGAGATAAATTAGAGAAGATTAAAATATACCAAACATTTCATATTCATGAATTGGAAAATTCAATGTTAAGGCAGCAATTCTCCCCAGAGTGACCTAGAGATTCACTGAAGTCTCAGTTAAAACTGGAATACTTATATATCATTGATGGGAATGTAAAATGGAATAGACACTTTTGAAAACAGTCTGGCTGTTTCTTATAGGTACCATATGACCCAGCAACTCCATTCTTATGTATTTACACAAGGGAAATGAAAACACTTGTTCATGGGGTGCCTGGGTGGCTCAGTCAGTTAAGCGTCTGCCTTTGGCTCAGGTCATGATCCCAGGGTCCTGGGGCTGAGCGATGTATCAGGCTTCCTGCTCAGTGGGGAGCCTGCTTCTCCCTCTCCCTCTGCCAAGTCCCTCTGCTTGTGTTCTCTCTCCCAAATAAATAAATAAAATCTAAAAACAAAAACAAAACACCTGTTCACACAAAGACTTACATGTCAAAATTCATAGCAGTATTATAGCCAAAAAATGGGGTCATATTCACCAACCAGTGAATGGATAAACAAACTGTGGTCCACCTATATAACAAAATAAAAAGGAACAAGCTACTACTTATTAAGAGTTGGATAAACTTCAGAAACATTATGCTAAGGGTAAGATGCCAGACACAATGATAGCATTTATAAAAAATTTTTGGAAAAGACAAATTTATAGAGACAGAAAGCATTTCAGTGGCCGTTTAAGTTTCGGAATGGAATGGGGGATTGACTGTAAAGTATTAAATGTCTCTTGGGGATAATGAAATGTCCTAAAATTGGGTTGTGGTAATAAATGCATAACAGTGAAATTTACTAAAAATCACTGAATTACATATAGCTCCCCATTACTTGTGGTCAACTGCTGTCTGGAAGCAGATGACCTTCCTTCTGACACAATATCAAAAGGTCAATAAAGTAGCCTAATGCTATGTCACAATGCATATGTCATTCACCTCGCCTCATCTCATCATTTTATCATTACAAGAAGGATGAATATAGCACAATATCTTGAGAGAAGGGAGAGGCCACATTCATAAGTTTTGTTACTGTATATTATTATAATTGTTCCATTATTATTACTGTTCATCTTTTGTTATGCCTAAGTTATAAATTAAACCCTATCACCTGAAACTAATATTAGTTTAGCATGTTAACTGGAATTTAAATAAAAACTTTTTTTAAAAGGCTGAAAAATTTCAAAAAGAAATCTTATCATAGGTTTGTTATGTATAGGGGAAAACATAATATATATAAAGTTTGGGGGGGTGCCTGGGTGGCTCAGTAGGTTGGGCAGCTGACTCTTGATTTCCGATTAGGTCATCATCTTGGGGTCCTGGGACAGACCCCTCTGTTGGGCTCTGTGGTCAGCCGGGAGTCTGCTTGAGGATTCTCTCCCCCTCAGCCCCTCCCCAGGCATGCTTGCTCTCTCTCTAAAATAAATCTTTAAATAAGTTTTTAAATATATATGTTTATAAATATATATGTTTATAAATATATATTAATTCTGTCTATTTTAGTCTATTAATCTATATATTATAAAATATATAGACATCTCTAAATATTTAAATATATTTATATAAAATAAATCTTTAAATACATATTTATAAGTATATTATACTTTTATATCTAAATCTTTAAAAATGTGTGTGTGTGTGTTGGTGTGTCTCTATCTATACATACAAAAGAGCTGGTACAACCTGCAGTTGCAGTTTCAGGCATCTACTAGGGTCCTGGAACATACCATAACCCCTGTGGATAATGGGGGTACTATATTCATAATGGTATTTAAATTATGGCTCCCGAGGCTGTTAGAACAAAAACAAATTATCACCTCAGAGTATAAACAGTTTACAATATTCTAGGTCCTATTCTGATTTTATTTGTATAGTTTCTTCCCTTGATACTTAGTTTTTCCATTTATCCACACAGATCACATATTAATCACTTATTCAGAGAAATAAAGAGAAATGGTATTTCTTTCTCTTTTTTAATATGTTTGGTTTAATGCTAATTGACTTGGAAATTTCTATAATGTGTTATATAATGAATATAATGGTTCATTAATGGTTAATTAATATAATATGCTTATATTGGTTATGGTTAATTAATAATATATAATGGTTAATAATATAAATTATGAGTCAATTTTTTCAACTGCTACTTTGTTCTATGGTCAACCAATGTCTTATGACTTTTTCATTTATACTTTATTGCCATTTTATCAAATTCTTTAAAGCAGCTACCATCAAATTTAGCATATCATAACCAACTGGTGGGCTTTAGAAAAAGGAATACAAAAACTGAAGCAATTCTATTTCATTAAACTCATGGCAGGGCCTAAAAATCTGTATTTTAATGAGCTCCCAGCTGACTTTGACTTTTTTTTTTTAAGATTTTATTTATTTATTTGACAGAGAGACAGCAAGAGAGGGAACACAAGCAGGAGTGGGAGAGGGAGAAGCAGGCTTCCCGCTGAGCAGGGAACCCAATGTGGGGCTTGATCCCAGGACCCTGGCATCATGACTTGAGCAGAAGGCAGATGCTTAACAACTTAGCCACCAAGATGCCCCAGACTTTGACTTTTAACAAGATTCAAGAACTACTGCATGCTTAACTTTAATGTACATAACAATCATCTGGAATTCTTAAAAGTCTTAAAAGGTACATTCTTGATTCACTGTGTCTGGGGTGGGGAATTGAGCTTCTGTATTTATATAGGAAGCTCCCAGGGGATGCTAGTGGCAGGCCTTTAAGATATGTCGGTATCTTACTGGGGTAAATATTAAATATACTAATATAGTAAGCATGGGATTTTAATACACTTGGCCTTCCCTTTGGCTAGGGTATAACTTCCTATTTATTCAAACTTCTTTTCTGCTTGCCATTAAAGCTTTTTTTTCACATACACATAACATTAACCTACAGTATAAATATTGTATTTAATGTGTATCACCATAAATAAGTGTACATTTACTGTTTTATAATCTATTGTTAACATACTTTTATGAGACTGACGCACTGCCTACTGCGCTAAGAAGGCACTGTTAACATACTTTTAATTTAAAATTTGCAACTTTCCTAGTTTCAGTTGTTATGCCACTGAATTCTTGAGAATTTTCTAGGTATATAACTATCATTGACATTGTTATAACTTAATTTCCTTCTTGCATATATCTATACCTTATTTTGTTTTACCTTTTTAGACTGGCTGACGTTCCATAATAGACAGCATTATTTCGCTGATGCCTCTACTTTTTTTTTTTTGGTTAATGTGGACCTTTAGTTACAAATATATGTAGAAAACCTTTTTATATAGGGAAAATGTATTTCCTTTATACTTTTCAGAGCTGTCAGAAATAGTGTTGATTTTTATTAAATATTTTTAGAATAATAAAAATATTGTGGAGACATCATGATTTTTACTAATTTTCTTTTTAATTTTACGAGATTATAAATCCTTGGGGAAAAAGGATGTATTTTTGAAATTTCCTAGCGCCTGAAACAATACTTTCTCTATCTTAGGTCAATGAATGTTGGTTTAATTGATTTTACTGTTTTTCCTAATAAAGAAATGGATTATGTTAATACTTTTCCTTTCACAGAAGCAATCTTAAATTTCTACACTAAATTTCACTTGGTCGTGGTGAATATTTTTTAAAAAAATACTGAACACCTTTTAATGTGCATTCTATTTCATTACTTTATTTAGAATTTTTTCATCTGTGTTCATCAACAAGATCGGCTTTCATTTTCATGTTCTGATCATATCAAGTACCATATCTATCTGCCTCACAAAAGAGAACAGTATCCTTCAGTATTTAGTAGCTATTTATATGATAGAGGTATTATCTGCTGAAAAATATTCACCAGTGATTCCAGCAAATTTTCTTGTGTTTCCTACTGCGACTGACTTATTCAAAGCATTTAGCCTACTGTTATAAATTTTTGTCTAGCTTCTAAATTTTTACAAAAAATTAACCATTTCAAAAGTTGCATCTTGGAGGGGTGGGGCTTAGGGGATGAGGTAACTGTATGATGGACATTGGGGAGGGTCGTAATGAGCACTGGGTATTATATAGGACTAATGAATCACAGACCTGTTTCTCTGAAACCAATAATACATTATATGTATTTAAAAAAAAAAAAAGGTTCTTGGGGCACCTGGGTGGCTCAGTCATTAAGCGCCTGCTTTTGGCTGGGGTCATGATCCCAGCATCTTGGGATGGAGCCCCACATTAGGCTCCCTGCTCAGTAGGAAGCCTACTTTCCCTTTACAGCTCCCCCTGCTTGTGTTCCCTCTCTCACTCTCACCCCCTTTCTCTCTGTCAAATAATTACATAAATTCTAAAAAAAAAATTCTCATCTTAATTTTATCTACATTATTACTATTTTCTTACATCTTTTTGAGATTAGTCCATCATGTATATTTTTTTCTCACTGAAACAGGCATATAGATAGACTTGAATAAAACTTAGCTTTGTCAGCCTTAAGAATTGAATAATTGGGTATTTTTTAAAAATGTTTTTCTAGTATAGTTTTCTGTAGTATTTTCATCTATTTGAAAATGTGCCATGTTTTGCTACTCATTTATAACCCAATAATCTAAGGATTACCATAATCTCAGGATGCTGTATGTAAAATTTATGCTGGAAGTATTTAAATTTAAATAAAGCACATATTCCTACTATTTCATTTCATTCTTTAAAAAATTTATTTATTAGAGACAATTAACTTTTGGTTCAGTTGAGTTGAAATTTTGATCGTGAGATACTGTAACCTACTCAAGTGTTCTTGGTATATATATATAGCTCTTGCATTTATTAAGTTTTGTCTTCCATGTTTTCCTGTTATGTAATCTGGAACACATCTGATGGCAGCACAGTGTATAAGACATATACCAATTTTATAAATGAAATTGTGAGATAAATGCTTTATATATTTTCACTGCAAATGAATTGGAAATTATTTTACAGTGATCATGTATTTGCCTATATAAATAAAGCATGCTATTTTAGTTGAGGATAAATTCTAAATATGAAAAAACATTCTAAAAAGTAAAAAAAAAAATAAGAAATTTATCTTGTTTGAGGTGTATTTTCAATAAAATAGGTAGAGTGAGGTGCACAAATCATTATTCTATGTATTTCATGCTGGTTCTTCAACCACAATATGAACACTTGATACAGGATAAATTTTGGAACACATATTTGGAAAAAATGGAATGGCAAATGTTATAATTTATTCTACCTCTGATTTTTAATTATTATAAATAGAACAATAAAGGAAATGAAGTAAATCACCCACAACAGGAACATCAAACATTATAAACAATAAACTTTCATATGTTGGTGTTCTAACACAGGGCTCTACACAACCTTGGCTCTGTGCATTGAAGCCTGCTGACATGATGCAGGGAGCAAAACAGCTCTAAATGAGCAAAGTGATCATAATCAGCTAAAAATGTCTACCTCAGACCCACCTGGGAAAACAGGGGTGGGCTTA
>PISX010001296.1:138396-203230 GCA_004024625.1 Mellivora capensis | reverse complement strand
CATCGGGCTCTCTGCTCCGCGGAGAGCCTGCTTCCTCCTCTCTCTCCATGCCTGCCTCTTGCCTACTTGTGATCTCTGTCTGTCAAATAAATAAATAAAATCTTAAAAAAAAAATGAAATTTAAGTCAAAATGAAGCAAGACAGAGGGCATCTGGCTGACTTAGTCAACAGAGCAAACAACTCTTGATTCTGGGGTGTGAGTTTGAGCCCCAAACTGGGCACAGAGATTATTTAAAAACTTTAAAAAAAAAAAAAAAAGGCAAGTGAGTAGCCCTATCAATAGGCCAGTAAAATGAGCTTTACCCAAAACATGGAAACCCTCCCCCACCACCACCAAAAAAGCTTCTTGTCCTCTGGAAAACTGAATGAAAATGCAGCCTTTTTTTTTTTTTTTTAAAGTCAAGCAGATGATAAATGTTTCCAGGAAACTATTGATTAGCTCATCCACCAATTTTTAAATAGATTAGAGCTATAGCGCCTAATCTGTTGTTACCTAGAACAAAAATCAATTAATACATTCACTTTATTAAAAGATAGTACACTAAGTATAGTTATGCTCAACACAGAGAAAGTGAGAAGGAGGGAAACATAACATATATTTAGTAATGACTCCAACAAATTGGCTGTTTGCTAAGTCCCGAGCAAAAATATGAGGGAAGAGATATACACACATTTGGTAGATGTAAGAGTTTAAAACATTACCCATTTGCCACTTCTGGCACGTTAATGTTTAGAATCACACTCCAAAGAGTGAAAAGGAAAAACTACAAATGCTGGCATCATGGTGTGCAATCCCAAACAGAGATCCAAGAACGCACAGGTGCTTTTAAGTTATGTCGTAAGTGCTTTCCTTATCCCTACTTAGCATCACCACCGTCCTCGGCCGCCATGACACTCAAACGGAAAACAAGTATGACAAGGTACACCTCTAGCCACTAGTGTGGTCTTAATTTGTCTAAGAATTATGAATCTCTAATCCTCAAGAATAACAATCCCAACTTTAAGTCAGTCACTCTACTAACTGTTCTTACACATCTAAAAATATAATACCTGAACAATGAGCACGTGTTGTCCACACTAATACTGAAGACTCCATCTTCTCTAACACTTTTTTTGTGCACAGTACCTCCAAATACCTTATTCATCATCTGTTCAAAGAGAAAATAAATTGAAATTAATATGAACCAAAAAGAATTACTCAATCATTTTATTATGCTAATAACTTATATTCTTGTTTTCAGGATATCTGCTATGTTCATGCCCCCAAAATAAAGAGTTAGATAAATGTAGACAGCTTGGTATTATTATATGTAATTATACAGTTATTAAGAGGAATAGTTTTAAAACAAAACTAGATTAGAAATCTGATCTGAGGTAAATTTCTATTAAACACTGGCAGATTTTCCATTTAGTGTACTTTAATTCATCTGTGAAAAATAGGTATTTAATACTTAACATCTGGGTTTAATTTTAAAACCTTTTAAAAGGTACTCTGAGCTTAGAAAAAGCTAGTGCAGGTGATAGGAAGGGCTGTGGTATTAAAACTAGGCAGGTACAAATTTCTCCAAGTAATCTAACCTTTGGCCACAAAGGAACAGTCTGAAAGCCTGCAGAGGCTATGCTATGAAGAGAGCGTTGGCAAGAAAATCTGGTCTTTCAATTAAACTCATCTGTATAAATTCCATATATCTACGGACACTTATATCAAATTATTCATTCTGCCCCTCCTTGTGCCAATCAACCTTTTTATTTATCATTCACATGTGCTCGACACACCCCATCCAACACCAAATAAACACACACAAAACTTCTACAGTCGTTAATTCTGCCTCGATATAATCACCACGACTCATCTTGGCATATCTGTTCCACATCATAAGATACCTGCCATAACCGTGCAGGATACAGGTTGACCAAGCTTCCAACAAAAAGGCAGGCACAGGGCTAAATAAGTGTTCATTCTTATAATGCACAGTGGAACATCCTTCAAAATCATCAGCAAATGCTGCCCTTCTACATTCTCCTCTTAAGACATTCACAATAAAGATAACTGCAGTAAAGGCTGGGTTAAGTTCAGCAGGAAAAAAACTTGTTAACCCATTTAGCCCAGTACTTCCCAAACAAAAAACCCAAACTCAGGTTATCAAACACTTTCTGAAGCACATTTTAGGAACACTGCTACAGACTAACCAGTCCCCTTGCCTCTAGTCACTTCTCTTCTTCCCCTTATTCTGTACTCCAGCCATTCAAGCTAGTATAATTACCAAAACAGACCATGTTCTCTCCCCGTTGTCTTCAGGTCTCTTCACAGTCCCAGAGGCCTAATAAAGTATGTGGCCCAAAGTAGTTACTAAAAGTTGCTAAATGAAAAATTAAGTGCTTTCTTCTGTATACTCAGTGAACCCTATGTACCTCTACCTCCCTTAATTTGCTGTTCTTAATTAGAAGACAGCTGAATGATCAAGATAAGTAAAACTGTTGGAACTCAATACAATTGAAAAGTCCACAAAATCTAAACTAAATGCTTTTACAAAGCCAAGGGCTTGCAATAAAATTTAAAACTATGTCACCTCTTCAGAACCATAAGAGACTCTTAGTCTCAGGAAACAAACTGAGGTTGCTGGAGGAGAAGGGGATGGGAGGGATAGGGTGGCTGGGTGATGGACACTGGGGAGGGTATGTGCTATGGTGAATGCTGTTAAGTGTGTAAGACTGATGAATCACAGACCTGTACCCCTGGGGCAAATAAAACATTATATGTTAATTTAAAATAAATAAGTAAATAAATATATAAATAACAACCCCCCCAAAAAATGTTTTCCTGTGTATTTCCGGTTCTTAACTATGCTACTTACGGTTGAAATGCAAAGAGCTGAACAACCAGCTAAGCTTGTGTTTGTGGGAGGAAGGGATAACTTTATGTATAATGAAACAATTTGCCTTCTTAAATTTTTGTTTTAATATTCTACTTTAACCTAAGGAAATGGTTCTCAGTATGGATTCCTCATAAACCCAATGTCCTAAATGCCTCAAAAGAAACCCATGTAGTACTCCAGATCCACCATCCCAATCAGATCAGCTCCTGTCTTGTCAGTTTTACGTAAGGTTTAGATTTTGGAAGGAAGAATGGAAAGAAATTTCCTTTTAAATAAAAGTAATTTGACAAAAATCTCGTAAGATAGTGTGAAAAGAAACCAAACACTTAAGATAAAAATGTTTCGTAGAAAGCAAAATAAAAAAAAAAACAAAAAAACAAATTAGAACAATGAAGAGACAAGTCACAATCTAGAAGGTATCTACTATATATAAATTGGCTAACGACTGGTAGATAGCATATACAAACATAATAAGACAGTGTAATAGAAAAATGAGCAAAACTCTTAAACATGCCTTTACAGTAAAGCAGTATTACTGGCAAATGAACATACAAATTTTATAATAAGGAAAACGAACATTAAGAATACAATGTGATCCCATTTAACACCTCTTCAGATAGGCACACACAAAAAGAAATCTGACAATGTTAAGATTTGACAGGGATACGGAGCACAAGGAATTTTTATAGACAGTTGTGGTAATGTAAATTAGAGGAAAATATAACCTAGTGAAGCCAAGATTCAGCATTTTAACTCAAAGTTACCCTGGAGAAAAGTTTGAGTATGTATAACACCAGAAGACAAATACAAAAATATTCATGGCAATATTGTCTGTGATAGCAAAAAATGAGAAAGATCAGCAATACTAACAATGAAATATATAATTAATCTGTGCTATTTAAACAATAAATTCAGTAGTGAAAATGAGTAACCTAAAATTAAATGTATTAACATGAATGACTCTTAAAACCAAAGCTTATGGGGTGCCTGGATGGCTCAGTTGGTTAAGCGACTACCTTCAGCTCAGGTCATGATCTTGGGGGCCTGGGATCGAGTCCCACATCAGGGTCCCTGCTCAGCGGGGAGCCTGCTTCTCCCTCTTCCACTCTCCCTGCTTTTTCTCTTTGTGTCAAATAAATAAATAAAATCTTAAAAAAAAAAAAAAAAACCCAAAGCTCATAATAATACATGCAGGATTTCATTTATAAAAAGGGAATGAATAACAAAATTCAGGGAAAGTGCTGCCTCTGGTAAGAAAAGAGAACAACAACATGAATGAAGAAAAATATAAAGAGTTTCAAAAGTTCTACTAATACTCTATTTCTTACTCTGCATGAGGGGATATAGAGATAAAAGGAGCAATGAGCAAGACAGACTTTTTTCTTCTAAAAAAAAAGAATTACCACAAAGCTATTAAAAAGGCTCTCACCAGAAAGTCCAGTGAATGGGAAAGATGGTATATAAGAAACTGAAATACACGAAAATTTCAGGATGCTACTGGGAGCAAAAGCAAACACTAGAATGAAACCTTTGGTGCTAAACTTACCCAACTAACAGTCACTAAGAAATGGCCTTTAAAAACAGCATATTAGCTGGAGGGTATCCTCTACACCAATATTTCATGGAAAGACAATTATTATCTTAAGGACCAAGATCAGCCTATTTTATTGTCCTAATATATGTAAGTTCAGAGGACAGAAGGCAAACTGTTTTACGTATTTAACATGAGCAGGCCTACCTGAGGCTACCATAAGATCTCTACTAAATGACAGAAGAGGTAGGCCTTACAATTATATAGGGGACTGGAAACAGGGAGGAAGAGTCAGTCACTAGCACTTAAATTAAGTATCATTTTCCAGACATATTTAACAATAAGGGGTCGTAAAAAAAGATATCTGTGAGACTCTTCCTTACAGAATGTTGTGATACCTTTCAGTACACTAAAAATCACTTAACTTGTGCTACATGATTAATACTGACTACTCTGGCATGGGAGATCAATAAATTATCTAAAAACATTACATCCTAGGGCGAAGGTATATTTAAGGAAAAAAAAAAAAGCCAACCAGTTTCCAATGTTCAACTCAATCAAGATTTAGGCTCTTCTAAGAAAATGTATTCATTAGAATACATCTATATAAGAATATCCAAAAGTAAGTTATTATCCAAGTCAAATTCATAATCCCACCACTTCACTTTTCAGAGAACTTTACCAGGAGAAAAAGAGTCTTTCACTAGAAAATGCTTGTTGCCTAGAAAAGAAAATATCCATTGTTGTAGCTTTTGTACTTCATACATCACATATGATCAGTATTTCCTCTAAATCAAAGTGGAAAACTATAATGAACAATTAGCAAGAAATGAAATCTGGTAAAGCTGTTTTAAAGAGGAGTGATTCCTAATATTCTGCTTTTGTATCATGTGTAAGAACAATAAAAATATTCATTCCTAAGCAAACACTCATCTTTATTTTTTTTTCCTTCACTGAATGCTCCAGAGCCAGATAAAAGAAAATATACCAGTCTGTTCACTTTCTACCTTTTAAACAGCCTCCTTCTGTACAATATTCATATTAAAGCACAGCAATTTCAACCATATTGTTTTAAAAAAAAACAAAACTCCGTTTGCTCACTTACTAAAATTTCAAATTATCTTCAATCCGAGGACTTAAAACAACTTAGTCATTGGCAAAAAGAACACATCATCTTAAGCCACATATATTTGAAATCAAAAGTTAATAAACAATTCTCAATAATTAGGGAGGACCAGAGTATCATGATGAAATTAAAAAGGTGATATTTTAATTAACACCAATTCCATTTGGTCAGTTAGGATCTTACAATTAGATAACCCACTTGTATTCTGACCCTGTCCTCCCTTCTGATTTAGTACAGGCTAAAACAAAAAGGTAGGCAAAAGGGAAGAGATCAAGATCATTCACAAACAAATGAATCCAGTCACTACATTTATTTGGCTATTCTTATCACAGCAGAGAATTCTGAGTTAAAAAAAAAAAAAAACTACCTTGCTTCTGACACTAGAAAAGGCAAAATACTATAACATGTCAATTAATAATTATATTACTCAGGGAATACTATCCCAGCTAGCTCATTTTCAGATGATATGGTTAAGTAAGATATATTGTAAGCAAAATGATTTCTAGTTGAGATAACTTTTAACAATCACTAGGGATAACTTTTCTTAAATGTATTTATTTCTATTCCCACCTCCTTAGGAAACAGATCTTACTTAACAAATCATTCTAAGAATTTAGCATATTACTGGCTCAGTATTATCTTTCTATCATCTTACTCAGTAATCACATTCTACTTGTCTAATAAACCTATACTCCTCTAAAAAGGTATGAAAGCAGCCAAAACATTTCTAAACACTTAACTTAGAGAAGAATAGTTTTATACCTAGACCTCAGTCCCTATTTATTGTTTTTTGATACAATTCTAAGGTATCCATACTCATTAACAATACAGTGGAGACACCTGGCAGACACCATCTTAACCAACTAACCAAAACTAACATCACCTGTCATGAGCACACACTGACATCACGTGCCTCCTAATGAGCTGCTCTGAGAAGAAGAGCACAGCATCACTTCTGAGCTACCCCTACCAAAAATACATAACCTGAACCTAACAAGGAGGAAACATCAAATAAATCAAAACTGAAGGATAATCTATAAAGTAACTGGAATGTCTTTTTTTTTTAATGTCAAGATCATGAAAGAGAAGAAATGACTGAGGAATAAAATAAAACAAAAATAAAGAAGTCTAATAAAGAGACATGACAACTAAATATAACACATGATCCTAGACTGAACACAGTATCTACAAGGTACATTAAGGAGACAAACAGTGAAATGTGAATGCAGCCTGTGGATTAGATGCAAAACTGAATCAATGTTAACTTCCTGATTTTGATATCTGGACTGTAGTTACATGGGAGAGAGCCCTAGTTTTTGGGAAATACAACATGTAACAGGACATCATGTGTGCAACTTATCCTCAAATAGTTAAAAATGTCAACAGCAAGGAGGGCACCTGGGTGGCTCAGTCGGTTAAGCATCCAACTCTTGATTTTGCCTCAGGTGATGATCTCGGGACTCAGGGTCATGGAATCAAGCCCCCCGCCCCCCAACCTTGGGACTCTGCACTCAGCACAGAGTCAGTTTGAGATTCTCTCACTCTCCCCTCTGCCCCTCCCCTGGCTCATGCACACATGCAGGCATGCTGTCTCTAAAGTAAATAAATAAATCTTTTTAAAAATGTCAACAGTAAGGGAGTTGAGTAAATATAGAGGAGCTCTGTGCACTATTTCTGTAACATGTAAATTTGAATGTCTAAGTTTTTTTTAATGGACAGTGTTATGTTGTATGCAGAATATAGTTAATTCTCTAAAAACAGATTTCCACCTAGGTCAGTTCTGCCATACTGCTATAACAATTTGTAAACAATTGCAACATGCACAAATTAGCTCATCCATTATCCTAAGTACTCTAAAGCCAGAAAATATTAATATACAGTAAGAATCACAAACAGAATAAATCAGGTCAACTCTTAAGGCAAATTCACAGATGTACCTGCATGCCATAGCAAATCCCAAGGACAGGCTTGCCAATAGTGAATATCGCTGGGTCAAACCAGGGAGCATCTTCTGCATACACAGAATTAGGTCCTCCAGAGATGATAATTGCACTGTGGATTTAAGGAAGAGAGTCAGTGAAGAATCCTCTAACTGCTCATTTTTATCCCGAAGTCCATGCCTTCTCTCCCTTGAAGCACTGAGGGAGACTCAGTACAGATGCAAAGATTCTGTTTTGTTTTCATTATACTATAGCAGATCCAGCCTCCTACACAACTCATTCACCTGTACTCTGCTTCACTACAATGTGTGAAAGTCCATCAATTCAACATTCACTTGTTAATAAGTACAAACTTCAAATACATAAACATTAATGTTTCTAGCTATAAAGATCTAGCATGAATTTGTTTTGTCCTCTGCATTAATGAAGGAGAAATGAGAATTCTAAACGGAGACAGAGAAAACATAGGTCTTCCGGGAAACAAGGAGTAGAGCAGTTCACAGGAAGACCCTGGATGACACAGAATATGAATAACCTAACTTTGTCGTTGAAAACCTATTCAGCACTCCCAACAGTTGTACCTGAGACTCAGGAAAAGGAGCTAATATATTAATTTTGCCCATATGGCATTCTCTCAGAACCCAGATCAGTATTCTAACTTCACTAGATTATAATTTATAAAGCATTCTATGGGTTAACTTGGGAGTCGAACTGTTATTACGGAAGTCTCCAAACTGAGGCCTATGCTCTTCATGTGGCCACTGACAGATCTAATATGGCCCTCGGCATACACTCAAAGGACTGAGAACATTTTAATATTACAAATTTTACATAAAAATACAGATTTCTGGGTTTTCTTTAGGAAGAGGGAAAAAAAATCTAGCAGCACTTGACCTTCACTCATGGCTACAAACAACTGGAATCACAGAGAGACCTGAACCTTCAGACTACGGCTCCCCACTCTGCCACACATGCCCTCTTAATACAGTAGAGGCATACCTATGCTCATCACTTAATCTAAAGTATCCTTGAATTCATTTGAGATTTGAATTTTGAAGGAATCCTGATTTATCTACATTCCTAAAGGACAATGCATTTTAATATCTAACCAAAATCTTACAAATTTAGGCAATTCACTTTATAATTAGCAGCTGCTTGCCATATAAAAACACACAAACTAGGGGCACCTAGGTGGCTCAGTTGTTAAGTGGCTGCCTTTGGCTCGGGTCATGATCCCAGAGTGCTGGAATCAAGCCCAGCATCAGGCTCTCTGCTCAGCGGGAAGCCTGCTTCTTCCTCTCCCACTCCCCCTGCTTGTGTTCTCTCTTTTACTGTCTCTCTTTCTCTGTCAAATAAATAAATGAAATCTTTTAAAAAGCACACACACACGCACAAACTAAAATATAAGCTTATAATACATCCAGAAGAATGATGTACTAGTCAAATTCAAAAAATTATTCAGCAAGATTGGACATTTTTTTAAAAATATAGCAATTCAAGTGAACTCAAAGGCCCCACTCTTTGAGCTTTGTATTGCTAACTTGAATTATGCTATTCATCATGTTTGTTAGTCTATCTCTTGCAAAAGACTAAAGACAACCAACTCAGATGATAAAGGTAACAGCTTTAAGATAACAATCCTAAAAGGGTGTAGTTAGCCTTAAGGGTAGATATGCAACTTAGGTCTTTAAAAATGCATAACCTAAATTCCATAAAACATACCTAACAAACAAGACCTCTGAATTTCAGTATATTATACTTATAAAAGATAACCACCAAGGGACTGCCCAGCATCCCTCATTAATCTGCTAAACAACTCAAGACCGTAAGATTCTTAAGACTATTAAAAAGAAAAGGAAATGGACTTAGTGAAGGATGAAGCTCAATTACTTAAGCCAATTATGAAAATTCTTATCTCAATAACTCTCAAGAAGAGCTAATCACTCCTTCTGAGTCTTCTAGTTCAACCCTGCAATTATTTTGAAACTAACTTGCAATTACAAAGCCAATAAAGCCACAAAGCATTCCAGGTAGGAATTTTAAGCAGGTCAAACTTCTAAAAACAAGTAGGTTAAGAGGTCTCTCCTCTCATAATACTAATATTCTAGGAAAAGGATGATCAACTAGGCATCTTAGCAGGCAGGATTATAGTAAGTAAAGCCACAGGGCTATAGTTCCTACACTCCTACACAGAAAGAACCCAAGCAAGACACGGAAAGACACAAGGAGGACCTAGGAATTGTTTATAATCAGGTGGTAGGAAAAACAATTAGCATTCTATTGCCAAGTATTTGGCTACCTTATTCTTTTTTTTTTTTTTTTAAGATTTTATTTGTTTATTTGACAGAGAGAGAGTGCGCACAAGAAGCAGAGGGAGAGGGAGAAGCAGGTTCCCCGCGGAGCAAGGAACCTGATTCCTTGCTCCGCGGGGAACCTGATTTAGGACTCTATCCCAGGACCTTGGGATCATGACTTGAGCTGAAAGCAGAGGCTTAACCATCTGAGCCACCCAGGTGCCCTTTGGCTACCTTATTCTTAAACATTTAGCCTGGGTTAGTCTGCTGAAGATTTTTTTTTTTTAATGAAAGGAATGAAGGAGCTTAGATATGACAGAGCCATTCAGAATTCTCAGTTTTTTGATTCCCTAAAACTGGTTCTCACTGGCAAACATGAGACAGTCGCATTAGAGAAGCTCAAGGGTCCCTTCTTACTCTAAAGAGTCTACAGTTTAAAAGAGACAACTGTTTTCAACTGTATCTTAAGACTAGGACACAGTTAAATTTCAACCTGTCTTTTCTGCTTTCCAATTCACTCTATTTCAGAAACAAGAATCACAGGATAAACAGGTCTATGAAGCCTTTAAATGTTAACCATTTCTCTAATGGAAAAAAGTTATGTTTTTGAGAAAAATTAAATGTATTATATTTGGGAAGAAATAGAGCATTAATGTTTAAGACACAATTAAAGTTACAAACTACAGTTGTTTGCTTTTGATAACACTAATAAACAAAGAGCATCAATTCCATGAGAAAATGCATAGCATTAACCAGAAATTGTTAAAGGAAGAAACTAACATAAGTTGGCTGTCATTTTGACTAGTTCTGAGCATATAAGTTATTGGATTTGACCTTATATTAGACTTGAGAAACCTTCATAATTTTAGAAACTTAGTCTCCTGGGGGATGCCTGGGTGGCTCGGTCCTTAAGCCTCTGCCTTCGGCTCAGGTCATGATCCCAGGGTCCTGAGATTGAGCCCTGGATCATTGGGCACCCTGATCAGTGGGGAGCCTGTTTCTCCCTCTCCCACTCCCCCTGCTTGTGTTCCTTCTCTTTCTGTGTCTGTCAAATAAATAAATACAATCTTTTAAAAGAAGAAAAAAAGAAACTTAGTCTTTTGGGATAAGAGGTAAAAGAGACACAGTAAACACAGAATTCTTCTCATTTGGGTATACTAGCCACTGTATATATTCCTTTGATCAAATGTTCTGGGATGAATGAATGACCATAATAGCCAAATTCAAGTCTGACCCAAAAATCCCCGAAAAATATAAAATATTCAAATGAGAAGTTCTTATAACTATGCAATTAAAACTAAGGCAATCTTTTTAACTAAAAAATTTTTCCTTTAATTTTGTTTTAATCAGAACTATAGAAGAAATTTTTTTGTAAAACCATTTCATGTCTTACTTTCATTTAAAAAATTCAGTGCCCAGGGCACCTTGGTGGTACAGTCATTTAAGTGTCTGACTCTTGGTTTCAGCTCAGGTAGTGATCTAATGGTCCTGAGACAAAGCCCCAGGTCAGGCTCCACACTCAGCATGGAGTTGGCTTAAGACTCTCTCTCCCACTCTGCCCCACCACCTCTCCCCACTCCTACCTCAAACGCACCCTCTCTCTCTCTCAAAATATGTCTTAAAAAAAAAAAATTCAGTGCTCAAGCAAATTAATAAAAAATTCCACAATCTAAGCTCAATCTCATAGAAAATAGAAGCAGAAGGGCTACCGGAATCCTTGCTCTTTTATGGCAAATGCTGGGGTTTCCAAGGGAAAGATTTCTGACTGCACAAACAGTTCTCTCACTCTTCGATCTATGACTTTCCCATACTGGGCACCAGCATCCAGAATGACAACAGCTCCTTCATAGTGGTGGCAGCCATCCTTAAGGTCTCCTCCAGCATTCTCCAGCTGCAAATATTAAAGAAAATGTCCTCTTAGTTATAAAAATTAGAGCCCCTTTTAAAAAAAGTGGTCACTGTCAGCTCCAAAAACATACAGAACCAAAAAACTATTAACTTATACATATCCGTTCGTGGGCATACACAAACACTTTAATGAAAGCCAGCATTTACTGACTATGTAATACAGTCACTTTATGATAAAAGCATCTTAGATATATTATCTAACATGGTAGGCATACAACCCAGCTATGCCAAAATATAGTCCTAGTTTATGCCTGCTATACTGGCATTATTACTAACAAGGCCTCCTTTGAATCTCAAAAGCATCCTAGCTTGAACCATGAATTATATATGGTCACCCTATCTAACAGTCACAGCATTCCTATGAGGGATATACTGATGAGGAACTGAAGTTTGCTGCCAGAATATAAGCGTGCTCAAATTCACTTCATCAGGATTTTTTTTTTTTTTGCTTTACCAGAGGAAAAGGCCATATATATATATACATATATATATATATCTCCAACCCATAACATTAGAATTTTAAAAAGGTTTTTTAATCTTATCTCCGTCACCTATACATCAATAAGGCTTTTCTGGAAAGCAATTTGGCAAAATGAAAAATTTTTAACTATGTGTGCTGGAATAGTTACCTGGAACTAGCTTCAAATTATTGTAAGAGTAGGTGGATGTGGATGAAACAAGACTGTTTGCCTATGCACTGAAATCACCAAAGCTGGATGATAGATACACAGTCTTCATTTCAGCTAGACTCTACTGTTTTTGTACATTTTACATAAGACAGAACTTTAAAAACATGTATGTACTCTGGAAAAACACTTGCAGGAAGCATATAATCTAATCCCATTTTAAAATATTTCATCAACAATGTATATACATGTATGAAGAAGAAACATATAAACAGATATACACAAAAATATTAACAGCAGTTGTGTCTAAGCAATGAGTTATAGGTGAACCTACAATTTTTCCTTCTGACACTCTTCAGTATGTTTTAAATGTTGACAATAAACATTTTTGGGGTTCCCCCCCTCCAGTTGTAAAATTTGCACATTAAAAAAGCATAAACCTTTCAGTATCTGAAATTATGTATTATGAAATCTGAAATTATGTATCTGTATCCATGCCTCTTCCTTTTCCATTTATAAGAAAAAATAAATGCAGACCTCACAACATCACTAACATTTCTGCTACAGTAATGAAAAAAGCAACAATCACAGCCATCTTATAAAGGACGATTTGTGAGAAGAACCGAACCACAGGCCAGAAAGAACTACTCTGATCACAAAAATGAAGATTTTAATCCTATGAATACTGAACAGTGTAGAAAAATCAGATTACAGAAAGAAGTTCATTAAATATATTAGAGCGCAAGAAATGCTAAAACGTTTTACTTTCAGACCTCTGTCCTTAGTCTACACACAAACGCACATACTACTCTTTAAAGAATTTATCTAAAATTCCTTAATCTTAATCTATTTTTTATAAAGAATAGAAAGTGTTGGGGTGCCTGGATGGCTCAGTCAGTTAAGTGTCCAACTCTTAATCTCAGCTCAGGTCTTGATCTCAGGATGGGGAGTTCAAGTCCTACAGGGAGCTCCAGATCTAGTGGGGGAAAAGAAGGCAGGAGGAAGAAGTGGGGAGCAGAGCAAAGAAAGAAAAGAAAGGAAAGTTCTGGGGAGCCTGGTTGGCTTGGTCGATGGAGCACATGACTCTTGATCTCACAGTTGTAGTTTGAGCCCCATGTTGGCTATAGAGATTACTTAAAAATAAAAATTTTTTAAAAGTGTTTTTGAAGGACTACTTTGTTAGTATGTAAATTTCTCAGATTTCAGACCCTTTATCACTGTCCAAGTTTTTGCCAAATCAGTACAACATGTTCGCTGTGTTTTTACACTGTAGGCAGAGTTCTCACTCTGCATGACTCTGACATGAATACATTTCAGTTATCACAGTTTCTATCAAGGGTAGTTAACTAACATCAGTCTGCAACAAGGCTCGAATTTCTGTTACCATATATTAGCTGTGATTACGCTAAGTACAAATTTCACTATCAGCTCTTCAACCCATAAATCATCACATAAATAACAAATATGATGGTCAATGATCAATGTGTCCCTTCTTCTAGAGTTTATGGCAACTGAATACTATAAAACAAATAGCCAGAGAACAGCTGTATTACCTACTTGTTGCCCAGTGATAAATCCACGTGACATTTTACACCTATGGATAATCCAAAGGGGGACAGACCAACAAAAATGAAAGCACAGCAAAGAAATGAAAACTTCTACACTGGAAGTGAAATATGAATCCACTGTGAATGAAGTTACAGAAGAAATTGCTAGCCATGGCAGTGCTGACACTGCTGCGGTTTGAGTGCCTCTAAATGTGCAGCCAGAGGAACTTGGTTAACTTATCAGTTATCAATGGGCAAAGCAACTGTGATGAAAAGGATGACAATGTCCCAGAGAAAGTAACTCCAGGAAAATCCTTCACATTAAAGAAACTCTTGGAAGGGCGCCTGGGTGACTCAATTGGTTAAGCGTCTGCCTTTGGCTCCGGTCATGATCTCAGGGTCCTGGGATCAGTTCCCACAGTTGGAAGCCCGCTTCTCCCTCTGCCCCTGACCCCACTCGTGCTCTCTATCAAAAGAAAATAAATAAAATCTTAAAAAAAAAAACCTCTTAGACATATTTCATGACATTTCAATCGTAAAGGATAAAAAGTCAAAAGCCAACAAGGCATAGAAAAGATGCAAAGGAAAGCACTGTTCAAAATACTCTTGATTCATATTTCACAAAGAAAACAATTCTGTGTGGTTTTTTTAATTTGTTTGAGAGAGCTAGAGAGAGAGCACAAGTAAGCAGAGCAGCAGGGAGAGGGGGAGAGAAAGAAGCAGGCTCTCTGCTGAGCAGGGAGCCCGACGCGGGGCTCGATCCCAGGACCCTAGAATCATGACCCGAGCCGAAGGCAGCCGCTTAACCAACTGAGCCAGCCGGGCGCCCCAACAATTCTGTGTTTTAACTTATACTAAACAGTTACAGTATTTTATTTCTCTAACCCTGTATAATTAACAGGAAGATTTAATGTTTTAATGAAATATTTGAAAGATCCCAAACATAATCTTTCCACTGATTAAAATTGCTTTGTGGGGCGCCTGGGTGGCTCAGAGGGTTAAGCCTCTGCCTTCAGCTCAGGTCATGATCTCAGGGTCCTGAGATCCAGCCCATCGGGCCCTCTGCTCAGCAGGGAGCCTGCTCCCCGCCCTCTCTCTGCCTGCCTCTCTGCCTATGTGTGATCTCTCTCTCTGTCAAATAAATAAATAAAATATTAAAATAAATAAATAAATAAAACTGCTTTGCATGATGAGCACCTGGGTGGCTCAGTTAGTCATCAGAGACTTTTTTTTTTTAAGATTTTATTTATTTATTTGAGAGACAGAGTGCACAAAAGCAGGGGGAGCAGCAGGCAGAGGGAGAGGGAGAAGCAGGCTCCCCGTGGAGCAGGCAGCCCAATGTGGGACTTGATCCCAGATCTGAGCCAAAGGCAGATGTTCAACCAACTGAGCCACCCAGGTACCTCTAGGCATCCAAATCTTGATTTCACTTCACGATGCCATGATGTCAAGGTGGTAAGACTGAATCCTGCAAAAGGCTCTGTGCTGGGCAGGGAGCCTGCTTAAGATTTTCAGGGTGCCTGGGTAGCTCAGTCAGTTACACATCGGACTCCTAGTGTCAGCACACGTCATGATCTCATGGGTCGTGAGATCAAGCCTGCATCAGGCTGCACACTCAGCAAGGATTCTGCTTGAAGATTTTCCCTCTGCCCCTCCCCCAACTCTTTTGCATGTGTGCACATGCACGTGCTCTCTCTCTCTCTCTCTTAAAAGAAATAAATAAATTCTCCTGGTTTCAGCTTGCACAATCATTTTTATGGTCATTCTACTATTATATAGTGAAGACTGTCGTCTGTATTTCTTTGAATCAACTTATTTTTACTTAATTGAATTTTTAAAGAAAAACATACTGTTTTCTCACCAGTTTTTGAAAATGTTCAATCATATGACATCAGAGGTCACTGAGGAAATACTGTATCCCTGGCACATTCTTTCTACCTCAGCCATCAACTTGCCTATCTAGCACAAACTTCAACAACTCAGGGGGAAAAAACAAAAAGGTCACCCGTAACGTAAGCAAAAGTTCCTTTCCCTCAAAACCTAGGCTCCATTTACTCCAACTTCAGAGTTATAAAGTTTGATAGACTTCCAAACCTTAACAGATTAGGAAAAGGACCCTAATGAGAAAAGAAGTTTTAGTCACTTCAATAGTAGAGATAAACAAAATTCAACACTACACAACCGAAAAATCTATTATCTATGTATATGATTAAAAAGTAAACACAGGGATACCTGGCTGGCTCAATCTGTAGGGTACGTAACTCTTGGTCTTAGGTTGTAGAGGTTACCTAAAAATAAAATCCTTAAAAGAAAAAGAAACACAAAAGCCTTGGGATGCCTGGGTGGCTCAGTTGGTTAAGCAGCTGCCTTCAGCTCAGGTCATGCTCCCAGTATTCTGGGATCAAGTCCCACATGGGGCTCCTTGCTCAGCAGGGAGCCTGCTTCTCTCTCTGCCTCTGCCTGCCACTCTGTCTGCCTGTGCTCACTCTCTCTGACAAATAAATAAACAAACAAACAAACACAAAAGCCTAAAAGGCTGACACCCCTCTCAACTGACTCAAGTCATCATAATAAAGTAAATAATGGGGGTGCCTGGGTGGCTCAGTCGTTAGGCATCTGCCCAGGGTCCTGGGATGAGCCTTGCATCTGTCTCTCTGCTCAGCCAAGAGCTTGCTTCTCCCTCTCCCACTCCCCCTGCTTGTGTTCCCTCTCTCGCTATCTCTCTGTCAAATAAATAAATAAAATCTTAAATAAATAGATAAATATTTTTTAAATTTTTTTAAAAAGTAAAAGATGTTCATAAAGGTATCTTTTAAGACATCAATAAACATTATTAAGAAAACAAACCGTATCAGTACCCTAATTTAACAAATAAGGCAAAAGAATCTGGCAGATTATCCTAAGATGGAGATGGAATCATTTTTGGATCTTCCTGAATTTCTATGTATCACTGAACAACCAGACAGCAAAACCAAAAACTAAACGACAATTTATCTCCCCAAATACAATCTGGTAGGAATAAACTACCATTGTCACAAACTGCAGTGCAACAGCATTTGGGTGGGAAACAACCCAGTTTCACTGAATAACTCTGAGAAAAGAATTTCAAGATAGTCAAACAGGTACTCAGTAGAAAGCACAGGGGTCAGGGTCCGCAGGTGGCTCAGTCAGTTAAGGGCTTGATTTTGTTTTCAGCTCAGGTCATGATCTCAGGGCCCTAAGATTAAGTCCCAATTTGGGATCCAGACTCAAGTGGGGAGTCTGCTTAAAGATTTTCTCGCTCTTGGGGCGCCTGGGTGGCTCAGTGGGTTAAAGCCTCTGCTTTCGGCTCAGGCCAGGATCCCAGGGTCCTGGGATCGAGCCCCACATCGGGCTCTCTGCTCAGCAGGAAGCCTGTTTCCCTTCCTCTCTCTCTGCCTGCCTCTCTGCCTACCTGTGATCTCTGTCAGATGAATAATAAAATATTTTTTTAAAAAATTTTTTTCTTGCTCTGCCTCTCCCCCTACACATGCACACTCTCTCAAATAAATAAATAAATCTTTATTTAAAAAAAAAAAAAAAGAAAGCACAGGGGCCCATTCGACTACAGCAGTTGCACTGGGAGAAGGTATGCATACCCAAGAGTACACTGGGTAGCAGGAGATCCAAGGTAAGGCTTAAAGGGAGGGAAGGAGTTTAATTCCCCATGAACCTCCTCAACTAATGGGCCAGGTTCCCTTCTAGAACAAGGCTCACAAATGAGGACCAACTGCAGGGAGCAGAATCAAAATTAAGCAGGACAAGGGCAAGGAAGAAGGAAATAGAAGGGTCAAACTAAAATAGCTGGAAGAGGGGCGCCTGGGTGGCTCAGTCACTAAGCATCTGCCTTCAGCTCCTGTCATGATCCCAGGGTCCTGGGATTAAGCCCCTCATTGGGCTCCCTGATCAATGAGAGGCCTGCTTCTCCCTCTCCTACTCCCCCTGCTTGTGTTCCCTCTCTCCCTGGCTAGCTCTCTATCAAATAAATAAATAAAATCTTTTTTTAAATAATTAATTAACTAATTAATTAAAATAGGGGAAGAATCAGAGAAAGGAATCCTTAGAAAACAAGCTGCCATAATTTTAATGGAAGAGGGGGCTCTATAAAGCCATAAAAGTTATCTGAATTGAAATTCCTTCTAAAAACTCAGGAAAATTATATTCACATACAAGAGAAACAAATTTTAGAAGTCAAATCCCATACAAAGTTACTCAAAGTAAAAAAGAGAGAATAAGGAATAAAAACATCTCTACAAGAGCAAGCCAAAAAGGGAAACAACAGATCAAAACTGGAAAGTATAATTTCTAAATGAACTAAAAGATATTAAGAAAATTATACAAGGCATAAAAGATTATGAACCAAAATTAGACTATGAACCCAGAATGACCAATCTCAAGAGTCTAAGAGTCTGTTTCTTGGTTTGCCTTTCTTTTTCCCCTTTTGCTCATTTGTTTTGTTTCTTAAATTCCACATAAGAGTGAAATCATATGTATTTGTCTTCTCTGACTTATTTTGCTTAGCATAATACTCTCTAGCATCATCCACATAGCTGCAAATGGAAAAATATGGACTGCTTCACAAATTTGCGGGTCATCCTTGCACAGGGGCCATGCTAATCTTCCCTGTACCAACATATATCTTTAACAAATTACTGGGCTTTAAAGAAAACAAATCTTACAATATTTTGGATAAAAAGCACACATGACTCATAATTCACTCAACTATACATTTGTTGTATGTAGTTTTCTGTCTCCATGTTTTATTTTATAATAAGATTTTTTAAATAAAACAAAAAGGAACTAACATTTACTTCACGCCTAGTATTTCATGTGCTTTACATATTATCTTATTCATAATGATATGTATTTCTATTTTACAGATGAGGAAAATGAGACTCACTGTATCCCTTGCCTAGGGACACAATGGCAGAAGCAAAAAGTAAATGTAGGCCTTTCAAACCCCAAAACAATTAACACTTTAGAATTAAAGTGAGTAAATATTCACTATATTGGAAGGTCACCTTCAAAGTTATCTTAATTTTTAATATTTTGGTACTTAAAAGAACTAAGCTTTAATACTTTAGAAAGTCTGCTTACATGAGTCAAATAATATTCTGCTGATGTCTGAGAAAAGTAGTATTACATTATATAAATGATTTTGGAAGTTGAATTTCATCAGTACTAAACTTATTCAGGTATCTGCTCTTCAAAAAGACACTTTAGTAAACTTCAGTTGCCAAAATAAGTTTTAGGATTAAAAGAGATTTTAAGACCCCACCACCACCACACATACACAGACATTTTAGTCATCTGAAATACTCAACTACCCAGAATAATCCTTTCATTTCTAAAAGGCATCTGGAAGTAGCATATTTACTTATTTAATCTCACCACACCTATAACTCAGGAAAAATTACATTTTCTTCACAGAATTATCTAACACCTTAGGTACTTTAGAAATGTCAACAAACTTCACTGGAGGTTTTTTTTTTTTTTTAATTAACATATAATGTATTACTTGCTTCAGGGGTACAGGTCTGCAAATCATCAGTCTTACACAACTCACAGCACTCACCACAGCACATACCCTCACCAATGTCCATCACCCAGCCACCCCATTCCCTCCCACCCCCTTTCCCTCCAGCAACCCTCAGTTTGTTTCCTGAAATTAAGAGTCTTTTTTATGGTTTCTCTCCTTCTCTGGTTTCATCTTGTTTCATTTTTCCCTTCCTTTCCCTATGACCCTCTATCTTGTTTCTCAAATTCCTGGCATCAGTGAGGTCATATAATTGTCTTTCTCTGATTGACTTATTTCATTTAGCATAATACCCTCCACTGAAGGTTTTTCTTAAACTATCATCTCACATACAACACCGAATGAAGTTTGAGCCTTCAATTAAAGGGCTAAGTCAAAGAGACTCTCTAGCTCTTGACCTTATCATATGCTTGTGTTTTACCCTCCTTTTTTTATTTTTGAGAAATTTTAAACCTACGAAAAGGTTGAAAATATGGTATAGGGTGCCTGGCTGGCTCAGTCAGAGGAGCATTTAACTCTTGATTTTGGGGTTGTGAGTTCAAG
This sequence comes from Mellivora capensis, assembly GCA_004024625.1. NCBI lineage: Eukaryota > Metazoa > Chordata > Mammalia > Carnivora > Mustelidae > Mellivora > Mellivora capensis. The sequence goes on along the minus strand of PISX010001296.1, from coordinate 183,285 downwards.
CCCCACCCTAGTTGTAGAAATTACCAAAAAATAAAATAAAATAAACTCAAAAATTTTAGATTTAAATAAACTTTAAAAAAAGCTATGGCACAATAAACCCCACTGTCCACCTAAATTCAACAGTTGTAACATTCTGCCACATTTGCATTATTTCTATCTATATATACTTCTTCCTCTGAATTACTGGAAAATAAATTATAGATATCTCTCTTTCAAAAAAATTTCTCAGCATGTACTTACTTCCTACCAACAGGGACATTCCCTTATATTACTACAATACACAATCACACCCAATAAATTTAACACTAATAGTATCTACACACGAATTTCCTCAAATGTCACCACTAATGTCCTTCATGGTTTGGTTTTGTTTCATTTTTCAGACTGTAGAGCGAGAGCACACAAGCGAGTGTGGGGAGGGGCAGATGGAGAGAGAAAATCCAGAAGCAGACATCCCCATCCGTTGAGGGTGGAGCCTGATCCTAGGACCTCGAGATCATGACCTGAGCCCAAATCAAGAGTCTGCCACTCAACCGAGCCACCCAGGTACCCCTGGCTTTTTTGTTTTGTTTTGTTTTTAATTCCAGAACCCTATCAAAAACCACAGACTCGGGGCGCCTGGGTGGCTCAGTGGGTTAAAGCCTCTGCCTTCAGCTCAGGTCATGGTCTCAGGGTCCTGGGATCGAGCCCCGCATCAGGCTCTCTGCTCATTGGGGAGAGCCTGCTTCCTCCTCTCTCTCTCTGCCTGTCTCTCTGCCTACTTGTGATCCCTGTCTGTCAAATAAATGAATGAAATCTTAAAAAAAAAAAAAAAAAGTAGAGATAGAGGAAATATAGTTTATCAAATAACTTCTACATTTCATTCCTAGTATGGGATCAATTTATTAAAAAAAAAAACAACCCACAGACTCTATACTCACACTGTCATGTCATTGTCTCCTTTAATCTAGAACTATCTATTCACCTTTTTACAGTCTTTTAGGACATGGACTTTTTTTTTAAATTCAAATCAGCTTTTTGTAGAATATGCCTCAACCAGGATCTATTTGTTGACTTATGATTAGATTCCAGATAAACTTTTGGCAACAATCTTACACAGGTGATGTAACTATGCCTCTTCCTAATAAAACACAATGGCAAGAACACAATGTCATTTTGTTCCACTATTGATGATCCAGACTTTGATCAGTTCATTAACAAGTCTACGTGCTTAAAAGTTAAAAAAAAAAAAAAATCTGATTTTAAGTCCTCCCCCTGCTTAAAATCCTACAATGATTTCCCCTCAGAATAAAGTTCAATTAAGTCCAAAATACCTTCCAAGCCCTATAAGATCTTGATCTAATCTTTAACCTAAATTGCTATTTAAACACCCCCATGATCCCACAGAGGTCCTCTTTAGCTGAAAAATCCCAACATGGATAAATCAATCTCAGACATGCCAACTGAAAGAAGCCAGACATCTCTAAAATCACACTATATCTTAAATTTTCCATTAGCTCAGTGACACAGCTGTCACTGCCATGGCCATAGCTATGTACAATTTGACATAAAATCCCTCAAGGGAAAGAGATTCCCTGGAGTCTCAGAAAATTTCCCTTAAAGCAGAAAGATGCCCCAAGGATTGAGCAAAAGAAATATAGCTGAGCTTGGCTGAAATTCATCTAGAATAGACGTTCTGAAGCTTTATATAACTCACCGAGTATGTCATTTCTCTGTGTATTCTATAAACACTGAGCAAGACCCCTGGAGAGTGCAGTGGCCTCTTACTCCTAGTAGTATCGCTGGACAATTGCAAACCTTCAACATTTAAAAACCACTTGAAGAAGGACTAAATTCTGGTTACTACCTAAAAAACTTCCATTGACATCTTCTGGTAAGATCAAGGAAGTACTAGCATCAAAACTTGCAGAATGAGTCTTCAATGGCCTGGAAAAAAAATTCCAGAAGTAACTGAGCACTCTCAAGAAATGGTGAATCATCAAAACTCTTGATGGCATAGAAGATGTGTGGAAAAACAGTTCTTAGACAACTCAGATCAAAAACTAACTTAAAAGTGTCAGACTAAACATGAAGAAAGCTTTAAAAATACCAAAACTAATTTAGTTCATATCTTTTAAATTGTAAATGGTATATAATTCTCAAAAAAGTCTAAATCTTTTATGATATATATAAAAAATTCTAGGTGCAATTATTGAATACAGGTGACAGTTATGTAGCAGTTCATTTTATGTAAATGTATAGGAAAGAAGTGACCACATGTTTACATCTGTTTAGCTGGTTAGGAGCTTTATATTTAAAGTCTTTGCTCTACTTATGCATGTTTTTAAAACAACTTTTTTTTTTTAAGATTTTATTTTTATTTGACAGACAGAGATCACAAGTAGAGAGGCAGGCAGAGAGAGAGGAGGAAGCAAGCTCCTTGCTGAGCAGAGAGCCCGATGCAGGGCTCAATCCCAGGACCCTGGGATCATAACCTGAGCTGAAGGCAGAGGCTTTATTTAACCCACTGAGCCACCCAGGCGCCCCAACTTATGCATGTTTTTCATATTCTATATGTAACATTGTATCATTGGCCCTAATTCTTCACTATTCCCTATATCCATGCCATTTCTCCTATGACTTTGCAGTTTATCTTGTTTTAGGCAGAATGTATTTCCTCACTCTTGACATTGGGCTCAACCATGAGATTTGTTTTGACCAATATAATAAGGGCTGAAATGGTGATTCTACTCGCATCCTGTGCGTCTGCCATTATGAAAACACCATCAACCTAGTAGTCCCAATAGACAGGTGACAGTAGTGGAGCTCAGCAATACTGAGCTGACCCACAAACTTGTCAGCACTAAATTAATTCACATGTTCTTCTGAAAATGTTTAATACCACCTAAAGTGAAATTTTACAAAAACTGTTTAACACCAAAGCATCATAGCAGATTCTCAATCTGTAACATACTATGATTCTGCTTTCCCTAGCCATATATAGTAGAAATACATAATAATACAGGGCAAAATTATTCAAAATGGCTATAATCATGCTTAGCTCTCTATGACCTTGTCCTTAAGATACACATTATACTGATTCTCTAGCTTTAGAAATTTAAAATATAAATGCATACTTATCTTTTTTTAAGGGGGTAACTAATGAAGGGAAGACATGGAAAAGGAACCACTATTAATTAGCCTCTGGAGAGGCAGGCCTGGTGAACCCAAGATTTACCATACCAGGATAATATGCCTCACGAACAGACAGAAAAGTTCTTATAAAACACCTGAAAACAGTTTTTAATGGCACTAATGCCAAGGCTGAATTAAGAAAGAAAGAAATTAAAACCCAGCCTTATTAAATCCTGATTGCTTCCAATTCTATTTTCATCAGCTTTACTGTCAAATTATTTATTTATTTATTTATTTATTTAGAGAGAGAGAGTGCACAGGCTTACATGCAAGCAGGGGGAGGGACGGAGGAAGAGGGAGAAAGAGAATGTCAAGCAGACTATCCACTATGCATGGAGTCCAACACAGGGCTCAATCTCATGACCCTGAGATCAGGACCTGAGCAGAAATCAAGAGTCAGACGTTTAAGTGACTGAGCCACCCAGGAGCCCTCAAGTTATTTTTGAATTTAAAATTCAGATTGCTATTATTAAAGAAGTTGTTCATTCCTACTGGTACTGGTATGTTTATAAAGCCAATCTAAAAGTAGCCTGTCTGCCCACAAACCACATCCTACTTCCATTAAAATACAGCTGAACATGGGGCGCCTGCGTGGCTCAGTGGGTAGAAGCTTCTGCCTTCGGCTCGGGTCATGATCCCGGGGCCCTGGGATCAAGCCCCGTGTCGGGCTCTCTGCTCGGTGGGGAGCCTGCTTCCTCCCCTCTCTCTGCCTGCCTCTCTGCCTACTTATGATCTCTGTCAAATAAATAAATAAAATCTTTAAAAAAAAATACAGCTGAACAAGGTACTTTTCAAAATACCCTTAAGGACAAAATATTATGATGCAATTTTTTTAAGTTTATTTTACTCTACCAATGTTTATCTCTTCTGGGCATCAAGATTATTATAACCTCAATATTCTAAACTGTACAAAATAAAAATACCAAAACCTATTAGGGTCTATCCTCTGACCCAGTAATTCCACTTCTAGGTTTATCCAAGAGTAATGAACATCTATGTCCACAAAATCTGGAAACAGTCCACATGGCCATCAACATGTGAATGGATCAATTCTAGCATATCCTACAGTGGAATACTACACAACAATAAAAATGAACTACTGATACAATAACATTGATCAATCTCAAAAACATTATGCTGAGTGAAAGAAGCCAAAAATCACTATACGGTTCCATTTATATAAAGTTCAAAGCAGACAAAACTAACGTCTGACTATAGAAATTGGAACAGTGGTTGCTGCTGAAGGAACCAAGGGACATGCAAGAACTTGGGAGTGATAGAAATGGTTTTTATCTTGACTGGGGTAGTGGTTACACAGCTATATACATTTGTCAAAATTCATATTGTACACTTAAAGATCTATACACTTTGCATATGAACATTGTACCTCAATAAAAACAAGCAAAACAAAATACTTACTAGTGACCTTTTTCAAACCATGTGTCTCCACAAACTGAAAAACAATGTTACAATAAGCAATTGTTTACCCTCAGCCTTCAGGAGCACCAGATGGTCCAGTTCAGCCATGGTGTCAAAAACAAGGCCAAAATTCAAATCTAAGAGCCACTCCATTACAAAACCAAAATCTATCAGATTAAATCCATTTAAGTGGATTAAGCATCCAATTAACCGTCCATTAAAAGTTTGTACTTTTATTCCTATTCCTAATTACGTTTAATTACCTTTTAAAACGTTATCTCCTCAGACTAAGCTGTAAGTCTGGTGCCTTATTTCACCCAATCAGATGTCGGGAGTTGGGAGGACCATATCTCACAGTTCATGACAATAATGCAACAACATGAAAATGCTATAACTTACATAAATTATAATTTATATAAATTATAACTTAGGATCTCACAACAAAAATGGATCAAAGACTTAAACATAAGAGCTAAGGCTACAAAGCGTTTAGAAGAATACATAGGCAATTATACAAGATTTAAGGTCATCAGTAAATGCTCCTAGGAGGCAAACTACAAAACAGGCTCTTACCTATAGAGAACAAAGAGGGTTGCTAGATGGGAGGGTGAAGGATGAGCTAAATGGGTGATGGATATTAAGGAGGGCACTTGTGATGAGCACTGGGAATTATACATAAGTGATAAAACATAAATTCTACTCCTGAAACTAACATAATATTAATTATGTTAACTGGAATTTTTTTTAAAAAAAAAAGAACTTGGGAAAAAAGGAAATGCTATTTAAATGAGATACCAAAAGACAAGTGACAAAAGAAAATAAGTTGAACATCAAAATTATAAGCTTTTATGTATCAGAAGACACCATTAAGAAAGTAAAAACCCAGAAAATGGCAGAAAGTATCTGCAAAGGATATTTCTGTTAAGAAACTTGTCACTAGGGGCACCTGGGTGGCTCAGTGGGTTAAATCCCCCGCCTTCGGCTCAGGTCATGATCCCAGGGTCCTGGGATAGAGCCCTGCATCCGGCTCTCTGCTCAGCGGGGAGTCTGCTTCCCTTCCTCTCTCTCTGCCTGCTTCTCTACTTGTGATCACTGTCTGTCAAATAAATAAATGGAATCTTAAAAAAAAAAAAAGCTATAAAAAAAAAGAAACTTGGGCCGCCTGGGTGGCTCAGTGGGTTAAAGCCTCTGCATTCGGCTCAGGTCATGATCCCAGGGTCCTGGGATCGAGCCCTGCATAGGGCTCTCTGCTCAGCAGGGAGTCGGCTTCCTCCTCTCTCTGCTTGCCTCTCTGCCTACTGGTGATCTGTCAAATAAATAAATAAAATCTTAAAGAAAAAAAAAAAAAGAAACTTGTCACTAAAATAAAGAACTCTTATACCTCAATAAGAAGACAAGTAATCTACTTTCAAAAATCAGCAAAGATTTGAATAGACATTTCCCCCAAGAAAATATACAAATGGACAATAAGCACATGAAAAGATGTTCGGGGCGCCTGGGTGGCTCAGTGGGTTAAGCCTCTGCCTTCGGCTCAGGTCACGATCTCAGGGTCCTGGGATCAAGCCCTGCATCAGGCTCTCTGCTCAGTGGAGAGCCTGCTTCCCCTTCTCTCTCTGCCTGCCTCTCTGCCTACTTGTGATCTGTCAAATAAATAAATAAAAATCTCTAGAAAAGATGTTCAACATCATTGGTCATTAGGGACATGCAAATCAAAATCACAATGAGATACCACTTAATACCCACTATGATGGCTATAATCCAAAAGATAAGTGTTGCAAAAATGTGGAGAAATCAGAACCTCATGCACTCCTGACAGAAATGTAAAATACTGCAGCTGCTTTGGAAAACAGTTTGACTATTCACCAAAAGGTTAAATATAGAATTACTACATGACCCAGCAACTACATCCCTATGTATATACCAAAAAGAAATGAAAACTTATGTCTACACAAAAACTTGTACAAGAATATTCATAGCAGGGGTGCCTCAGTGGGTTAAAGCCTCTGGCTTTGGCTCAGGTCATGATCCCAGGGTGCTGGGATCAAGCCCTGCATGGGGCTCTCTGCTCAGCGGGAGCCTGCTTCTCTCTCTCTCTCTCTCTCTCTCTCTCTGCCTGCCTCTCGGCCTATTTGTGATCTCTGTCAAATAAATAAATAAAATCTTAAAAAAAAAATAATATTCACAGCAGCATTATCCATAATACCCAAAGAGTATAAAAACCCAGTGTCCATCAAATGATGAATGGATAAGTAAAAGATGATATATCCATACAACAGAATATTATTTGGTAATAATGAATAAGGTACTTAACACATGCAAAAGAAAGATGAACTTTGAAAGCACTGCACTACATAAAAGAAGCCAGTCACAAAAGACTACATACTGCAAGATTCTAGTCATATAAAATGTTCAGAATAGGCAAATCTGTAGAGACAAAACAGATTAATAGTTGCCTAGGGTTGGGAGAGAAAGGCAGGCCAGGAAACAGGAGGACTGATTGCTAAAAGGTACAGGATTTATTTTGGGGGTGATGAGAATGTTCTAAAATTAACTGTGGTTGATGGCAGTACAAATCTGTGAGTACACTAAAAACAACTGAACCATGCCTTTTATACAGCACAATTTTATGATATATGAGTATCTCAATAAACCAGTTATAAAAATATTTTTTTAAGAAAAGTAAAGAGTAGAATCTAGGTGGTATGCCTAAATGCTGACTAAAATTTCTTTTAACTTGTCAGTTTGAAATTTTTCAGAAAATGTTAAAGGGGGTAAAATTACAGCATTAAAAAGTTTCACTATTACCAATAAACATACCAGAACAATGATTTATCTGTAAGTATTTTTATATTCATCTAAATTTTCCCAAATTAGTTAGGGATTCTTTTTTTTTTTAAAGATTTTATTTATTTATTTGACAGACAGAGATCACAAGTGGGCAGAGAGGCAAGCAGAGAGAGAGGAGGAAGCAGGCTCCCTCCTGAGCAGAGAGCCCGATGAGGGGCTCGATCCCAGGACCCTGAGATCATGACCTGAGCCGAAGGCAGAGGCTTAACCCACTGAGCCACCCAGGTGCCCCTTAGTTAGGGATTCTTCATCCAAAATTTGTTCAAAGCTGCATTTTACAACACTGGAGTCTTAGATTTATATTCATAATGAGACTTAGAGGATAAAAATTACTAAAACTAGTTCTCCAAATTACAGACAAGGTAAAAGTGATTTAAATTTACAAAAATCTCAGTTAAGTTTTAAGAGACAAAAAGGATTCTGTCCTCCTGTGACAAACAAGAATAACAGAATTTTGCAGGTCCAAGCAGCTTTAAAAGTTTGGGGAAACATCCCCTGCAAATGTCATGGTAGCTTAGAGCAGATTATTTTACCTGTTGGTCAATTTCAACAGTGCTGGTTCTTACCTTTTAGAAAACAAGTAACTTAACACTCAATTTTTAAGAATTTCATAAACTCTTAGTATAGTTACTAATTCAGAAATAATTATTCTAATATACACATTGGGATTAAATTTTAGCCAAATTTTAAATAGATGTCACTGTTGAAATCAAGATCCAAACTCAGGGCAATATGTGCTCTATAACTGGAGTGACCATATGGCCCAGTTTGCCAGGACTGTCCTAATTTACAAGTTATTCCCACACCTACCCATTTATCTCAGAGTCTTAATTTTTTAACATGTTAATTTTTAACCTTTGAATAACTGCATTAAAGTAACACAGGATGCGGTTTGTTAGACTTTCACTTTATACTCCCCACCTTCTAGTTCTGCGGAGTACAGGTATAATGAACACAAAGTTCTCACTTCTAACTTCAGGTTCCATCTGAAAGCCAACCACTGATATCCCATTTCTTTTTCCAGATCCTTTCCTAATAAAATGAAGTACACTTGGACAGGGACATCTAAGGGTAGATAACTCTATCCAGCCTTGAGTGCCACAGCCATTGCTCAGCTTGCAAGATGCACCAAACCTCAGGCCACCATCATCTGGTCACTGGGAAATGTGAATAAGGCATCTTTAAAGTATATGCAGGAAAGAGATATATATGTTCCTGTGCATGATGTCCAGAGAGAGTAATTTGAGCATTCTTGTTACAAGAGTTTTGCCATTTATTTACTATATTGTATAAAACCACAAGTATTTCTTTTCTTTGGTAATATTTTATTTCACAGCAATTATCATTAATTTTTAGTGATTTCCTTTTATGTTTAAGTGCCCCAGTTTAGACAAAGAATTAGAAGGTCACACTATTATAACCAAACACCTTGCTCCCTATGACATTATAATGTACCATATTAGGTAATGCACACACAACTATATAAACCATCTCTTGGTCCTCAAAACAATGAGCGTGAAGCCGGGGCAAGGGTCCACCACTAGAAAACCAACTAATAAAACCAACTAATGTGTAAAACCACATTACTACTATAGTAGAGCTATTTTTTTGAATCACTGTGATTCTTAAGCAAATACAGAAACTTTTCTATTTCACAATAAGAATGAAAAAGGTATTCTACACAACCCAGAATTATACATGTTATACAAAGATTCAAATTTCTATGAAATGATTATTTTTCTGTTGATTCACAAAGAGCTTCAGAATTATGTTTTATCCCTAAGGACTTTATTCATTTTGAGCATCTAAACAGTCTAGGTTAGTAGGAAACATGAAGACACACTGTAAGCACCATGACAGAGGTAAATTTTAGCAAATAAGTATTCATTACATTAAGTAGCATCCTTTGAAATAGGAATCATTAAACAGACTTTTAAAAGTATCAAATACATTTGAACAAGTCTACATTTAAAAAAAAAAATACTTAAAAGACAATTATATTCCCTAAGTAACAAGCTGGCCCAGCTAAAGACAAGGCTATCTGAGGTTCCTGGAGAATTTCAAAACCTTCCAAGTCTAACAGGAAACAACAACAACAACAAAAAACTATTCCTTCTGTCTGTAACAGCTCTTACATTCTAGATGAAGATTTTTTTTTTTTTTAAGGTCGGGGAAGGGAAAAAAGACAGGGAGGTTAAGTGTGAAGGGGAAAGGGACAGACTCTCAAGCAGGCTCCATCCCTAGGGCAGAGCCCGATCAGGGGCTCAATCTCACAACACTGAGATCATGACCTGAACCAAAATCAAGAGCCAGATGCTTAACCAACCAAGCACCTAGATAAATATCTTAATATCTGAACAAAATCTGAAGCAGGGAAAAAAACAAAACTTTGACCTTTAAAAAAATGTTCTATAAAGTTATCATAAAAGGACAGTTGTTTAATACTCATGCATCCCAGGTAAAAAAAATGTTGTTGTATCTCAATTCAATTCAAAAACTTAAATTTAAAGGGGCACCTGGGTTGCTCACTCATTCGGCTCAGGTCATGATCCCAGAGTCCTGGGATCCAGCCTTAACCCGCCGGGCTCATGCTCTCTCTCTGTCTCACTTCCTTCTTTTTTTCTTTTTTAAAGGTTTATTTATTTGACAGAGATCACAAGTAGGCAGAGTGGCAGGCAGAGACAGAGAGAAGAAAGCAGTCTCCCCACTGAGCAGAGAGCCTGATAAGGGGCTGGATCCCAGAACCGGGGATCAGGACAGAGCCGAAGGCAGAGGCTTTAACCCACTGAGCCACCCAGGCGCCCCTCTGTCTCACTTTCTCAAATAAATAAAATCTTAACAAAAAGTAAAATTTGGTTTGTCTTATTTAAAAAGAAAAAACATTTAAAAATGCCAATTTTAAAAGTTTAACAGATGTTGTTTAAGATTCTATATCACACACAGTCAATTTATAAAACACCTTTAATTCAAGTATGATTTACCCTAGTCAACATCTCAGTAAAGGTGACAGAGCAGGTCCCACTTCTACTCCAGAGTCTGAGGCTTAGATAAGGCCAAAAGTGGGAAACTTGACAAGTAGCCCAAGTAGCCCACAACAATATTCTGATAATTCTGCCTTAATAAAACAGAAAATAGTTACATGTCTGATACTTGACCTATATATTATTCATATATAACACAGAGTAGCTATTAAAAAAAGTTTTAAATAAACCATTACATAAAATCTTAACTTCTTAATTACATTATCTCAATTCCTTAACTAAGAAAACTATAATCTCTGCTTTGGATAATTAATCAGCCCAAATGTTTTTATAGATTTTAGGTCTCTCCCTAATTTCCATCGTGCAAAAATGTCATTTTAGAAAATCCTGATACAAATTGAAATGTACCAGAATAGGAATCAAAATCAGCTCTTTCCTCCCACTTTAATTTATGAACCAGGATTTACACAGAACTTTCAGAGTCAAATTGATGAACAAAGTAAGCTTGGGCACAGTACTTATATTTCACTCCAGAGGGAAGGGTGGTTCAGCGGTAAACTATGGAAGAGAGATGCCTACTCAGATTTCCAGGTGGCCCTCTTAAAAATATCTTATTTCACCTAATTTATTATGCATATTATCTCATGTTTACACATCTCTTTACTTGAAATATTTCTTATGATCAATGACATATCATGGTTTAACTGTAGGGAGTTTTTTCCTCCTTAAGAGTACATGAAATAATAATAGATTTGATGAAATACGTTATTTCCCTCATGGCTCCTCCTCAAAGTGCTTCCAATTCAGTTCACACCTTATTGTTACTCCAAAACACAAAAACTAAACAACAACAAGAAAATAACACATGCTTGAGTATGCTATAAAACATAAAGGACCTTGAAATAAAATTAATCAGCAATTCACTTGAGGCTCAAATTTATCAAATTCATCAAGACTCTCCTTAAAAAGCAAGTTAAAACAGGGACGCCTGGGTGGCTCAGTTGGTTAAGCGGCTGCCTTCGGCTCAGGTCATGATCCCAGCGTCCTGGGATTGAGTCCCACATTGGGCTCCTTGCTCGGCAGGGAGCCTGCTTCTCCCTCTGCCTCTGCCTGCCACTCTGTCTGCCTGTGCTCGCTTGCTCTCTCTCCCTCTCTCTCTGACAAATAAATAAATTTAAAAAAAAAAAAAAGCAAGTTAAAACAAAAATATCAACTAGGATAAAAAATGATGTTCTATACTCCTGGGACAAATAAATTTGGAAACTGAGTCTTGAACTTAATTTTGTGAAAATACCCTTCTCAAATCACCATATATCTTTCAAAGTCTATAAATTAGGTTTAAGTCCTCCTATTAGTACAGTCATTTCCTCCACTAGCACAAAGATAAGTTTTAAGTCTCAATATAGAAAAATGCTTTGCAAGTGAGCTAATGTACAGGAAAAAGCTGTACAGTGAGGTTTACATTAGCTTCTGAGGTCCAAAATGCCAAGTTTGGCTGTCTTCATTTCCTTTCTAATCCTGAGAAAAGAGCTTCACGTAGTCTATGCATTAATTTTCTCGACTTAAAAGATCATATAGGTACCTTATCTTTTCTCATTTGTTCAACAAATAGTTTAATGTTTGGAAAGGATGTTTAGTAATGTTTAGTAATTCTAAGTTCTCTCCTACTAATGTTTAGTAGGAGAGAACCTACTAATATATGGCACTTAGACACTATCGTTTAAAGAGAACACCACCTGAATAAGGCAACTATCTGACTTGGAACACCAATTCCCACCTGACTTTTAAAATCCCACACACACGAATAAAATTTAAGTAATTTCTTAAAGCCAGGCTCTAAACAGTGTGCAGGAGATACATCTTGCTCAAGTTAATCGCCAGCTCAAAACTATGCACTTTATCGCACACAAAATCGACTTTGTGAGGGTCTGAAAACTCCAAGCCAACGAAAATTTTAATACAGAAGTGAAAGCGAAGGTGCTCCATTCAGAAGCGAGACCAAAGAGGAGGGTCTATAGGAAAAAGTGAGTTGGAAGCGACGAGAAGCGCAGCGGCGACCCAAACGTGCTCTCCCCACATCAAGTTGGCAACTTTTCCAACACCCCGGGACTCCCCACTGCCCCAGCCCTCGAAACGTGGTGGCCGCGGCTCACGTCCGGGAGAGGGCTAGCCACCGCCGGGAGCGGATCCACCGCAAACAAACGTGCCAAAGCAGCAGCTAGCAGCTAGGGGCGGGCTTAGACCCACGCTGCTGCCCTCGGACAAGGATGGGAGGGGGGGGGGGCAGCGGAGGGAGCGACCCTCGGGTCACCGGCCCTGACCGGGGGCTGACCGGAGGACCGGGGAGCGAGGGAGAGGAGGGAGGGCTCCAACCACGCGGCCTCGCCGAGGGCCGGCCTCGCCGCCGCGGACCCCAAGGCCGGCGTTGGGGAACGCGGAGGGCCTCAACGAGGGCAGGCGGGAAATGGGGAGGCGGGAAGACTGGAGGCCAGCACAGCTTAAACGCCGCACGCGAGGCCCCGACCCTGCCTTGCCTTCCGCGGTCCCCAGGAGGTCCACAGAAGGCCCCCAGCCTCCGAAGGGACGGGGTGAGGGCTGAGTAAGCAAACACACACACCCGCTTGCCTCCCAACCTCCGCCCTCCCGCCACGCTCCTCGGGCTCCGAGCCCCACAGCGGAGCGGGGGAGGCGAGGGCCAGCGGTGCGGCCGCGGCAGCTGACGCCCTCCCCGACGCCCGGAGACGAGCGGGCGCAGGAACCCCGACACGCAGACAAAAATCAACAAAGCACCTGCCGCTCCCGAGGAGAAAACATGCCACAGGCCCCGACCGGGGGCTCTCCGACGCGCAGCTGCCCGGGCCGCAGGGCTGCGCAGACGGCTGGGGGGAGGGGGGTCGAGCGGTGGTTCCCTGGCCCCGAAGCCTCGCCTACGCCCGGAGGCGGTGGGGCAGGGAGCCCCGCGCCAAAGAACTGACCTTGGAGTCTCCGTTGCACAGAGCCATCGGGGCCGGGGCCGCGGCAGCGGTGGCCACAGTATGAGACGGGGCGGGAGAGGGCCGGCGGGGTCGACGCCGCGGGCTGGGGCTTGAGGAGGAGGCCTGGTTTTAGAAGCGGGAGGGCGCGGAGAGGAGCTAGCCGACTGCGAGGCGCCGAATCTAGCAGCAGCCGCCGAGCGCGGGCCCCAGCGCCGCGGGAGAGAAGACCAGCAGCGCGCACGCTGCCCCCGCCTCCTGCTTCCGCCCCGGCCGGCCACTGGGAGGAGCCAGAGCCCGTTCGGTTAAGTAGCCAAACCGCGGACACCGGGCAGCGGCCGCCGCGGCCAGATAAGCCCGCCTCGGGAGGAGGGGCCTTCGGGGTCCGGCCCCGCCCCCCAAGTCCTTTCCCGCCGGCGAGGTCGGCCTCCGGGAAAATAAACCCGCTGCTTCTCCGACCCGCCCGCCCGTGGGAAGAAGGGCCTGCGGCGCCCGGCCCCGCCTCCGCCGCCAAAGTCGGCCCCCCAGTAGGAACCCCACCCGCCTCCGCCTCCACCCAACAGCCCTGCTCGAGTCCCGCCCACGCACCGGGCAAGGGGCCTTGCGAGGAGGAGGAGGAGCCCGAGTCGGTCGGCCCCTCCTCCGCCGCGAAGGCCCGCCTCTGAGGAAAACCCGAGCCTCAGAAAGCTTCCAGTAGGCTTGCGGGCCGGCAGCCGTGGACCTCTGTTAGGAGCTGGGGGAGCGGAGTAGGAAGCCTCCTGAGAGTTGGGCCCCTGGGGGAACTCTTAGCCACTGTCGCGACCCCATCTCAGGTTGTGGGGCATGGGGCAGCCAAGGCTACTGGGATGGGTTTCGTCGTGACCTGTCAAAGTGAAATTTGATCACGTGGGTCCGCAAAAGTTCTACAGGGGTGCAGAATTTCCAAAAGGAGGAGGTTTGCGAGCAGCAATCTGCTGGGATCCTGGGCCAGGGGACCGGCCCTGAAACTCTGTTTGCACAGCCCCCAGTGTTTTTATCCAGGTGGTTTGTGGGAAAGAGGCTACAGTCCTTCCAGCCACTCCTTGGCTACTGAAGATGAGGTATTACTTTAAATTTGGTCACCTGGGAAACTAAATCGGGGTTGGAGAATAAATAACACTTGGAACAGCTTCCAGATTCACAAAGCCTTTTAACAAATATTCAATTACTACGATACAGCCATTTGCTGAGCTCATGCTATGGGTCAGGGTCCAAGTACAAAGGAGCTAGAGTAAGACAACCCTGACTTAAAAGAACTCTTTTTATTCTAAGCTATTTCGTGAAAGTAGTGAGGTAGGATTTACATTCTTGCCCACTTTTTTTTTTTACAAGATTTTATTTATTTAGTTGCAGAGAGATCAAAAGTAGGCAGAGAGGCAGACAGAGAGGGAAGCAGGCTCCCAGCTGAGCAGAGAGCCCGATGCAGGGCTCGATTCTAGGACCCTGAGATCATGACCTGAGCTGAAGGCAGAGGCTTAACCTACTAAGCCACCCAGGCGCCCCTCTGCTTTTAACTAATAAATTGAGGCTTAGTGAGGTAATGTGCCTCTCTGCCTCTCAGAATAGGAGGTAGGGGGTAATTAATCTAGAAAAGGATAGACAATTTATTACCATCGGGAACAAAAGTTCCAAAATCCATTGACCCCTGAGTCAATGTATTTCACTTACCCTTTTTTGGGCTGAAAAAGGGATACTTGAAGTTTCTAAAGCCATGGATACTGTGCTCTCTTGGTAGGTCTGCTTGAGCGTCAAGAGAACAGTGTAGTAACCAATAGGAGAAACTCAGCTTACATCAATATCCACGCAGAATGGAATGGAATGGAATGTGATGTGCCAGCGTTAAGGATTGGCTAAAGCCCATCTATACTAGATAATACCTATTTTAAATATATTCTAATGGTCACCTGTGTTTGTTGCTAAGGTACCAGAATCCTTATATCTAAAGTTCTTCTGCAGCTTTTGACTCTATTGACCCCTCCCTTGTTCGTGAAACTGGATTTCTCTTAGTATATCATAGAAGTGTCTTTTCACCTGTAAGATTGTTCTTGGTCTTTTTGTTTTGTTTTGTTTTTGTTTTTAATGATAATTGATATTGTTTCGGTCACCTTTTCTTGCCCTTCTTTCTGTATCTGTCCTACAGGAGGAAGCTTATGTGTTGCTTTTCCTCAATATTTCCATCCCCTACCCTCTTCTCATGTTACTCTTCATCTGTGTTTCTTTGGGGTACTTGTTTAAAAATCAAAACTAGGGGTGCCTGGGTGGCTCAGTTGCTTGAGAATCTGCCTTTGGCTCAGGTCATGATCTCTGGGTCCTGGGATGGAGTCCTGCATCCAGCTCCCTGCTCAGTGGGGAGTATGCTTTGCCCTCTGTACTCTCTCTTTTTCTCAAATAAATAAATAAAATCTTTAAAAAATAAAATAAAAATAAAAACTAGTTTTAAGATATCCTTTAATAGGCTCTATGACAGCTCTCTCCTCTGAGTTCCAGATACATATTACTCTGCAAATCCCCAGTCAAATGTTCAAGGGCATGTTGGGCCCTAAATTCAACAAGTCCAAAACAAAATTTCTCAAATTTCTGTACCCAGTTTCACTGAAACCATGAGATTAGAGGGAAAACATTCAGTCTTTCATCCATAAGCTGTAGGTTTTTCACAGATTCCCTTTATCACGTTGAGGAAGTTCTCCGCTATTCCTGTTCTGCTGAGAGTTTTGATCAGGAATGGATGTTGTCAAATGCTTTTTCTGTGTCTGTTGAGATTATTATACGCTTTTCTTTTTTCAGTTTGTTAATGTGGTAAATTATATTGATTGGTTGATTTTTAAATATCAAGCTAGCCCTACATTCTTGGAATAAGCTTCAAGAAATCATGATATATTTTCCTCTTCACTTTTTAAGAGGTATTTATTTTAGAGAGGGGGAGAGCACCTGCTGGCAAGTGCGTGCATGTGCACAAGTGAGTCGGGGGAAGGGCAGAGGGAGAGAATCCTCAAGCAGACTCCATGCTGAGTGTGGAGCCTGACTCAGTCCAGTGTCACAGTACTGAGATCATCACCTGAGCCAAAACCAAGAGTCAGATGCTTAACCAACAGAGCCACCCAGGCACCCCTATATATTTTCCTTTTTATATACTGAATTTGATTTGCTAAACCTTGCTTTCAAATTTTTGCATCTATGTTCGTAAGAAATATTAGCTTGCCATTTTGTTGTAGTGTCTTTAACTGGATTTGTTATCAGGGTAATGCTGGCCTCAGAGAATAAAGTTGAAAGTTTGTGTAGAATTATTCTTTCCAGAAGAGTTGGTATAGAATTGTTCTTTCTTTCTTGAATGTCAGGTCGAATTCACCAATGAGGCCACCTGAGCCTAAAGTTTTCTTTGTAATAAGGTTTTTAACTCAAAGTAAATTTTTAAAAGATATAGGGCTCTTCAGGTTATCTATTTTTTCTTGACTGAGCTTTGGCAATTTGTGTCTTTCAAAGAATTTGTCAGTTTTGTCTAAGTTGTCAAATTCATAGACAAAGTGTTATTCATAATATTCTCTTATTATCCTTCTAATATCTAGACTTTGTAGTGATATCATATTTCTGATTCCTGATATTGGTAATTTTGCTTTCTGTTTTTCCTCAACAGTCTGTCTAGAAAGAAGTTTACCAATTTTATTGATTCAAAGAACAACTCTTAGTTTTATTTACTGTTTTCTGCTTTCTATTTCATTGATTTCCACTTTAATCTTTACTTCCTTTCTTCTTCTAACTTTGTGTTTAGTTTGCTCTTTTTCTAGTGTTTTAAGTTGGAATCTGAGACCAATTTGAGATCTTTCTCCTCTGTTAATATAGGTATTTAGCTCTATAATTTTCCCCCTAAGAACTACTTTACTGATATCCCACAGATTCTGATATATCATATTTTCATTTCCATTTGATTCTAGACAGTGTCTAATTTCTATTTTGATTTCTTCTTTGATCCATGGGTTATCTAAAAGTGTATTATTCCATTTCCAAATATTTGAGGATTTTTCAGAGCTCTTTCTGTTATTGGCTTCTAAGTTAATTCCATTGTGATTAGAGAATATATTTTGCATGATCTGAATCCTTTTAAATATATTGAGGTTTGTTTTATGGCTTAGAATATAGTCTGTCTTGGTGAATGTTCTGTGTGTACTTGAAAAGAATGTGTATTCTGCTGTTGTGTAGAGTGTTGTATATATGGCAAATAGGTTAAGTTGGTTGATAATATTGTTCAAGACTATTCTTGATGATTTTCTGTTCATTTATTCTATCAGTTATTGAGAAAGAGGTTCTAAAATCTCTATAATTGTGATTTTATCAACTTTTTATACTTCTATCAGTTTGTGCTTCATGCATTTTGAAACACTATTATTGGGGTCATAAATGTTTAGAATTGTTATTGATTACTTTATTACTATGAAATGACATTCTGTATCCCTGGTATATTCTTTACTCTGACATTTGTCCAATATTAAAAGAGCATGCCTGGGGTGCCTGGCTGGTTCAGTTCGTAGAACATGTGACTCTTGATCTCAAGGTCAGGAGTTCAAGTGTTACATTGGGCCTAGAACTTACTTTTAAAAAGAAATAAGTAAAATAAAATAGCATACCTGCTTTCTTGACTGGTTATTTGTATGATATATCTCTTGCAACTCTTTAACCTGTTTCGGTATTTATGTTATGTTTTAAAGTGTTTTTATAAAGGCAGCAAATATTTTGATCTTGCTTTTTTGTCTGATCTGCCAATTTCTTTTAATTGGAGTATTTTGACTATTTACATTTAATGTGATTATTAATAGTTAAGTTTATGTCTATAGTTTAGAGATTTTCAAGAGAGTAAGCTGGAGCAATGGAAGGGCTCATCTCTTGTTTCCTGTCTCTCAGCGTTCACTGTCCTTTAATGCTTGATATTCAGTATTTCAAAACCATTGTTTCATTTATTTTGTCTGACTTTTTATTGTTATTGTTGTTGTTTCAGCAGGAGGGTAAATCCAGTTCCTGATACTCCATCTTTGGCAAAAGGGGGAAGTCTGGAAGCCTCTTTTAAAGAGTAGTTGAAGCATCTTAAACCTGTAAGTCCTTTACCTGTCTCATACATAGTTTTGTTAAGGGTGAAAATTGTCTGGAATTCAGAACAACATAGTCAACAAAGACTAGTGATGTTGATACTTCTAAATGTAATTTTGTAGTTTCTGAAACTAACACATTTTTTAGATAACATTTGATAAAATCCACAGATAGAAATTTAACATGACTTTTCAGATTTGGTGAATATCATATCATAAAATACTTACTTCAGGTATAATCCAAGGTCATTTCATCTCTCAAACTGAAATATTTTAAACCTTCCATTACAAAAATTAACTTTAAAGTTTATAAAAAAATATTAGATGTCAACTTAAAATATGGAAGAAAGTATTTAGTATTTCAAAGTCCTTTTAGGATGATATGTGAATTGTTTGTTTTGTAATTAAAGACAACTGTTATAAAACAATTTTGGGGAGCATCTGGGTGGCTCAGTCTGTTAAGCATCTAAATCTCCGTTTCATCTCAGGTCCTGATCTCAGGGTCATGGGATTGAGCCCTGCATTGGGCTCTATGCTGTGTGGAGTCTGCTTGAGATTCTCTCTCTCCCTCTCTCTCTCTCTGCCCCTCCTGCTCATGATCTCTCTCTCTTTCTCTCTCTAATAAATAAATAAATAAAATCTTTTAAAAAATTATTTTGATCATATATCCCTTGCTTGGAATCTTCTTAATAGTTCTCCATTGCTCTCAGGATGGATTTAAAACTTCTAAGCACTGCTCATTTGGTCTTTGTCTTGAGCTCTGGCTATCCCCTGTTCACCTGTTTCCTTCTCTCTTACCACTACCCCTTCTCTCTACTCTAGCCATAGTGCTTTAGTTCCTTAAAAATGACATATTCTCTCTTGACTTGGGCCTTCTGCACATAAATATCTTCTGTCTAGAGCATTTCTGTTCCCCTCCCCAAAACTCTGTCTTTTCCTTTTTTGTGCTCCCATATCCCTTTCCCTTTCATTAGTACTCAGTACCCTCTACTATATTTACTTGTCTCTGTGCACAGAAAAGTCCAGGAAGTAGTATGATCCCAGTAGCAATGAGCTGACCAAGCCACCAGATACTGGTTTCTAAATGCTATTCAACAAGAGGAATCATGTCTTCTTGGAGAAAAGGCTGATTTGGGGGGCAGAGGAAGGACAAGATGACCAGGAACATCTTTTGAGGCCAGAAAGTAAGGACCTATTCAGAGAATAATGGAGCCATGTCGGAGGGATACAGAAGTCAGTTTGAAAGGACTTTTACTAGCCAAATCTGGGATAATATATCAAAATAAAAGATTTGTAAACAAATTGCATCCACTGATTAGATTAGGGGCCCATCAGTGTATGGTGATATAAATAAATGGATGATTAAATAGACAGAAAACCCTTCCTTGGATGGTTGATTAAATAGACAGAAAACCCTTCCTTGTAATACAAGGAACAACGTCAACTAATAAACGTCGAAGGAATAATTGAGTTATAAAATCATCATTTTGGGGATGCCTGGGTGGCACAGTTGATTAAGCCGCTGCCTTCAGCTCAGGTCATGATCCCAGGGTCCTGGAATCAGTCTCCTTGCTGGGCAGGGAACCCGCTTCTCTCTCTGCCTCGTCTACCACTCTGCCTGCTTGTGCACTCATGTGCTCGCTCTCTCCCTCTCTTTCTCTCTCTCTGACAAATAAATAAATAAAAATCTTTTTAAAAAACCATTTTGCAACCTTCATAGAAATTATAAATTCAGACAAGAAACATCAATGGATGGCAAAATTTATGGATGAAAGATGGATCAAGAACAGGTTTTATTTACATTGTCTCAAAGTATCTCTCTACAAAATAATCATACATGGAAAAAGAGTAACTTTATTGTGGAGAAACCTGAAGGTACATCCTTATTCAAGTGATTGAAGTTAACACCAACAGTAGTGGAACAAATAAACATTATACATTATCCAATGGATGCCGTGAACCAAGCACCGAATCACTTCAGTGGTCTTGCCTATAATAACCCAACTGTGAGTAAACATCAAGCAAATCCAAATGGAGGGAAATTCCACAAAATAATGAGCCTACAGTTATTCCAGTTATCTATTGGTTTGTAACAAACACCCTAAAACCTAGTGGCTTAAAACAACACTATTTATTTTGCTACAATTTGGACAAGGCTCAGCAGGGATAGCCCTTCTCAGTTCTAAGCTGTCATCTGGTACAGCCCAGAGCCTGGCTCCTCAGCTAGAGTGGCTTAAAGGCTGGGAGCTAGAATCATGTGAAGGCTTTTGCACTCACACCTGTGACACCTGATCTGGAAGACTCACACAGCTGAGGGTTGGAACAGTTGCAGCCCCTCTGACACGTCTACTTCTCTATGGTCTTTTCATCATCACAGCTTTAGGGTAACTGGATTTTCTGCGTGTCAGCTCAGGACTCCCAGGGAGTGTGTATACGTGTCTGTGTGTGAGAGAGAGCCAGATAGAAGGTTATATGGCCTTTTTAACCTAACCTCATAAGTTACACGGGTCTACTGCTCTATATTTTGTTCATGGACTGAGGCAGAGCGATTGTCTAGATTAAGAGAATTCTAGAAGAGCATGTGGAACTGGAAATGTGGTGCAATGTTCAGAAAAATACAATTAGCATAGTAATCTTAGAAAATGAAGGTCATGGGAGGGCTAAGGAACTGTTCTAGATTGAAGGAGAATAGAGAAATGACAACTGAGTAAATACATGCTCCTGGATTGAATCTTCTTGCTACAAAGGGTTGTAGGATAATTGGCAAAACTTAAAGGCCCTCTGTAAGTGAAGGGTATATGGGAGCTCTTTGTACTGTTATTGCAACTTTGCTATAAGTTTGAAATCACTTTGAAATTTTAAAAGACAATACACACCACAGAATCTCACTGTTTAAAAATCTTGCAGTTAGAAGTGCCCGGGTGGTTAGTCAGTTAAGGGTCTGCCTTCAGCTCAGGTCATGATCCCAGGGTCCTGGGATTGAGACCTATGTCAGACTCCCTGCTCAGTAGGGATTCTGCTTCTTCCTCTCTCTCTGTGTGCTCTCTCTAATTAATAAATTAATAAACCTTTTTTAAAAATCTTGCAGTTAATCTTTTCACAAAGGAATAATTATGATAAAAATAACCACACATATATGATACATTCCTATTTTTAAATGTACTGTTTTGTTAAAGCAGAAGACCATTGAATAAACCTGCTAGAACACTTCATATGCTGAGGCACTATTATAAATTATTACATATATGAGCACATTTAATACAACGATCTTATGACATGGGTACTATCATTATCTCCTTGTCATCTTAATTTGTGGTTGAGAAAACTGAGAGACAAATTAACTAGCATAAGGTTATACAGCCAGTAAACCAGAAAACTGAGATTCAAAACAGGCCAACTGACTCTAGCCTTTTTATTGTTCATTAAGCATTCAAAATACACTTTGCAAAATATTCTTTAAAGTCACAAGTATCACTGGGTATATATTTAAGCAGACTAATGGCTCTATTATCACTGTTTCTTCCATCTATTTGCAGTGCTATAATTTTGAGGGATTTTTTTAACTGGTTATCCTTTATAAAATTCATGGGTATAAATTCACTGTGGGGATATATATATATATATATATATATATTTAAGTGTGGTAAAAACATGTAATGGAAAATTTACCATCTGAGCCATTTTTTAAAAAAATATTTTATTTATTTGACAGACAGAGATCACAAGTAGGCAAAGAGGCAGGCAGAGAGAGGGGGGGAGCAGGTTCTCCGCTGAGCAGAGAGCCCGATGTGGGGCTAGATCCCAGGACCTGGGATCATGACCTGAGTCAAAAGCAGAGGCTTAACCCACTGAGCCACCCAGGCGTCCCCCATCCGAGCCATTTTTTTTTAAAGACTTTTATTTATTTATTTGACAGACAGAGATCACAAGTAGGCAGAGAGGCAGGCAGAGAGAGAGAGGAGAAAGCAGGCTCCCCGCAGAACAGAGAGCCCGACGCGGGGCTCGATCCCAGGACCCTGGGATCAGGGCCCGAGCTGAAGACAGAGGCTTTAATCCACTGAGCCACCCAGGCGCCCCATCCGAGCCATTTTTAAGTGAATAAATCAGTAGTGCTAAGTATATTCACATTATGTACAGCAGATTTCCATATTTTATCCTGAAAACTGAAACTCTACCCAATGAACGATTCCCCATTTCCCTCTTCTCTCAGCCCTGGTGGCCACCATTCCATTTTCTGTTTCTATGAATGTGACAGCTTTAGATACCTCATGTAAGTGAAATCATACAGTATTCGTCTTTTAATAACTGATTTATTTCACTTAGCATAATGTCCTCAGGGTTCATCTATGCTATAACATGAGACAGGACTTCCTTCCTTTTTAAGGCTGAATAATATTCTACTGAGTGTATGGGTGTGCATACCACATTTTATTTATCCATCTATCTGTCCGTGGACATTTGGGTGGCTGCCACCTTTTGGCTGTTGTGAATAATATTGCTGTTGGAGAATTTGTATATTAAAAATACAAAATAGGGACGCCTGGGTAGCTCAGTTGGTTGGATGACTGCCTTTGGCTCAGGCCATGATCCTGGAGTTCCAGGATCGAGTCCCATATCAGACTCCCGGCTCCACGGGGAGTCTGCTTCTCCCTCTGACCTTCTCCTCGCTCATGCTCTCTCTCACTGTCTCTCTCTCAAATAAATAAATAAAAATTAAAAAAAAATAAAAAATATAGGAATGAAACACAGTGACTCATAAAACAGCTTGCAGTACGGGTGAAGAAAATGAAGTCCTCCAGATTTTGAAATGCAGTATGCTTTCTGTTTTTGCACAAATAATGATAACACTTTCTGTGGAATTTTTATTTATTTTTTAAATTTTTTAAAAATTTTTATTTATTTATTTTTCAGAGAGAGAGCACATGAACAGGGGAGAGGGACAAAGGGAGAGGGAGAAGAAGACTCCCTGCTGAGCAGGGAATCTGACGTGGGGCTCCATCCCAGGACCCTGAGATCATGACCTGAGCCCAAGGCAGACTCTTAACTGACTTAGCCACCCAAGCACCACTATTTTTAAATTTTTAAAAACAATATTTAGTTAAGAGAGACTGTGAGAGAGAGAGAGCATGAGTGGAAGGGAGGAGCAGAGGGAGAGAAAGAAGCAGACTCCCTGCTGAGCAGGGAACCCAATGCAGGATGTGATGCTGGAACCCAGGACCCTGCGATCATGACCTGAACTGGAAGCAGATGCTTAACTGACTGAGCCATTCAGGCGCTCCTGCACGGAATTTTTAAACTTAGGACTTTAAGCTGTTTTCATATGTTAAAATCACTTATCTTCACATAACATCCATGAATTTAGTATACTGGCAGTAGGCATCATAATATTCATACAAATACTTGGCTCAATTTGCAAACAATGGTTTGATGTTTTGTTTTTGTTTTTTAAGATTTTATTTATTTGACAGACAGAGATCACAAGTAGGCAGAGAGGCAGGCAGAGAGAGAGGGGGAAGCAGGCTCCTTGTTGAGTAGAGAGCCTGATGCTGGGCTGGATCCCAGGACCCCGAGATCATGACCTGAGCTGAAGGCAGAGGTTTAACCCACTGAGCCACCCAGGCACCCCTGGTTTGATGTTTTTATTTTTACCTTTTCCTAGGAATCAGCTGCACATTCAGAGCCTCATTTCAACCAAGATACCACAAATCTTAGGGACTAGAAAAAAGCAGCTTGGCCCCACTTTTCTTAGGACATGTTACAATAATAGCTGCTTTTCCTGAAAGGAGAAACTTCACAAAGTTTGTATTTCCATACCTACTCCCATTTTATCTAAGAGGTCTTTCCTTATTGGTAGTGTTAGTTGCCCAAAGTAAAATTCTTTCTCTGGGACTGGCTTGTTGGAAAAGGTAGGTAACCAGTTAATTAGTATTTCAAAAGTCTATAAAAAGTGTGAAGGTACTTCCTAAGGATACCCAAGGGAATTTCAGGGTGGGACAAACATGGTAACCCAATCTAGTAGTCACTGAATGTCCTTCCTTTTTCCACTTCCCAACCTTCCCCTCACATATTTGTTACCTCTTTCTCCATCTTTCTTCATCTCTTAGCCAATTAAACTCATCTTTTGTCTGTCCTATCATTCATTCTCATATTTCTCTCTGCCCTTTAACTGCCTGCTATTTTACACACACACACACACACACACACACACACAAAGAATGTTTGGTTGTGGGTGGTTGTATTTTAACTTTCAGAGAATTAAATAGTATGTATGAAAACACTTTTTCTAAATGATAAAGTACCATAAAAATATTAGTTATTTTCAGAATGTGGTCTCATGACTAGCACATTGTGAATATCCAACATATGATTGTGAAATGATTCACTAAAGCATTATGTACTCTGTCCTTATTTTGAAAACCGTGTACATTAAAACATGGCAAGATATGGGGAAATTTTATTTAAAGATTTTATTTATTTATTTGACAGAGAGAGATCACAAGTAGACAGAGAGGGAGGCAGAGAGAGAGTGGGGGGAAGCAGGCTCCCTGCTGAGCAAAGTCTGATGCAGGGCTCGATTCCAGGACCCTGAGCTCATGACCTGAGCTGAAGACAGAGGCTTAACCCACTGAGCCACCCAGGTGTGATATGGGGAAATTTTTACAGAAAAATAAAAGATATGTGAATCTCTAAAACAATATTAAAATGAAAACAAACAACATCAAGGCCCCAGTCATGAAAGGAGGAGATAAAATTCAAAAATTAGTCCTTACAAATAGTTAATAAACATAATGTGCTACTTAAAATATTTTGGTTATCATCTTCCCAATCTCAAAATCGCACAATATAATAGAAGAAAAAATTTAGGAGTCAAACATGGCAATATTGGAAAATCATGTAGGAGGTCACAAGCAGAAAAAAAAATGTTGGTAGTTGGAGTGTGAAATGGCATAACCACTTTAGAAAGCATTCTGGCAGTTTCTTAGAAAGTTAAATATACATATATCACACAACTCAGCAATCCCCTATTCAAGGTAATTGCCCAAGAGAACTGAAAACACTGGGGCACCTGGGTGGCTCAGTTACTAAGGTCTCCCTTCCACTCAGATCATGATCCCAGGGTCCTGGGATCGAGCCCCATAGCAGGCTCCCTTCTCAGCAGGAAGACTGCTTCTCCCTCTCCCACTTCCCCTGCTTGTGTTCCCTCTCTCGCTGTGTCTCTCTCTCTGTCAAATATATATATATATATATATATATATATATGTATATATATATATATATAAAATCTTTAAAAAAGAAGAGAAATGAAAACATGTTTACACAAACACCTGTACACAGTATTTATAGTGACTTTATTCATAACTGCCAAAACTGGAAAAAATTCACATGTCCTTGGACTAGTGAATGAATAATAAACACAACCATACAGCAAAGTACTACTCAGCCAAAACAAAGAAAGGGGGTGAGGAGTGGGGGAGGACTGTCAATACAAGTGACAACATAGATGAATCTCAATGCACTTTTCTAACTGAAAGAGGCCAGACTCAAAAGGCTACATATTGTATGATTCCATTTATATGACATTTTAGAAAAGCAAAACTATAGGGAGAGAAAACAGATCAGTGGGGCTTTGAGGGCTGGAGGATAGATGGAGAGATGGTCTTCAAAATAGGGCAAGAGACTTTTTGGAGTGATAAATCTTCCATATTTTGATTGTGGTGGTGGTTACATAACTATTTGTCAAAATAGTTTGTATTTATCTAAGCGTATAGAACTGTAAAGTAAAATTTTACTTTTCTAAATTCTACCACAATAAACCTGATTTCTCCACAAACAACATTGCCAAAAAAGCAATGAAAAAAATTCTGAAGGATGTACAGAAGATAACATTCAGATGGCAGCGAGCTGGAAAACCAGTCAAGAAATCTGCAACCACACATAGATGCAAAAAGGGGCCACTAGATGGTGGTGTTAATTTTTGTAACAGAGCCCAGGAAAAACTTGGAAGCTCAAGAGATCACAGGCCTGCCAGAGGAGCAGTTTTTTGGCAGATTTCCTGTAATCCACAGCTCCTTCTATCTAGCCTTGAGCTATAGTTTCTGTGTTTTTGCTAAGCCAGTTCTCCCAGCCTTCTACTGATTGTGGGACGCTGTCAATATCCTTCCAGTAAAACTCTGTCTCTGCTTCTGTTTTTGTTTTCTAAAACTGACTGAATAGAAGAACTAATAATAGTCATTAACCAATTTATTTTTTGTTTTTCTTCATTATGGGGAGTTTTGAGTATGTACAGAATAAACAGACTGATAAAATAATCCCCCAATAAACCCATCAGTTCTGAGTCATTGATAATCTGCTGTTCTTAATTCAGCAAGCTTCCACCACCCCTAATCCTCATACAAATAATTTTCTACAGTCCTTCTTTTTAATGGGATAAAATTTACATATGTTAAAATAGCCATATTTTTAAAAGCAGTTTTAGCTTCATAGCAAAATTGGGCAGAAAGTACAGAGATGGGGCGCCTGGGGGTTAAAGCCTCTGCCTTCCGCTCAGGTCATGATCCCAGGGTCCTGGGATCAAGCCCCGCATCGGGCTCTCTGCTTAGCAGGAAGCCTGCTTCCTTCTCTCTCTCTCTCTCTGCCTGCCTCTCTGCCTAATTGTGATCTCTGTCTGTCAAATAAATAAATAAATAAAATCTTAAAAAAAAAAAAGTACAGAGATTTCTCATGTACTCCTGTCCCCACTCATGGACATCCCCCACAACCTGCACTGACACATCATTATCACCCAAAGCCCATAGGTTACATCAGGGCCGACTCTTGCTGGTGTACCTTCTATGGGTTGGACAAATACATTATGACATGTAATTACCATTTTAGTATACAGAGAAGTTTCAGTCCCCAAACCTCCTCTGTTCTCCATCTATTCACCCCTACCTTCCCCTAAGCTCTGCCAAAGTGCAGAAATTTTAACTGTACAATTACAATTCATCTGGGCACTTGGCTAGCTCAGTTGGTAGAGCACGTGATGCTGGATTTTGGGGTTGTGAGTTTGAGTCCCAGGTTGGGTGTAGAGATGACTTAAAAATTAAAAAAAAGAATTCCAATTTGTCTTTGAAGGACTTAGTCTGGAAGTTCCCAATAATGTAGACCAAAAAGAAAAAAGAAAGTTATGAGAGAAAACTTAAGAGATAAATCCAGTCGTGGTAAAAATTTTGAACTCTAAGAAAAGGAAAATTTCATAAGCCTCGAGGTGGAAAAATAAGATACCAGCAAAGGATCCAAAACTGGGTTGATATTAACTAACCATAATATAATAGCATGTGATAAGAACTTTTCTTTTATTTAAATTCAATTAGCCAACATACAGTACATCATAAGTTTTTGATGAAGTGTTCATTGATTCATTAGTTCTGTATAACATTGTGTTCATTACATCACGTGCCCTCCTTAATGCCCATCACCCAGTTACCCCATCCCTCATCCACCTCCCCTTCTGCAACCCTCACTTTGTTTCCCAGAGTCAAGAGTCTTTTATGGTTTGTCTCCCTCTCTGATTTCTTCCCATTCAGTTTTCCCTCCCTTCCCCTATGGTCCTCTGCGCTATCTCTTGTAATCCATATATGAGTGAAACCATATGATAATTGTGTTTCTTTGATTGACTTACTTCACTTAGCCTAATATCCTCTAGTTCTATCCACATCAATGTAAATGGTAGGTATTCATCCTTTCTGATGGTTGAGTAATATTCCACTGTATATATGAACCACATCTTCTTTATCCATTCAGAACTTTTCTGATGTAATTCATATCTTTCTTTTGAGAGCTTCAGGCTCAGATTGCAAGAAAAATAAATGAAGTTTTTAAAAATATATGTATACATATAAATGTAAACATATGTTTTTATCATTAAAAGAATACAAACTAAAATAACATCACATATTCGTACTTGTCAAACTGGTATAGACTGACAGATTTGATATATAAAGGGTTAATGTGGCCAAGCAGATGTAATTAATCACAGTTAAACAGTGTAAATTGGCACAAAAATTTTTGCAGGTCTACTGACACTATTATCACATTTTAAAAAAATATTTTATTTATTTATTTGTCTCAGAGAGAGAGAGAGAGAGAGAGCGAGCACAGGCAGACAGAGTGGCAGGCAGAGGCAGAGGGAGAAGCAGGCTCCCCGCGGAGCAAGGAGCCCAATGTGGGACTCGATCCCAGGACGCTGGGATCATGACCTGAGCCGAAGGCAGCCGCCTAACCAGCTGAGCCACCCAGGCGTCCCCTATTATCACATTTTAAATATACATTTTCACCCAGAAATTTTACTTCTAAAATATATGTATGTGTGAGGGATAGTGAAAACAAACCATCAAACATGGAAGAACCTAAATGGACCGTATCATCAATATGAGACTAGTCGGTGAATTTTAGCAAATTCATACAGTGGACTCTGATCGGCCTAGCATAGACCCTGTGTTCACCATTCTGGTCACTGGAGCATGTGCAAGGGGGAATGGGAAAGTATGGAGTGGAGCAATTGAAAGCAAGAAGGGATTATGGCTACCACCAGGCAGGGTTTCTTTGGCAGTTGCACCAGCTTCACCAGAACACCTCAATCAGGTAAGACCAGGAAGTGAGGGAGGGGCATTAAGTATGCAGAAGGAACAGCTGTTTGTAATAGTAGTGGCTAAAGGTCCCATGCAGCATCAGTCTGGTTTTCATAGTGAGAGTTGCTCCATGTTTGCTGAGGTACCCTGAGAGCCTAGTGGGAGAGCATGCCTGTTTGTAGGGATGTGTTTCAGTCTGTCCCACAAGAGTACTATGAGGTCTTCTGAGAAAGAAATCACTATTTGGGCATCGCTTAGCAGTGAAGACTTATTTCTGCTCCATGTGGCATCAGCAAGCAGAGCTTAACTTGGGGCTGGAGGATTCACTTTCAGTGTAGCTCTTGCACATGGCAACCGAGTTGATGCTGCTGACTGGCAGCTCAGCCAGCTGAGAGTCATGGGCCTCACTTACCTCCTTTCCAGACAGTTTTACCCTTAATGGAGGATACTCAGTTCCACAAGAGATTGGAAGGGACAGAGACTCCACCTCTCAAAGGGAAAAGTGATAAAGACCTTGGAAGCTATGTTTTAAAACTGCCACATCAAATTCAAGGAAATCAATTTCACTTATCATGGATCCTCCAGGAAGCCTTGAGAGTTTAAATGTGGAGATTATAGTTTGTATGACCAGCTGACTTACCATGTGTAACACCTGGCATCACATTACATTGTCACCTACACATTAGTTAAACCAAGATTACACCATATCAGAATTTCCTGACCCATCCCTCACCTCCAACCTACTTTTGGTCAAAATAGGAATAGGATAGGAGAGCACCTGACTGAAAAGGATTTGCTTTCTTTTTGATGAGGTATTATCAGCTGAGTATCAGCTCTGGATAGACATGTAGTAATATTTACACACCTGGCATGAGGCACCTAACTGGTTCAGTTGGTAGAACATGAAAGTCTTGATCTCAGGGTCCTAAGTTCAAGCCCCAAGTTGGATGTAAAGCTTACGTAAAACAAAGCAAAAATCAAAACAAAACTCTGGCTAATGATGGGGAAAGGCATAAAGAATGAAGACAATCATAAATATCATTAGACATTTGGAAACTATTTTGTATTTAATTTTTTAGACATTCTACATCTAACGAGAATAAATATCAAGGATCAGTTGGATCAACTTTAGTTAACCAAGTGGTATTTAAAAAATTGACTAATTATTTCATTATCATAGCTAGTGTATGGACTTTCTTGGCTGGCCTGTAAAAAGTCGAGGGCAATTGTATTATGTTGAGTGATTTCAGATAACAATTTTTTAAAAGATTTTATTTATTTATTTGACAGAGAGAGACACAGCAAGACAGGGAACACAAACAGGGGGAAAGGGGAATGGAGAGGAAGGCTCCTCGCTGAGCAGGGAGCCTGATGCAGGGCTGGATCCCAGGACCCTGGGATCATGACCTGAACTGAAGACAGGCGCTTAACGACTGAGCTTAACGACAGGCACCTCTAGATAACAAATCTCTATCAGTCTGTTGATTTTCTTATTTGTGTCATAGGCAATATGATCACAAGTTTTAGTTAGAAACTTCTAGCCAGTGTTGACTCCTATGTCCTGGATTCCTGAGAAGTTAACTTGGCTTTTAAAAATGATGAGTTACTGAGAGGTTTGTTTTGAATATTGGAAAGGCAGGATGACCAAAGTACAGTCATGTTTGGTGTGGTAAATATCTGAGATTTATAATATACCAATATCCTTCCTTTGGCACCTCTACCTGAGTTTAGCCAGAGCTGCACCATTTCCTTCATGAAAACTTCTCAATTTAAAAACCCTTTAAAATCTGCATATAAAAATAAAAATTACACACAATTTTTAAAATAATAGAAGAAAACTTCCTTGAACTTGAGAAACTTTTATATTTAGATTGAAATGATTCACTGATACCCAGTACGACAATTTTAAAGTATGTCTACAAGTTCCTTGATATTCCTCCCTTCAAGAAGTAAAACTTTATTCTCCTTCCCTTAAAGGTAGGATGGGCTTAGTGACTTGCTTGTAGTTAATAGAATATGATGAAGTATGTAACTCTTGACACTGTGTCTTAAAAGCATTGTAACTTCTTCCTTGTTCTTTCCCATAAATCACTTGCTCTGAGGGAAGCCAGCTGCCATTTCAGAAAGACACTAAGCAGCTCTACAGAGACTCACATGACAAGGAACTGAGGCCTCCTGCCAACATCCATGTGATTGAGCCATGTTAGAAGTTGATCCTCTAGCTCCAGCCAAGCATTCAGATGACTAAAGTCCCAGCTCACATCTTCACGGCAACCTCATGAGAAATACTTAGCCAGAACCATCCAGCTAAGTCATATCTGAATTCCTAGCCAATAGCAATTATGGGATAAAATGATCATTGTTTTAAGGTGCTAAATTTTGGAATAATATGTAACCCAGCAGTAGATCATAAATATACCCAAGAAGGATTAAGATTTTAAAAAATAAGGGCACATCTAGAAATTAGGGAGAAAAAAAAAAAGCAAACAAACACCAGAGAGAACAAGCTACTTAGAAATAAAATCTGATGAAAACGTCTTAATCTTAATGGTAATAATGAAAGCTATAAGTCAACATTTGGATAAGCAAAGATTCAGTTTGCCACTATATCCTCTTTTTCAAGAATAATGGAAGAAATTTTCAAATTATATAAAAATGGAATAGAATTTAATCATGACTACCTTGAAGATCCTAGGGAAAGATAAAGAATACAGAAAAAGCTATTTTACAATATTTAAGTGGATGGAGACAGTATGAATAATTTGTAATATGAGTTTTGAAGTAAAAATAATTTCCACCTACATAGCATAGTAGTAAACTTTCTAATACATAATACATCATTCAACAAGTATTTGCTAAAACTTACCATGCCTATATACTTTAAAAAGACATTTCAGCAAGTTTGTGTACTTTGAAGAAATTTTTTAAGAATGAAGGTTCAAGACCTTGCTCAACCTTGCTCAAGGGTTTCTCAACCAGTTAAGCACCAAATTCTTGATTTCAGCTCAGGTCATGATCTCTCAGGCTCATACGATCAAGCCCTACTGGGCCTGGAGCCAGCTTAAAATTCTCTCTCTCCCTCTGCCCCTCCTCACCACTCTCTCTCTCTCTCTCTCTCTCTTTCTTGCTCCAAATGAAGAAAGAATGAACACAGGTTCAAGACCAGTCCTTAAAGAGTTGCAAAGCATTTCCTGAAGCATTGCATAAAATTAGTTTTCGGAAATGTAGTATTTGTATTAATTTGGTTTCCTGTCCAAAATCTATACTACATTTAACTAAGGTGTAACTTTTTAAAAATTTTTAAATTTTATTTATTTGAGAGAGACAGTGTGTGCACCAGTAGGGGAGTAGAGGGAGATGGAGAGAGAGAATCTTGAGCACTGAGTGTGGAGCTCCAAAGGGGGCTTGACCTCCTCTCCCTGATATGGTGAAATCAAGAGTTGGATCTCTTGATCACAGGGGAGATCAAGAGTTGGATGCTTAACCACTGACCTACCGAGGTGCCCGATAAATGCGTAACTTTCTGCATTCAAATTTTAATGTCCATCTTCAGGAAACCAACCTTTTCCTTCTTATTAATTTTGAGTTGGGTAAGTTATTGCAACTTGTGACTATTTGGGAAAAGCCAGCAATAACATGTTTTATCTTTTAAATGATGTGAGGTTTGGTATGTTTATTTTATTTTTTAAGATTTTATTTGTTTATTTGACAGGCAGAGATCACAAGTAGGCAGAGAGGCAAGCAGAGAGCAAGGAGGAAGCAGGCTCCCCGCTGAGCAAGGAGCCGGATGCGGCTCGATCCCAGGATTCTGGGATCATGACCCGAGCGGAAGACAGAGGCTTAACCCACTGAGCCACCCGGGCGCCCCTGGTATGTTTAACTTTTAAGCATAGGTTGCTTTTAGTATTCGTTATCCAATGGAAAACAGTATGCAATATAAACATTATATATAAAAATGTATAGTATTTCCTACACATTACAATTAATGCTACTGGTTCCCTAACGTTATTTTTTCTTATCATTTCAATGCTGCATATATATCCAGTTAACATAAAGCAAAATTTTAATATTTGGCTCTTACAAGACCTTTTAGGTGGCTCAACAGTAGGAGGGATGGAAGGAATCTTAGGATTCCAACCTACCCAATCTAACGTGTTAGTTATCCAGACCCCAGTTCCACACGTCTTCCACCACGCTGGAGGAAAAACAAAAAACAAAAAACAAAAAAACGGACTACAGAGAAACCTAGCCCCTCTGAGCAGTTTCAATCATTCCATAAATATACAGGCACTGTGAGGCACGCAATTCTCCCTACCCTTTTGGGACACCCTTGCCTGCTGATAAAGCCACTGCGTAAACTTCAACCCTCCTCCTTCCCGTTTCTGTCTGGCCCACGAAAGCAGTAGCATCACACAATTCCTGGCCCCGAGGTTGGGCACTGCCCTTCCCCAAGGTAGCGACAAGAGCCGGCAGAAGCCGCACCGTGTGATTACTCGGCAACCCGCGCAGGCCTGCCTCAACCAGCCCTCACGTGGCCGCAAGGGCCCAATCACCGAGGCCCACGCTTTCCAGACGGCCGCATGCGCTCATAGAGCCAAAGCTCGCGCGGCGCCCCGCCCAGGCCGCACGGTGCTTCCGCGTTAATCCTCCCATGAGGTCCCGGTCACCGGAGTTGCGGGTTCCTAGTAAGCGTTGTTTCCAAAGGCAGCCTCGGGAGCATGCCCTGATTGGCTAGCTCTGGAGGCGGGGACGGGACTCCTTTGAGTCTAGGACCACTTCCTGAAGCGCGAGGCAGGAAGTTATCTGGTTTCTCTGGAGTCCTGTGGAGAAAGTGCTGTCTGCTGCAGTGCTGGCGGCGAGAACTGGAGGTGGGTCGGGAGACTGGCCGTTCGGTCTCGCCGCAGCCAAGGGCCCGTTTCCATCGTAGCACCACGGCCCTCTTCTCCAGCCCCGAGCCCGGCGCGGCTGCCCGGGGGGCTCCTTCAGGCTCCTTGACATCGGTCCAAGGGGCATCTACCTGGGCATCGCCTGGGCCTCCAGCCGGGGGACTGACTCCAGGCTTCAGCTCCCCGGGCCACTGTAAGAAGTGCCCTTATCCCCCCTCGCCCTGTCCTCCTCCTCCCTGAACCATCGAGACCCTGGTCCAGAGCGATAGCCTTGGACCTGGGACTAGGCGCTCCAAGACGCTCAGCCCCGGCACCCCACAGACGGGGCTCTGCATCGTCTCTGATATGTCACCCACCATCTCCCACAAGGACAACAGTCGGCAACGACGACCAGGGAATTTCAGCCACTCTCTGGATATGAAGAGCGGTCCTCTGCCGCCAGGCGGCTGGGATGACAGTCATCAGGAATTGGTGGGCGGGGAAGGGGACAAAGAAGCTTTTCTGCGGGATACCGGCACGGGTGACTTCTCAAAACCCCCACGGAGCTGCCGGGCCGAATTAAGCAGCATTTTGCTGTTGCTTTTTCTTTACGTCCTTCAGGGCATTCCACTGGGCCTGGCGGGAAGCATCCCACTCATTTTGCAGAGCAAAAACGTTAGCTATACAGATCAAGCTTTCTTCAGTTTCGTCTTTTGGCCCTTCAGCCTCAAATTGCTCTGGGCCCCGCTGGTTGATGCAGTTTACTTTAGGAACTTCGGTCGTCGCAAATCTTGGCTTGTCCCTACACAGTATATACTGGGACTGTTCATGATCTATTTATCCACTCAAGTGGACCGTTTGCTCGGGAACACTGATGGCAGAACGCCTGATGTGATTGCTCTCACTGTGACATTCTTTTTGTTTGAATTCCTGGCCGCCACTCAGGACATCGCTGTGGATGGCTGGGCGTTAACTATGTTATCCCGGGAAAACGTGGGTTATGCTTCTAC
This sequence comes from Mellivora capensis, assembly GCA_004024625.1. Taxonomy (NCBI): domain Eukaryota; kingdom Metazoa; phylum Chordata; class Mammalia; order Carnivora; family Mustelidae; genus Mellivora; species Mellivora capensis. The sequence continues at coordinate 148,314 of PISX010001296.1, read as the reverse complement.
TTGCAATTCAGTGGGCCAGACAGCGGGCTATTTTTTGGGCAATGTTTTGTTTTTGGCCCTTGAGTCTGCCGATTTTTGTAACAAATATTTGCGATTTCAGCCTCAACCCCGGGGAATCGTTACTCTCTCAGGTAGTGTATTTAAGCTATTACGCGGTTAGGTTTATTTTAACGTTTATGAATCCTATTGACAGAGTGTGTGACGTTGAAGGCAATCTCGTAATTTAATCTGCTGGGAATTATTTTGTGGGAGATTATCCGAGGTTAAGTTTTCTGCTAAAATGAGCTCCAGCCAGAATGAGTACAGGAAAGCAGTCATAACTGATAAGTACCCTGCAATAAGCAGGGAGAGACAGCTCATCCAATAACACTGTTGTGTGATGACAAACAAAACTGTCAGTCTAGGAAGCTGTTGACACTTGCTTTATACATAGATCCACATTTTTTAGAAGTCTGGCTAGTGTGAAGACATGTATCCAGCCCAACTCCTGGGGTTTACATTTTCCTTTTATTGGATTGATATTTCTGATTCTGGTTCATTTCTGCCTACTGGTATACCAAGAGTCCTCTTCTAGCCTTCTGGTGAATAGAATAGGGTTAATTTATTCAGCATTAATGAGTTGACAGAGTGACAGAGTTCTAAGGGCCTCCTATGAATAAAACAGCGTCCAACCTTCAAGGAATAGGAGAAATGAACATTTTGGGGGAGCTCAGGGTTGCTAGCTTGTGAGAGGCCTCACACTGCAGGTAACATTTGACCTTGTTGAATCATAAAATTCCGTGAACTGAATAAGTGGAATTCTAGACTGCACAATGCCAGGTGAAAGTGCACTGAAGCTGCAAAGTACAAAAAGGTATAGGACAGTACCTACCATGTTCAGAGTGCCTGAAGCAGTAATTGTGCGGACTAGGTTTGGGAAACAGTGATGAAAGAAAAGTTGTGACCCAGTTAGTAAGATTTTCTTGAATTGCTATGAGAAGAAGTTTGAAGTTTATCCAGTAAGCAGTTTTGTGTAAGTTCTGCAAAATTTCTCCTTTTTCTCAATAAGTAAAATATATGTCCTTGGAAGGTTTTCTGAGTTGGTTTTTTTTTTTTTTTTAAGCTTTCCTAACAATTAGGAAACAAAAGTAAAAATTAGCAATATCAGGAATAATCAACATCAGAAATATGGTAGGATTCTTTATTCTGATAATGATGTATTTAAGTGATTCTCTTGAAATTTAAGCAGTTCAGCTTTCTCTCATCTTTCCAGTACTAGCTTGGGGATTCCAGACGGTAAATGTCTGGGGTAGCTGTGTGGTGAGGGAAGTATAAGGGTTATATAATAATATTTCAGTGGTGTGGAGGATAGAGGGTTCACACCTGTACTACTCATCTCTTGAAATGCCCTGTAAGGGACCCCCTTATCTACCTCCTCAAATTGCTGTTGAGCTACTGCTACTGAAGAAATGATGATTATAATTTCCTTAATTGGTTTGGGGCCGAAAATGGTTGAAAGATACTGGTTTGCACTTAAACAGATTGGTCTTGAAGTGTTCCGGGGCCCTACTCCTACTCTATGGATAATTTTTGCCTAGAAATATTTTGTGAATGCATTGTATTAGCATCTTACTGCTTTTAATGCAACTTTTCTTTTTGTACTGTGACTATTGATGTCACCAGGAAGGACTAATGAAATGATGTATTATATAACATGGGAAAGCCTCAGAGCAGATATCAAGATTTAAGAGGTTGTGGAAACTAAATTACTGACTAGGTAAATTAGAGCTTTCTCTAAGTACAAGAATGATTGATAAAACATCATTCCACAGAATGCCGTTATGCATTCAGTAGCCATGTTAATTATATCCTTTCTTAGTCACAACTGTTCCCCAATGGGAAGATCAAAATTGTGCCATGTTGGATTTTTATTTACACTGATTTATCCTTTTGAATAGCTGTTTGTTCTGTGAAATTTGAACTTTGTTTCCAGGAAATTGTCAAAATAGCTTACTATTTAATTTTTTCTGTGTGTACTAGACTGCTGTTTTTAGTTCGGACATTTTAGTAAGTTAAGAGTTGAAGAGTTTTCATTCTCTTCTTTATGATTGTACACATTATATTTATAGCTTTGATCTTTCTGGAACTTAGTAGCAGTATAACAAAAGAAAGAAAGAAAGGAAGAAGAGAAAAGAGAGGAAAGGAAAGGAAGGAAGGAAAGAACAGCAGTTTTTAGGAATTTTAAGAGCACAGAAAGAATCATTAAGGAAATAAAATTGCTTAGGTAGTAAAAGAAGAGCCCAAACACTGAGGCAGATGTTTAGAAAATCAGAAAATTATAAGCCTAATTATGAATTATAAATATGAATTATGGCATATTTTAGAACTGTAAAATATATTCTCTGATTAACAGTTTGTTTTGAGTTACAGATAAATAGAAATGGAATGTATTGAGAAAAGACAGTTTTGCTATTTAGAAAGCAGTAATCTAAATAATAAATTTAGAACATGAAGGATAAGATGAGAAAAATCCCTTAGAAACAAAACCTTGATTATGCTGAAATTGGCTTTTTGGTATGTCAGGGATCCAAGGCAGTCCTGAACTCAGAAGGGAGCTTTTTCTATCCTGCCCCTTTTGGTTTTCAGGGATCTTATGAGCAAAAAGAGACAACCTTTTGGGGCACCTGGGTGGCTCAGTGGGTTAAGCCTCTGCCTTCCGCTAAGGTCATGATCTCAGGGTCCTGGGATTGAGCCCCGCATTGGGCTTTCTGCTCAGCAGGGAGCCTGTTTCCCCTTTTCTCTCTGCCTGCCTCTATGCCTACTTGTGATCTCTGTATGTCAAATAAATAAAATCTTTAAAAAGAGAGAGAGAGAGACAACCTTTGGATCTGCAAGAGGTGATGAAAGTAACGCAGAAGAACACAGATATTAGAACATGGTTTTATGACTTGGAAAGATAATATATTCCTTCTTTTTATTTTAATAATTTAGATTCTGATTTGTATTTTGGGGAGCTGATTTTTTTTAATTGAGTTGACATTGGTATTTAATAGTATTAGTTTCAGGTGTACAACATAATTCAGTTTTTGTATACAATACAGACTGGTCACCACGGTAAGTCTAGTTACCGTCGCAATTCATTCTTTTCTTTTTCAAAGATTTTATTTATTTAGAGAGAGATCTTGAGTGTGCACACACAAGCTTAGGGGAGGGGGAGAGGGAGAGAGAATCTCAAGCAGACTCCCCACTGAGGCTGAAGCTTGTCACGGGGCTTGATCCCATGACCCCAAGATCATGACACAAGCTAAATCAAGAGTCGGATGCCAAACCAGCTGAGCCACCCAAGCGCCCCAGCCATCTCAATTCATTCTTATAGGTGAAGAAACTGAGGTCCCGTGCCTAGTTGGAGGTAGAGATATAGGATTCCCCCCACTATCTGAATGTAGAGCATTCTTAGAAAACTTGTAAGCTAAAATGGCATAAAGCAAAGAGTATCCACACTTTATTTTACAAAAGACCTACTAGTATCTTTGTAATGGTTGGTAGGAAACTAGGGAAAACCTTGAAACCTAGATATAGTTTGTGCTGATTGGGCTTTTCTACCAGAGAAAAGCAGCACTCTTAACTGCTGATGTCTAAAAACATCAGCCCACTTCTGGAATACCTGATGGCCTAGAAATGACAAGAATTGTTTTGTTTTGTTTTTTAAGTGACCAGTGGCATTTATTCACTTAGTGCCTGTTTGGTTCTAGCCATGTGATAGGTGTTAAAATTTGAGAATTTTCTGCTCCCAAGGAATTTATAATGGGACTTGGCAAACCAAAATGCTGGAATAGGCAGATGAACAATGTAAAGGAATCACGTGATTTGATAGAGGACTGTAGGGTTTGGAGGGGACAGTGATGACTTGAAAAGCTCATGCCCACATAAGGGTGGGGAGCTTCAGTTTTCAATAAATAGGTGTATTATTGCGGTAGGATCCTAGGATTGCCAAATCTTATCAGTATTCAAGAGAAGCTGGAGCTTCCTTTTTTTGTTGATTTTGTAATTTTAAAAACATTATTAGACTCAGATGAAATATGTCTTTAGTCTAGATCTAATCTGTGAACTGGTAATTGAGGCCTACTCCTCTAGAAGCAGTGATAACAATAATGAATAGAAGTGACTGGGGTAAGGAGCGGGGTATATGGGTTGGGGGCAGGTTAGTCTGATACTGGAGAAGAGAGCTAAACGTATTAAACCTTAAGAATTTGTTTGTCATATAGGTAGGCATGAACATATAATCAGGAAAAAAGGAACTATTTTGAAAAAAACTGATGTTGAAAGAAAAGCTAATTAAACTGGGAATGAATATACTTAATGCAGTATTTGTAAGGTATTCTTAGAACTCAGAAGAGAGCAGGACCAACTAATTCTTACTTAGTGACAAATTTCTTTGTCATGCTTTCTGAAGCAGGACTCAATATATTTTTTGCATGACCAGAAATGCTGTTTAGAATGTGGCCAGGACTAACCCATTTCTAGATAGACCAGATATTTTTAAATAGGCTGTAATATATTCTTTAGCATGTACATTTAGACTTAAAATATTCTTCTTCATTCTCAGTAGGTAAAATTATAGAGGTAGATAACAGATGGGCAGTTGCTAGAGATTGGATGAGGAGAAGGTGAGTTTAAGTGGATGATAGCATGAGGGAGTTTTGGGAAGTGATGGAACTGTTTTGTATCTTTATTATGGGGTGGTGATTTGAAATTTATAAAATGTGTTAAAATTCATAGAACTGCAACCCCCCAAAAATTTAGTTTTACTCTATAATAATTTTAGGAGTCTTTATAAAAATTAAAAAAAAAACCTAATCCATTGCCTTAAAGCCAATCTCTGGGTAAATATCATACAAAGTATGTGATATAAAATCCTTGAATTTAGCTATCATTTTGCTTTGAATGGGACAAGTTCATAAATCTGGTGGATCTTACATCTCTAGACAAACATTTGTCTAGAACTTATTTTCAAATATTGGGACCCTAGTAGTAAAGTGAGAAGTAGAGGAATACTAGGCCTAGTAGATGCAGGAAGGATTAGATATTAAAAACTGGAGCCCACACCCCAAAATAGAAGGTCTTAAAGCCTTTTTTGTTTTTAAAACAAGGCAAATGAGAAATGATACTATGTGCTTTCTTTGTCAAGTAAAGAACTGTGGGATTGCTTTTGTTTGGAAGTCAATTTATAAGATATACTCTAAACCAAAAAATTATTTGATTTTATTTGGCATATATTTTACTCTGAATTTCACTTCTGCTTTTATTGAAATTTATGTAGAGGCCAATTAAATTGGCCTTTATTATACATTTATGAATGATAGAATCATAGAACCTCTCTAATTACAGGCAGTCTCCTACTTTTCATTTATAGTCTTCCTGAAAACTAATTTGAGAAAGCAAAATAGACTTACCTTATAAAAGGAGATGTTCTGTTCCTAGAAAATTAGAAATAAAGAATATAAAACTCTGATTGCACCTATTTTTTAAAGACACAATCTTAGATAAATCTGGCATTTCATATATGTTCTTTATATATTTTTTATAGAATCTGTTTTTAAGTAATTTCTACACCCAGTGTAGGATCCAAACTCACAATACTGAGACGAAGAGTCATAGGCTCTAATTACTGAGCGAGTGAGCCATGTGCCCCATATGCGTTTCTTAATTTCATTCTTTTAAAAAATTACTTCATATTTTTAAATTTGGGTTTATATTTTACATTGTATATACTGTATTAGTATAGGTGGTCGCAAGTATATAATTTATATATGACTGTGCATGCTATAACTTTTTTATGGATGGGGTACACATACAAAAAGCAAGATGTTATTCTTGTCCACCATTTCTATTCCTTGGTTTGGTGTTATGTAAGAATTTTTTTTTTTTTTTAATCATTCTTTCTCCTCTCTTTTGATCACAGTCCTTGCTGGCCAAAGTCCAGTGGTGATCAATTAAAGCTACAGAATAGGTGATTTCAAAAATATCTAAGGATTTCTATCTTTTTTGGTTGCTTTATATTATCTTTATTATCTTACATTTGAGACCTACATTTCTTACTCCTCACACAGTTTTAGAATTTTTGTGCTCTTTTTTTTTTTTTTTAAGATTTTTATTTATTTATTTATTTGACAGACCGAGATCACAAGTAGGCAGAGAGGCAGGCAGAGAGAGAGAGGAGGAAGCAGGCTCCCTGCTGAGCAGAGAGCCCGATGTGGGGCTCGATCCCAGGACCCCGGGACCATGACCTGAGCCGAAGGCAGAGGCTTTAACCCACTGAGCCACCCAGGCGCCCCTAGAATTTTTGTGTTCTAAAAAAAAAAAAAAAAAAAAAAAGAACCTTTGCATTCTTAAATTTCCCATTAATTTTTTTAGCTTTTTATTTTAAAATAATTATGGATTCACAGTAGGGCAGAGAAATGTTGAGTGAAATCCCTTTCACCCTTCCCCAGGCTCCTCCACTATTAACCTCTTACGTAAGTATAGTACAATCTCAAAATCAAGAAGTTGATGTGGGTACCATTCATACAGTTATTTAGATTTCACCAAATTATTACATGTTGTCATTTATATTTGTATGTGTGTGTGCATGTGAGTAGCTCTATGTAATTTCATCACATGTGTAGCCTTGTATAATCACCATTATCACAATGATGATACACAACTGTATCATCACCACAAGACTACTTTTTTTGTTGCCTGTTTATAGCTATACCCACTTCCTCCATCCCTAACTGCTGGGAGCTACTGATCTGTTTGCCATCTTTATAATTATGTTTTTTTCAGAAATGTTACAGGAATGAAATCATGCAGTATGTATCCTTTGGAGATTAGCTCTTTTCAGTTAGCGTAATTTCTTTAAGGTTCATCCAGGTTGTTGCATCTATCAATGATTTGTTGCTTTTTATTGCTGAGAAGTATTCCACTTCTTAGACATACCATGGTTGTCTAACCATGACATAAACCATACCGTGGTTTATTTCACCACCCTTCCATTGGAGGGAATCTGAATAGTTTCCAGTTTTTGGCTATTTAATGTGAAAATAAGTCTTCATTTCTCTGAGATGAATGCCTGAATATGCACAGGCTGGTTTCTGGTAAGTCCATTTTTAGTTTTAAAAGGAACTGCCAACCTTTTCTCCAAAATGGAATGGATATTCCATTTTATCTTCCTATCAGAAATATATAAATGATCCATTTTCTCTGCATCCTTGTCAGCATTTGATGTTACCATCATTTTTCATGTTATCTCTTCTGATGTACTCTTCATCTTTATGGGCTGGTTTGGAACGTTTGTCTGCTGTTTTATAAAAGTCTAAATTCAGCTCACAAAAAATGATTTAGGGGTGTCAGGATATAGGTTATACAAAAGCTGAATGCAAGAACCTATCATAGCATCAGAGTAAAGATATATGATATATGTTTAATATTTTAATTAAATCCATTTTAGGATTTTGTGCCTGGCCAGAACATATTTTAAAAAATAAAAGTGATTTACTTTTATCCGGTGATGGAGGCACAGTGTTAGCATAAGATGGGAACACTAAATCTATTGATTTATCAGCCTTGCATCTTGGGCAGAGTTTGAGCCCAAATTTTCAGACAAATTGGTCCTTAATAGTAAGATAGCTGCTTAATCCAGTCCTTGATTGAAGAAATAATCTCTTCTACTCCAGAGGAAAACCTAACATTGTTGGAATTAATGAAAAAGTATATGATCTCAGGATGCCTGGGTGACTCAATTGTTAAGTGTCTGCCTTCCGCTCAGGTCTTGATCCCAGGGTCCTGGGATCGAGCCCGCATTGGGCTCCCAGCTCAGTGGGAAGCCTGCTTTTCCTTCTCCCACTCCCCCTGCTTGTATTCCCTCTCTTGCTTTCTCTCTGTCAGATAAATACATAAAATCTTTAAAAAAGAAAAGAAAAAAGAAAAGGTATGTGATCTCAGGCATAGATTTATCTTCCTAAGGGGTTAGGAAAAATAAGAGATTAGGAAGGTTTCAAAATTCGCTTTATATTTACTTGATTTTTGCATTATATGCTATCTTTTAACATCCTAATCTCCAAATCAGATATGACTATATGTATTATACAGTAAAATAGCATTTTCTGTGAGGGCTGTACAACAGCATGTATATTTTGAGTAAATGCTTCAGAGAGAGATTTGTGGCACAGAAAAGTCTATTTCTTTTAAGACTCAGCCAGTGACCCAGGGCCAATCACACTGTTTTTCTTTCAGTTTCCTCCATTGTGAAAGTGAGAGTGTCGGACTGGATGATGGGTGTCTAAAGTCCCTTCATGCTCTAACTTGTGAAATAGATTGCTGTGCCAAAAGCAAGAAGGTAAAAGGAAGGCCTAACATTTAGAACAAACAAAGTTCGCTTTCCTGTCACTGACTTCTGAAGGACTAAAGTTAATTTCTCCGGTCCAGGGAGAGAGAATTTGATTTGAGTCAAGGATATCAGACAATGCTTCCTAATCTGTCTCTTCTGGTAGTGGCAGAGAGTGAACCTATACCTATTTAAAGGGTCTGGGGACCTAGTCCAAAGCCTTAAAAGTCATGAAAGCTTTTTGTAGTCTGATGTTTTATCTTTAAAAATTCTTGGAAATTTTGCCTTCCCTCTATGTATATATATATTTTTTTCATTAACAAGGCTTCCCTTTAAACTATTGAGTAAAGTGAACTCTTTAAGAAGATGCACCACGTTTATTTATCCTATGGGTTTGCATACCCTTTGTCATACTACTGTATGGGGAGATGGAAGTGGGGAAGGGGAGTACAAGTATGCTGAAGTATCCTTGGTTCCAGACTTTGTGGTTGGAGCTAAAATGGGATTCTTCTCAGGCATATCTGGTTGATAGGAAAGAGAGCCTGCTTGCTGTAGATAGGTGTTGTCTGAGCATCTGGGTAGTACATTGGAAAACATTATTGCTTTAGGATCAGATCTGAGTTTAGACCCACCTCTGGCACTTTGTGAACTGTAATACTGTTTCATTGTGTATAAAGTGAAATAATAATACTTGGAGAGTGAGATTTAGTGCACTGTCCTATGTTTCGCTTTGACGTAATAGGCACTCAGGTGCTAGCTATTATATTCTTCTTGGTCACTGGTGAATTGGCACATGCTTTTAAACTTTGCCTTCATGGAAGTACTAGATAAGATCTAGCAGCCACTTATGAATATTTAGTTTGACCTATGGTCTTTGCCTAAAAATCATGTATATGAAACTTGCACATCAGCTTTGACATCTTAATACACACACACACACACACACACATCATATTGTTTTTACAGATGAAACATGTAAATCAAAATTAACTAAAATGTTAGTAGTGAAATACTTAGATTGTTTTTGGTAACAATATCTTTACAATGGTTGGTATATCAGCCTATGGATATTCTCTAGCATCAAAGCAGTGTTAATAATAGCCAGCAGTCTAATGATTATTACTGTTTATGGTAATTATGTTCAGAAAACCTATTAATATATTTTCTGGCAGTAGTCAAGTCTCTTTCTGAGCTATTAGCTTCATTCTTCTCTCTGTGTGGGCTGTTGGGAAAGCCTTTGAATGAGAGCTCTAAAGTGATGCATTGTCAATGCCTTCTTTTTACGTGTACTGTTACTTTATCCAAAGAGCACAAAGAAATTAGAAATAATCTTACCTGCAAACAGCATTGAAACCTGTTTAACTTCTTATGTTTTTCTCCTAGTATTGAAGTTTAGATTCTAGGTGAAGATTTTGTTCATGAAAATTGGGAGAATATACTAAGCAAACTTAAAAATGTTTTGCTTAGTGAACTGGAACTCTTGAAGTAGCATAAAACTTAAAATAAAAATTTTTAATTAATTTCACATTTATTAGAGACCATTAATTGAAATTTCTAGTGACAATGGAAGTAGC
>PISX010001296.1:0-138296 GCA_004024625.1 Mellivora capensis | reverse complement strand
ACAGAGAGAGATCACAAGTAGGCAGAGAGGCAGGCAGAGAGAGAGGGGGAAGCAGGCTCCCCGCTGAGCAGAGAGCCTGATGCAGGGCTCGATGCAGGGCTCGATCCCAGGACCCTGAGATCATGATCTGAGCCAAAGGCAGAGGCTTTAACCCACTGAGCCACCCAGGCGCCCCTCTTTCTTTCTTTTTTTTTTTTTTTAAAGTAGACTCTGTGCCCAGTGTGGAACCCAACACAGGGCTTAAACTCAAGACCCTGAAATTAAACCTGAGCTGAGATCAGGAGTCAGACTCTTAACTGACTGAGCCACCCAGGTCCCCCTCAGGATTTCTTAAGTTGCCAATTTAAACCAAATGATGAATAAAAATTTTCTGAACGAGAATAGTATTGTAGATGAAATACTGTAAACAAGCCATTATTTGTCACATTCACAGAATAAAGAATGCAAAAATAATGAAAAGTAGCCTCACTTAAAGGAATAATCTTAAATTGTTGTTCATTCCTTTTGAACCAGATTGTAAAACACTACATTAACATAAACTAGAAATTATGTTAATTTGATGAACCTTAAGCATAAGACTTATATATATGGCTGCATTTTTTGAAATGGATACCTTTGTGTTTAAGAATGTTTCATGTTTTTCTTTTCATAACTGAAATTAATTTAAAAAATAAAAATAGGGATGCCTGGGTGGTTCAGTGGGTTAAGTCTCTACCTTCGTTCGGCTCAGGTCATGATCCCAGGGTCCTGGGATCAAGCCCTGCATCATCCGGCTTTCTGCTCCGCAGGGAGCCTGCTTCCCCCTCTCTCTGCCTGCCTCTCTGCCTGCTTGTGATCTCTGTCTGTCAAACAAATAAATAAAATCTTTTAAAAAAATAAAATTTATAGATTTCTTATGGTGGAGAATTCACTCCAGAACACAAGTTTTTATATTTTTTTAAGATGTTATTTATTTATCTGAGAGAGAGAGAGAGAGTGAGCATGAGAGGGGGAAGGTCAGAGGGAGAAGCAGACCACTGTCCCTGCTGAGTGAGGAGCCCATATATATTTGAAGACTGAGCTTCTTTAATTTGCATAATAGCAGAGACTTCATTTTGGTTAGGCTTGTGGAGACTAAATAATTAGCCAATTCTAGTAGAGTCTTACTTCAACATTAACTTAAAATAATCATTATATAGGCAGTATAAAATAATGGAAAGAATATGAACCCCAAATTTAGAAGATTTAGGTTCAAATTCTGCCTCTAATTATTTGACCTTTGGCAAAGATTTAAATAATCTGAGCTTCTTTTCCTTATGTCTAACTGCATAGTAATAATACCTTTCTCACATGTTTGCTATGAAAATCCAATGAGATAACACAAAAAAGGAAGCATTTAAACAGTAAGGTGAGGGGCATCTGGCTGTCTTATTTGGTAGAGCAAGAAACTCTTGATCTTGGGGTTGTAAGTTCACATCCCATGTTGGGTATAGAGATTGCTTAAAAATAAAATCTAAAAAAAAGTAGTAAGGTGGTCTAAAGTAATTGGTCTAAACAATTCTATTTGCCTCCATCATAAGTGAGGTTCAAGTTGTAGTGAACACAGTGGTTAGCTTGCAGTTAGCACAGCAACAGAGCAAGACCATTAAATAGGAAAAACCCTGAGTATAGAGTGCTCACTCTCCTTGTTTTTGAAAAAAGGTGAATAGGCTCCATGAATAGTTAGTCATGCTATATGAGCATTAGAATGAAAAATAAATATAAAACTGACTACAGTTCTAGAATGTTAGAACTAGCAAGCATCTGGAATTTTCTAGCCAAGTCCTCTTATTTTACAGATGAAGAAACTAAGGGTTATCCAATAAGCTTTGTAGTGGCAAACAAAGATGCAATTCTTAGGGTGGTTAAGGAGATACAGGTTTTGAAAGTAGTTGTATAAAAGCTTGAAATCACCGTTTTACCACTGACTTAGAATATAGCTTCAGACAATGTAACCTAAGCCTATTTCTTTATCTGTAAATTGGGGCTTAGTTAACCTAATCTACTGGGTTGTTGTAGTAAAGGAGATACACACTCAATAAATGGTGCCTCTAATATTACTATCACTTTTAATTATTGCACAGAACCTTTCTAACATTATTCACACCCTCGGCTTGATTTGTTAAAAAAAATGGCTAATGGCCAAGCTCTCTTTCACTGAAACAACCCAAACAGTACTCTTCATGTGTCCCCATTGCGCATGTACAAGTATGAGGAAATCCCTCTGTGTCACACTGTTGAAGCTTATTCTTTTTTTTTTTTTAAGGTTTTATTTATTTAGTTGACAGAGAGAGAGACAGCAAGAGAGGGAACACAAGCAGGGTGAGAAGGAGAGGGAGAAGCAGGCTCCCCGCTGAGCAGGGAACCCAGTGAGGGGCTCAATCTCAGGATCCCTGGATCATGACCCGAGCAGAAGGTAGACACCTAATGACTGAGCCATCCAGGTGCCCCTATTGAAGCCTATTCTAAACAGATTAGAAACATTAAAAAGTTTTAAAAATAAAAGTTGGAAGATCTAATATAAATGAGCATCTGTTTAAGTTATAATTTTAATAAAGAACTGAAATGGCTTATATGCTTAAGATGGAGCAGAGCAGAGGGTTGTGAGTTTGAGTCCTACATTGGGTGTAGAGATTACACATATAAGTAAATAAATAAATAGATGGATAGGGTGTAGACATTACATAAACAAAATTTTTAAAAAAAGAAGTATGACTGATAGATATGATGGGATATGAAAATCATTGGTCATCCCTAGCACTTTCCTTGAAGAAAATGACACAACCGACTTGTTTCATTCACCCCACAAATGTCTGTATTCCTTTTCTTTTTCCTTGTTAAGTATCCCTGTCTATGTAGTCTATGTTTAACAGAGGCAGGACTGTCTTGTTCATCTAGTATGCTCAGCATGTTGCCTTGAACATGATTTGATCTTCTAACAGATTTAGTGGAAGAAAAGTTGTATATACAAAATTTGGTATCAATGCAGATATGTCATTTCAAAAGTTAGTTATAGATGTTAACATTTTTAATTTCAGATTTCCTTTTTTTCTGGGGAACTGTATTTTTGATAACAACAACTCTAGTTGCCCTTCTGAAAAAAGAAAACAAAGAAGTATCAGTAGGAAAAGAAGAAACCCAAGGAATCACTGATACTTACAAGTTGCTTTTTGCAATTATAAAAATGCCAGCAGTTCTGACATTTTGCCTTCTGATTTTAACTGCAAAGGTAAGAGATTTATTATAAAGCAAATGTACCACCCTGTTATAATTACCAATATCATGGATTACTTCGATTGCCTTTTTGTATCATAAGTTCCTTTCCACTACTATTAGAATTTAACAATAAAAAACAGTACTTTCTGTTTATTAAATTTGTTTTAATAGGTGTGATGATATCAAATCTGATTTCAGAGTAATCTAAACATCTTGGAATCTTGAAAAGAATTAAGTAAATTAGAGAAATTCTAATAAATGTGAAATTTAATGAATGATATTAATGCTTGGTATGGAAATGAATGCCTTGAAAAAAACAGCTCCCTACTGTTATAATGAATGTACATTTAATGTCAGAGGTATTATAATTGGAAATATAGGAGTCTATTTAAAAATGAGTTGACTTATTTTTTTAATGTTGAAAGGAAATACACTGTAAATAAATGGGGATTTTGGTAGCTCTTATTTTACTCTTTCTGCTTTCTATTTTAAGATGTCCTAATTAAAAAAAAAAAAGTCCTAATTCTATAGTCCAAAAACATTTTAAAGATATTATGCTAGAGAAAATGTAATTTTATTTAATTATAGTAAGATATTGCTGGTATTGGAATTAATATTCCTAAAACCTTAGTCCATTATAGGAGTTTCATATTATGTATCTATCTTTTTATAAACACTTTACAGTTACCTTTTGACAACCCTGAAGTAAAAATTGGACCCTCATTGTTTTTGAAATAGTGAATTTTTTCCCCTAATGATAAGGAGGGTTACATTTTAAGGAAACATTGGAAAGGTTAAACGTAAGGAACTCAAGATTCAACTTTAGAACATAATGAAAGGTTCAAGGAAGATAGTAATATTCTCTAATTATATCATTTAGAGGTAATCATTACTAACACTTTTGGTGTATTTCCTTCCAGCCCTCTTTTTCTCCTGTGTGTGTGTGTGCATGTTATGTGTGTGTTGAGTGTGTGTGTGTGTATACACACTTTATATATATAAATACAATTAATAAGTTATAATTGACATTAATATTAATAGGAGATATCTGTAGTACACATATCTAACAAAACACCTAGGATATACAAAAATTCTACAAATTGAAAAAAAAAAAAAGAGGCAGCTCTGGATATTTAAATGTCCAATAACCGTATGAAAAGATGCTCAACAACTTTAGTCATCATGGAAATGCAAATTATAACCATAATGAGATGCCACTACACACCCACCAGAAGGTTAAATTTGAAAGGGCAATATATGTCTTTGCAAGGCTGTGAAGCAATTGGAACTCTTTATATATTTATATACATGCAGATATGCATGTAAATAAAAGTGGAATTGGATCATACCATATATAATTGTTATCTGATTTTTGGGTCTTATTACCCCATATTCCTTATCATTAAATAATTTTTGTAAACATACTTTTTAGGGGCACCGGGGTGGCTCAGTCAGCTAGGTGCCCAACTCTTGATTTCACTTCAGGTCTCCATCTTAGGATCGTGAGTTCAGGTCCCACGTTGGGCCCCACACTGGGCATGGAGCCTACTTAAAAAAGAAAAGATATTTTAATAGCGATTTAATTGTTACAGTGTATAGATTTGCTGTAATTTACTCATTTTTCTGTTGTATATTTGCTTATGTTTTTTAATTATAAAAATGCACTAGTGAATATTTTTGTGTATTTCCTTTTGGTAGATTCTTAAGTAGGCAATTAGTGGGTCAGTGAATATGATTGCCAAACTGCTTTGTAAAAGATTACAATTACACTGTTGATAGTGTATAAGGAGGTGCTTCAGTTACAGAATATAGAATCTTATGTTCCCTTTTATTTATTTATTTTTAAAGATTTTATTTCTTTATTTGAGAGAAAATGAGTGAGAGAAAGCATGAGAGAGGAGAAGGTGAGAGGGAGAAGCAGACTCCCCAAGGAGCTGGGAGCCCGATGCAGGACTCGATCCTGGAAGTCTGGGATCATGACCTGAGCCAAAGGCAGTTGCTCAACCAACTGAGCCACCCAGACACCCTTATGTTCCCTTTTAAAGTAAACTTCGCCAAAAGTGACATCTCTCCTGACTTTTAATGTCATAAATTAGTTTTCTCTGCTTTTAAGGTGGTTTTTTTTTTAAGATTTTATTTATTTATTTGACAGACAGAGATCACAACTAGGTAGAGAGGCAGGCAGAGAGGGAGAGAGGAGGAAGCAGGCTCGCGGCCGAGCAGAGAGCCCGATGAGGGGCTTGATCCCAGAACCCTGAGATCATGACCTGAGCTGAAGGCAGAGGCTTTAACCCACTGAGCCACCCAGGTGCCCCTGCTGTTGAGTTTTATAATAAATGGAGATTTACAATAAATGGAGACATTTTTATGTGTGGCTCTTGTATTTCACTAAACATTATATTTGTATAATTTATCCATATTGTTATTTATAGCAACAGTTTGTTCATCTCATTGCTTATAATATTCCACTGTATTAATATGCTGTAATTTATTCATTCTATAAACAAGTGTTTAGTAATTTTCTACTTTTGGACTATCATGAATAGTACTTCTATGAATATTCATGTACATTACTTTTGGTGAACATCGATACACATTTCTCCCATCCAAGTACTAACCAGGCCTGACCCTGCTTAGCTTATGAGATCAGACAAGATCAGGCGCGTTCAGGGTGGTATGGCCGTAGACTCGATACACATTTCTGACGGGTAAATACCTCAGAATGGAATTGCTGGGTCATAGGAATGCTTTAGATACTGCCACACAATTTTCCAGAGTGGTTGTTTCCATTTTCCCTACTTCCAACAATGTAAGAGAGTTCCAGTTGCTTCACAGCCTTGCAAAGACATATATTGCCCTTTCAAATTTAACCTTTCTGGTGGGTGTGTAGTGGCATCTTGTTATGGTTATAATTTGCATTTCCCTGATGACTAAAGCAGCTGAGCATCTTTTCATATGGTTATTGGACATTAAATATCCAGAGCTGCCTCTTTTTTTTTTCCAATTTGTAGAATTTTTGTATATCCTGGGTGTTTTGTTAGATATGTGTACTATAAATATATCCTACTATAGCACTTTTAAGATAAAGTAAATGTTGAAGTCAGTTTGTATACTTAATTTTTACAAAGAGAATGGGTGAAATGTAGTGAATTCTTCTGTGGATTTAAGTAAAACATATTTGGCCTTTAATTTTTCTATGGTGAAATTTGCCCTTTGGCTCCATTCCAAGAAGTTAAAGTACATACTGTTACCATTTCTTTAAAGAATGTTTTTGGTTTTTTTTTTTTTAAGATTTTATTTATTTATCTGACACAGAGATCACAAGTAGGCAGAGAGGCAGGCAGAGAGAGGAGGAAGCAGGCTCCCCGCTGAGCAGAGAGCCCGATGCGGGGCTCGATCCCAGGACCCTGGGATCATGACCTGAGCCGAAGGCAGAGGCTTTAACCCACTGAGCCACCCAGGCGCCCCTAAAGAATGTTTTTTAATAAAGCTTCACACTCACTGAAAATTTGCTTAGATAGTTGAAAGAATTTCCATATGTCATTATTCAAATTCTCTAATTGTTAACAGTTAGTTCCATTTTCTGTATTCTGCAGATTTGTGCTCTATTACATATTTCTTCTGAAATATTAGAGTATTCTGTACATACTATGCTCCTTTATCCATAAATACGTTGAGTATTTACTTCCTAAGAACAAGGGTTTTCTTTTCCAAGCTACAACCTACTCAAAAATTAAGGAATTTAAATTGATACAATACTGTTATCTCATCACAGTCTATACCCAGATTTCACCAGCTGTCCCAGTAACAACCTTTATAATTTTACTCTTCCCTGGTCAGGGATCCAGTCCAGAATCACACATTGGATTTAGTGGGTATCAGCCTTTTTTTGTCCTTCATGACCTGGATGTCCTAAATTTTTCTGTGGAGTGGCCTTCCATTTATGTGTGTCTGATGTTTCTTCGTGTTTAGGTTCAGGTAATGCAAATATGTCAGGAATATCACCCAAGTAATATAGTGGTGACTTTGGGGAATTCTGTGAGAAGCCTTATCATGCCCCCGTTATCCCATTAACTGTTGTTAACTTTGATTACTTTGTTAACTCATTATAAAGTTATTATTTTTCTTTCTGTAATTAAAAACTAACTTATGGAGAGATACTTTAAAACTCTCTAAATACCTTGTTTCACCCCAAACTTTTACTCACTACTTTGAGCATCCTCTTTTTTGTTTGTTTTTAAAAATTAAACTATAGCTTTTTTTCCCCTTCATTTTATTTAACCCTTTAGGTAGAATGTTGTCTCAAATTACTTTTGAAATGTTAGATGACTTTTAGAAATTTTATTATGACCAGTCAGAAATTATTAAAAATGTGTATATGTGGCAGTGATGCTTCACTTTAACCAGATTTTATTTGGAGCCAATTAAAGACTCTTTAAAACTTAAAACATATTAATCAGTAAGTTGGGATTTGAATACTGTTTACTGTAAGAGATTGAACTTTTTGAAATGGAAATTAGTTGTAATTGTTACCATCTGCAGTTCCTAAAAGTGCTGAATTTTCAGTTGTTTTCACAGAATATTGTCAGTAGACCATGGGATAAAGTATGTCTTCTGTAACTTGATTGTTGTACCAGATAGAATAATACATTTACTTGTAACTGCTGTAAATCAATAATGAGATTGAGGTTCTTGAAGAACTTACATATGCTTGGGGAAAATATTTTGTAAATCACAAATTAAAGTATTTTTTTGTTTTTATATTGCAGATTGGTTTTTCAGCAGCAGATGCAGTAACAGGACTGAAATTGGTAGAAGAGGGAGTACCCAAAGAACATTTAGCCTTATTGGCAGTTCCAATGGTTCCTTTGCAGATAATATTGCCTCTGATTATCAGCAAATATACTGCAGGACCCCAGCCACTAAACATATTTTACAAAGCCATGCCCTACAGGTAAAAATGAAATAAGACCTTACTAAATAAGAAAAGTCAAATGAGGAGCATTCATCAGTACCACTAATAACTGTGTTAAGTATATATGGAAAAAGACTTGGAAAGCATCTTTAACTTCAATATCATTTATATGCACTTTTATCTCTTTCTGACCTCCTAACAGTTTTTAAATAATAGGCTACTTTCACATAGTAGGCATACAGATCTCTGTTTTTGTTGTTGTTTTTTAACCTAAAATGGAAGTCAACTCCATGTTTTGTTTTGTTTTGTTTTTAAGATTTATTTATTTAATTATTTGAAGGATATCACAAGTGGGCAGAGAAGCAGGCAGAGAGAGAGGAGGAAGCAGGCTCCCCGCTGAGCAGAGAGCCCAATGCAGGGCTCGATCCCAAGACCCCGGGATCATGACCCAAGCCGAAGGCAGAGGCTTTAACCCACTGAGCCACCCAGGCGCCCCTCAACTCCATCTTTCTTCTTTTTCTATAGATTGTTGCTTGGATTAGAATATGCTCTGCTGGTTTGGTGGACTCCCAAAGTAGAACATCAAGGAGGATTCCCTATATATTACTATATTATAGTGCTGCTGAGTTATGCGTTACATCAGGTAAGCTTGTTGTGGTTTTCTCAGAAGTAAACTGTTTTTGGAAAATAAAAAAGACATTTTTCTACAGTGGCCTTCAAATAATGATAATAAATTTTAAGACTTAAGCATGAGTCTAACATTGAAGAGATTATTTGACAGTGAACCTTAAACTGTGACTTTTGATTTTTGAACGCTATTTGTGGAGAGTTTCTTCATTTATTTTGTTCATTCAACCAGTATTTGTTATATTACAGAATTAATTCCAAAGCTAGTAATTATACCCTTCCTAAGTATTCCTCAGTCCATCCCTAGACTTGGGTTCTTTATTTCTTCTATTCCAGATGCCTTTTCTTCTGAAAGCCTTGAGAAATAATGATGGCTACTGTTTGACAGATCCCAGGTTTTTGGTTTAGATTCTGTACTGAGAGTTAAGACTTACTTTTTGTGATTTTGAAAGTTGTGTGTTAATCTGCTTTCTTTTTCTTTATTAGCTATGTTTGTAATCCCTAGCCTCACCTAAGCTGGTGCAGATGGGGTTGTGTTCTGGGGGCAGGTGGTTCAAGTAAGCTGTAGACGCCCAGCAGTAAACTTTGGGACTTGAGTGCAGTTATTACAAATGTGTATTTAAGAATCACTTTTCTATGGAACCTAGTTTAAACTCTTTGAAAATTATAATTACAAACTCCTCACTTGTTTTTAACTGAAACCTAAAAGTGTGGCTACCAAGTAATCTCAGTAATTTTTTACATATAGTTATATCATTTGGGAGAACTCCATAATGGATCTGTCCAACTAAATGTATGTTTAAAGGAGTGCTTTAACTTAATAAATGTTTCACTATCTGTGTAAGTAAAAGAAAACTACAGTGTAGTAGTCCAAAAATCATTTGTTTGGCTTTGGATTTGATTAGAAAATTTCCTAAAATGTAGCCAGTGATGCTCAGACAGCCAGATGCTTTCTGTGAAAAACTGTACAAGGTCAAGTAAATTTGAAAAATGATACCTGACATAACCCCTCTTTATGTAGCATCTTAATCATCAACAAATATTAATTGGAAACCTATTCTATGCCAGAAACCATTCTAAGTGGTAAAATATAATAATAAATCATAGCAAAATTCCTGTCCTTAGGGAATTTATATCCTAAAGCCTACAGTGAAAGGGACCTGTTGATTTATTGTGTAATTTAGTGTTTCTCATTCTTTTTTGACTGTGGGATACCTTTTTCTGTGAATGCCCTATGGAACAGTATTCAAAGGAAAGCTATTTTGGAAACATAGTTTGTTTCTCTGTTTCTAAATGGAGGGTTAATTCTTGCCTCTTAAGTACTTTTTGCCTCTTAAGGAGATTTTTCTGTTCAGTTTGTCTCAAATTTTGAAATGTTATCATTCTTCTATATATGTAAAGGAAAAAAATACATATATATTCATTCACATATATACTTATATATACACACACAGGATATATTTAGGAACAGTACAAATATGGGGTTTTACTAATTTCTGCCTGCGTCCTTTGATGTCACCCTGTTTGTCATTTTCTCTATTGAGCTTTCCTTGACTACTTAGTGTAGAATTAATCTCTCATTGTTTAGGTCCCAGTAGTATAATGTGTGTACTTCTACTTACAACACTTACTGTATTTCATCAT
This sequence comes from Mellivora capensis, assembly GCA_004024625.1. NCBI lineage: Eukaryota > Metazoa > Chordata > Mammalia > Carnivora > Mustelidae > Mellivora > Mellivora capensis. The sequence continues at coordinate 127,876 of PISX010001296.1, read as the reverse complement.
AGTTATTTATTCCTTATTTTCCCAGCCTAGAATAAATTCTTCAAGGGCACAGACTGTGTCTTATTCATTTTTTTATTGCCGTGATCTCATCTGGCCTTTAGTAGATGCTCAATGTATCTTTGTTGACTCAAGTTTAAAAAGGGTCATAAAAATTAATTTTCAGATTTATGAATTTGATTTTTTTTTAAGATTTTATTTATTTGACAGACAGAGATCACAAGTAGGCAGAGAGGCAGGCAGAGAGAGAGGAGGAAGCAGGCTTGCTGCTGAGCAGAGAGCCCGATGCGGGGCTTGATCCCAGGACTCTGGGATCATGACCTGAGCCGAAGGCAGAGGCTTTAACCCATTGAGCCACCCTGAATTTGATATTCTTAACTCAGATTCTTTTTTATAGAGTCTAATTATGCTAAAGATGTTTGACATTTTCCTTGTAGGTTACATTGTACAGCATGTATGTTTCCATAATGGCTTTCAATGCGAAGGTTAGTGATCCACTTATTGGAGGAACGTATATGACCCTTTTAAATACTGTGTCCAATCTGGGAGGAAACTGGCCTTCTACAGTGGCTCTTTGGCTAGTAGATCCCCTCACAGTGAAAGAGTGTGTAGGAGCATCAAACCAGAATTGTCGAACACCTGATGCTGTTGAGGTAAGTATGTTGTGATTTTATTTTTATTTATTTATTTTTATTTTTTTAAAGATTCCACCTATTTATTTGGGAGACAGAGAGCAGGAGTCAGGTGAGGGGCAAAGGGAGAAGCAGAGGAGGGAGCCCGACGAGGGGCTCGTTCCCTGGATTCTGGGATCTTGACCTGAGTCGAAGGCAGTGCCCAACCAACTAAGCCACCCAGGCACCCCGGTATGTTGTAATTTTAGATAACATAAATTTAGATAACATTAAGATATCAATTTTCAGGGATGCCTGGGTGTCTCAGTTGGTTGAGCTTCTGCCCTCAGATCAGGTCATGATCCCAGGGTCCTGGGATTGAGTCTTGCCTCGGGCTCCTTTCTTAGTGGGGAGCCTGTTTCTCCCACTGCCTCCTCTGCCTGCTCTGCCTACCCTACCTGCTGCCGCCCCTGCTTTGTGCACTTTCTCTCTAACAAACAAATAAATAAAATCTTAAAAAAAAAAAAAAAGCTATGGTGTGCCTGGGTGGCTCAGTTGGTTAAGCAACTGCCTTTGGCTCCAGTCATGATTCCAGAATCCTGAGATCGAGTCCCACATCAGGCTCCCCCTGCTCTGCAGGGATCCTGCTTCTCCCTCTCCCTCTGCTGCTCCCCCTGCTTATGCTCGCTCTCTCTGTCAAATAAATAAATGAAATCTTTAAATAAAAGATGCTAATTTTCAGGGGAACCTGGCTGGCTCAGTCTGTGGAGCATGCCACTCTTGATCTTGGGGTTATAAGTTATAAGACTCACATTGTGGGGGCACCTGGGTGGCTCAGTGGGTTAAGCCTCTGCCTTCGGCTCAGGTCATGATCTCAGGGTCCTGGGATCGAGTCCCACATCAGGCTCTCTGCTTGGCAGGGAGCCTGCTTCCTCCTCTCTCTCTCTCTGCCTGCCTCTCTGGCCACTTGTGATCTCTCTCTGTCGAATAAATAAATAAAATCTTAAAAAAAAAAGACCCACATTGAGTATGGAAATTACTTTAAAAAAAGATATTAATATTCTTACTTACCTCTAGAAGTACTATATATTTTTGAAAAATCGTACCGCCTATAGTTTCTTTCATTCTTTTTTTTTGGTGTTTTTTGTTAGATTTTATTTATTTATTTGACAGAGAGAGAGAGAGCACAAGCAGGGGGAACAGGAGAGGGAGAAGCAGGCTGCCTGCTGAGCAGGGAGCCCAATGTGGAGCTCAGTCCTAGGACCCTGGGATCATGAACTGAGCCAGAGGCAGATGCTTAACCAACTGAGCCACCCAGGTGTCCTTAGTTTCTGGTGTAGAGATCTCTGTATTTTTTTTCCTGTCAGGACTGAAGTTATAACGCTCAGTAAGAGTAGCTCATTTGAAGACGCTTCTCAGCAAGGGAGGAGTAGTCTCTCTCCCCTTTACCTTGAGGATTCTATACAATAGGCACTTAATAAGTGCATAATTAACAGCTGAGTATTATAATGATAGAAAAAGGGAAACTCCATTGACTATATAACAATTGTAGCCAGACCTGAATGGTTAGAACACTATTGTTAAATTATTTCAAATTAACATTAGCCCACTTCTAGGGTAGATTCATTGGAAATTTTCTTCACATTTCCCAAATATGAAAAGTTATATCTTCAAAATGGAATATGAATATTGTTTATAAAAGCTGAAAATGTTTTTAATCCTCTTAGTAGCATTAGAGAAATTAAGGTATATTAGCATATTTCACCATTTGAAGTGAATGAAATGTTGAAATTATTTAACAAAAATACATTTTGAAGGGATCCTGGTTGGCTCAGTGGATAGACTCCTATGATACTTGATCTCTTGGTCCCTGCATTATGAGTTCAAGATCCATCCTGGATTACTTAAAATAATAATAATAATAATAATAATAAAAAATAAAAAATAAAAATAACTTCCAAAAGTATTTTTTTATTAATCCCTTAACTACAAAGTAGAAACATGTAAATTGCTGAATACTTCCATTTTGACATTGTGAAATATTTATTATAATTTTACTTTTACAGCTTTGCAAAAAGCTTGGTGGCTCATGTGTTACAGCGCTGGATGGTTATTTTGTAGAATCCATCATTTGTGTTTTTATTGGATTTGGTTGGTGGTTCTTTCTTGGTCCAAAATTGAAAAAATTACAGGATGAAGGACCGTCTTCATGGAAGTGCAAAAGAAGCAATTAATTTGCATTCACTACTGGACATTCTAGGAAGGTAACTGTAGTTTTATTTTATTTCAGACAGCTATGATAATCAGCGCACGGGAGTATAAAATAAAATTTTAAACAAGGAAATTATTAATATAAAATGCCAAATGATTAAAAAATACTCTCTGTATAGTTGATTATATTTTCCTTGCCTTGTCAGTGTATTTGAAGTTTACTTAAGGTCAGGAAATTGGTTCTAAAACAAGTTTTCTGGCCTTGTTATTTGATTTATATCTTTTTAATTTACTGACCAGAGTATGTTTTAACCTGCAGTGCAGTAGTCATGGGTGGTAACCATCCAGTCAAGTATTGTTATCAGTACCTGTCATTGAGCTGTATTTAAAATTCTGGTACAATATATGAAATGGAACAGAGTTTAATATTCAGGTACTAATTACAGCCAGTCTGACCTTGTTGACAACTAAATTTTATTTTGAATTGCAAATTGGTTAAATTCTATGTGGAATTTGCTGAGAAGAGAATGCAGACTACTGAATGCCATTTTAGTTGTTATTTTTCTGACCATAACCACATTGTACTAATGAATCTGTGTTAAAAAGACTATTTTAAATGTATTTCCTGCTTTTGTAAGCATTAAAGATTTATAAGAAGATTATTAAAACTATTTTTTATAAAATGAAAGCTAACGATTTTTAATTTAATGATTCCCTGTCCCCCTTTTGGGGGAGATATTCTGATTCCTTATTAACTTTTACCCTAAACTTGCATATGTTTTAGTCATAAGTGCTTCATGGCATACAGACAGCTCATGAAGGGATCTAATTTAGTGTTGTATGTACGTTCATGGCAAAGTTTTGAAAATAAAAAGTTTTACTCAAAGCAGTTTTTTTATTACTGAGAGAAAAAAACAGTAAAGATTTTCAATTAAATAAAATAAAAATGAGTAATACTATAATTTTAAAGACTAATGCTTAGAGAGAAAGACAAAGACATTTTGTGCCTTTGACAAGTTAAATTATGTTGTGGAAGAATGTTTCTTAATTAAGCACTTTACTAGTGAGAAAAGGTCTCACAGTTACTTTATATAAAATCAGGTTTTTCCTGTATTTCCACTTATTAAAACACAACCTTCTTTTTGTAAACTATAATATCTGCTGGAGGATTGATATCCCAGGAAGGTTAAGCTTTGGAATACGTTAGCAATTCCCAACATATTATGTCTACCAATAATAAGGTTCTTTGCATTTTTTGTGTCGTATATTACTCTGACTCTTTAGAGATTATGTAAATCCTTCCAAAGATATAGAAAAAGAAAGATTAAGTTGAGTCTGACTTAATTTTATCCTTGTGGGAAAACATATACTAATTTTTTATTTTGTTAATTTTATAACATAGGTTGAATTTTAGAGTGGGGTTTTATATAAGTAATGGAGGATAAAATGGGTGGGAGAAAATGGCACTCAGCATCTGAAGAAAGATAGAGGCAGTTCTCTAGAACTCATGCATTGCCATTGGAAAGCCTTTGTTGGGCATCGATGTCAGATCCTGAAGAATCACCTGGAAAATCATCCTAGAAACAAGGAAGCTACACCAAACTGTAGTCTACCATACTTTGTCACATGGGTTGTCCATTATCATGTATTATAATCATAATGTTTACTTGAATAAAGAAAAAAACCCATTTACTCTCATATGTGAAATGTATTTTGCTTTTTAATTTTTGGATTAAAAAGTTGACATTGCCATAATTACCTTTTGTTTCTTACCATTCATATTACATATTTACATACTTTCAAGCACACTTTGAAGTCAACCAATCTTTAATGATTTAAAGTATTAAAATCTGTTATAAGCCTTTAACTATAAAATGAAAGCCATTAATTGCATTTGCTCTAGAAATTTTGAATTGTAGTCCTTTGGTTATTTGGGTACGTGCTTGTAATGCATACCAAAAATGACTTCTTAATAGCTATGTGCAACTGTGTTGCATACATTGATCACTGATGGTATCTTACAAATGATCTACCTGAATCTGAGGATCTGTTCATGGTATCAGTTACTACTGATGTAGTACTAGAAAATACTACCCTTTTTTGCATATGTTTTTCTTTACTGATAGATCCTGATAAACTCTGCCCTCAAGTATGAACATTAACTCCTCCAGTTAATGTATTATATATTTACTAGCTAGTACTCTTATAAATCTCATAAAGTTATAAGATTAGCTAAGACTAATAACAAAAATTCCTTCCTTTGATATTTTAATTTTGCCTATTCAATCACACACAAAAAATTTGTTCAATACCTAAAATAGATTTCTCTTTTTTTTAATATTAAACCTTTGCGATATAAAATAAATCTGTTGTTTGATTTCTTCTCTTTATTACAAGGATTTTTATCCTAAGCAGATGTCATTGGGGCCTTGAAACCCCTGAATTGCTAGCAAAACTGGATATGTAATTATTTGTCTTTCTGGAGAGAGCTCTTGTTAAAATCTTAAGTGGTCTGTGATCCAAAAAGTGTAAGAGCCATGGCCTTATTGAATATGGGCTATGAATTGTAAACATAAATTTGAAATAATAGTTGTGAAACTAATTGTTTAAAGCATCCTAAAAACAATGTCAAAAGAAAAATCTATGACGAAAACTGGAAAATGTCTGCATTTGTAGTAGTGAACTTGAACCTTGAATGGTTTAGAGCAGGTAAGACATTACCAGTAGCAGAGGGATATAAGGGTGAATTCTGTCCCAAAAAAGACATATCTTAGTCATTTAGTACTTTTTCCTATGAATAGTTTCTATTTTGCCCTGTTGATAGAAACCCAAAATAGTATGTTGTTTTATATTAAATGGTTGAGCTCATTATTTAATATAACAGAAGACCAGACTTATTTTTATATTTTGAGGGATCATGTTTATTTCATGTGGTTGAAATAATGAATAAAACTGTATGACACAGACACTGCTAAAGCTAAGGAACCAATTTGTTGGGGACATTCCATGCAGATTTCCAAAATGTATTTTACCTTAGTATTAACGAAAGAAAATAAGTTTTAAGAAATTATTCCATTATAACTAGGATTAGTATATTTAATAGCCATTTTCATTACAAAAGGAAAGGTGATAAAATGTGTTGTATTACTGAGACTTCTTTTAACCAATGTCTTTGGTAGATAGCAAGGCATAATTAATTGGTTTTTCTCTTAGCAGATTTAAAATACTTGTTATAGACCTTGTTTCTTTTTTCACTATAGCTTAATCTCTGTCTAATTTGACAGTGCCAAATTTTTAATGTAATCTCTATTTAATTTGGGACTGGGATCCTTTTCATTTCTTACCTGTCAAAACTGCAACTAGAATCTTCATTTTACTCCTTTAAATTGTTGGCAAGGTAAATGGGCATGGAGAACTTGTATTTTTTCCTGGAATTCTGTTTCACCAGAGGAAAATCCTGTATCAGGACAGAATAGTTAATGTACAGGGCTCATGCCCCCTATTTAAGTGAATAGAAACTTTTTTTTATTTATCAGATTATAAAGATTGCTTTTAAGGAGGGTTTTTTTTTAATGGATTGACAGATATAGGAAATAAAATAAAAAGAAATTATGTAGGAAAATGAAAATTTTATGATTAATATAATTTCTCTTTTAAAGAATTTGTCAAGTATATAATTTAAAAGATTATGTTAAAACATCAGCAATATTGATTTGCATACTTTATATGAAGTCTTGAAGCATTGAAAAAAGATTGCTACATTTTAATAGTTTTTTTATTGTCAATATATAGACATAACTTTTTATAACAGTTTTATGTAAAGAGTAACATAACGTGACTGAAATGAACAAGGTACTAGCATAATTCTTAGGAAATTATAAATGTCTCAGATCTAGTACTCTAGTCAATTACAATTCATCAATCACTATTATAAATATTAAAGTCTATCCTTATTTTCCTCAAAATGACCTTATGTGTTGGAAAAAGTTTACTTTTTCTAGCCTAATAGTTAATGAAATTGAAATTTTTATCACATGTATCTATAAAATTAGGAAAATAGAAAATTGGAGCAAAAATCTGTTACTTTAAAAAGTTAGTTTGGCATGTTTGATAAATTGATAGATTACCACTGTCAAGCTGTATCAGTAAATCTAGATCTGTAGTCAGATATTGCTTTATGCAAGAATTAGTGTAAAATTGAAAAAATACACAGTGTTGAAAGTTGTCATTGTTGGGGTGTTTATGATATTGCATCCATGTATAGTTTTGAATTAAAAATGCACAACACAAAATCATTTCTATTATCGTTTTTTAAAGATCTAACATTAACTTTGATAGTTTAGCATTATTTAAGTGTTTTAGTGTATGTGAAATGTTTATTTGGTTAATTTATTTTCAGATGTTAATAATACTTATTAAATATTTATGTATTGTTTAAATATTTGGAGTATATTTGAAATAAATTCTCCAGATTTTTACATAAGGTTTATTTAAGTGCTCAAAATGATTGCTTCACAACTGAGCTCTAAAAAATAAAATACTAACAATATTATTGTTTTCATGTTTGTTAAGTACTAGCCAAATTTACCTGCAAATCGTTCATGTTAAAATTATACGAGATTGACATAAAATTAAGAGCAAGGTAATTTCAGGAGCTGTAAATCTACCACCAAACCAGAGAAAGGAAGAGAAATCTTTTTTTTTTTTTTAATGCTATTTATTTGAGAGAGAGAGCACAGCTCTCTTGTGCATTTTTTATTTTTATTTTAATTCCAGTATAGTTAACATACAATGTTATATTAGCTTCAGGTGTATAATCAGGTGATTCAGCAATTCTGTACATCAACCAGTGTTCATCAACATAAGTGTACTCTTACTCCCCTTCAACTCTTTGACCCATCCCTCCATCCCCTCTAACCATCTGTTTGTTCTCTAGAGTTAAGAGTTGTTTTTTGGTTTGTATCTTTTTTTTCCTTTGTTCGTTTGTTTTGTTTATTAAATTTCACAGAGGAGTGAAATTATATGGTATATGGTATATTCTCTAAGTGATTTATTTCGCTTAGCATTTTACTCTAGATTTATCCATGTTGTTGCAAGTGGCAAGATTTCCTTTTTTGTGAATGAACAATATTCCATTTTATATATGTACCACCTCTTCTTTATCCATTCTTCTATGGGTTACTTCAGTAATTTGGGCTACTTCAGTAATTTAGCTATTGTAAGTAATCCTGCAATAAACAAGGTTGCATTTTTCCTTTCAGACTAATGATTTTGTATACTTTGGGTAAATACGCAAGAGGGCAATTACTTCATTACATGGTAATTCTATTTTTAATTTTTTGAGGAACCTCCATACTGTTTTACACAGTGGCTGCATCAGTTTGCATATTCACCAAGAGTACAGAAGGGTTCCTTTTTCTCCAAATCCTCGCCAACACTTGTGTTTTTGGAAGTCTTGGTTTTAGAACCAAGAGTTCTGTCTCAAGTTTCTAGATGTTTCCTTTTATATTTTCTTCTAGTTCAAAGGGGGAAATTATCCAAGTAGTTCAATTTAAAGTGATTAAAAAAAAAGTATACTCCTGTGGATAGAAGAAATTTTAAATCTAGTATTTCAATAGTGAGGTGTGAGTTGAAGCAAAAATTGGAGGGTTTATCTGAAGAAATCTGACCCTGTAAGTCAGGAAATGGAAATCATTACAAAAGCAGAAAGAAACAATTCTGGCTTTTAAAAATGATAAAACCATTTCAAAATAACACTTTCACAGATTTTTGAACAGTTTTATTTTTTAGGTTAATAATTTCTGACAAAAGGAAAAAAAAGGTTTTGTATTTTTTTGTCCTTTATTTCTTTCTAGTCCTCTAAAGAAAAAAAAATTTTTTTAAGTTTTTATTTTTAAGTAATCTCTAAACACAATGTGGGGCTCAAACCTACAAATCTGAGAGAGTCACATGCTCTACTGACTAAACCAGCCAGGCACCCCCAAACATTTTTTTTTAAATGCTGATCAGGGGCATCTGGGTTGCTGAGCTGGTTGAGCCTCTGGCTCTTGATTTTGGCTCAGGTCATGATCTCACGGTCATGGGATCAAGCCCCATGTTGGGCTCTGAGTCTGCTTGTCCCTCTTTCTCCTCTCTGCCTTCCCCCACCCCCTGCTCCTGCTCTCAAATAAATAAACTCTTTTAAAAAAAAAATGTGGATCAGATATTGCCTGAACTAAGAGACTGGCATAGATGGGTCATGATGTATATATAGTCAGAGGTACGCAAAGGCTAACATTTTGCAGATTATAAGAATTGCTTTATTAGTGATTACCTTTTAAACTGCCAATTTCTAATAAAACGAAATTGGAGGAGAGATAAGTTAAAGACCTTCAAAGGAAACAGGCTCTACAATAGAATGTCAGCATTGGAAAAGGAAAAGAAGAAATCGATTCTAGAGATTATGAAGTTGAATTACAAGGACAGTTGGTTGGTACAGGAAGCAAGGACATGAGTTTTTGAGTGTAAATGATTGTAGAAAATGGGGGTGGAAGAGTAGCTTTGAAAGAGGCAATTTTAATCAGAAGATGGTAGTATAAGTGTGAAAAGGGACTTGTTTCAAAATTTATTTTCTTAAGTAATTGAGACTTGTCCACAGGAGGAGGTGAATTCTGGATCTTCCTATGTCGCCATCTTGAACTAGAACTTCTTGTGGCTTTAATTTGCATTTTCCTAATGACCAGTGATGTTGAACACCTATTCTTCCTCTGATACCATGTTCCCATTGCTTTTGAGAAGGTAGTATCCTATGGGCTCTCCTGGAAAACATGTTCAGATAGCACATTCTCTGGTTTTATGTAGTAAGCCCATTCTAATAGTGTGATCTTTCTTTTTGACGCATGCCTCCTATTCTGCCAAGGTAGTTCTAGAATCTCCACCCTCACTTACTGTAGGCAACCATTGTGTCATTGCTTTAAGGAACCATCCGACTTGTGTAGTAGACTTGGCTTTAGGTGACCTTTCCAGAATGCCCACTAGCTATATATTCTGCTTCCTGGGTCCAGCATCTATAAATTCATTCCCGAAGGTGTTGCACAGTCTCTGCTGGTACATTAAACCTAGTTTTCTAATGTTCTCCATGAGCAAGATTTTCCCTCCCCACACAGGTTTGATATATCTCCACTTGGGGTGTGCTGAGACTGATCATGTTATTGGCCTGGAAGCAATGAGTGGAGGCTATTTGGACCCCTAAGGCATTTGTCACCCCTAGTAAGCTGAAGTTACATGGAAGCAGAAACAGAGCTGATAGGCATAAACTAGGAGGCAGATAACAGAGTTACTGAATTTCCTGTGTTTCTAGAATGATACAAGTTTACGTTTGTTAGGCCCAGCAAAATTATTACCAGAACTTTTTTTTATTTTTACAATGAAAGAATGTCCTGATTCTGATCTTAAATTGTATGGTCCACCCTAGTGATAGAGAAGAGGGTAAGGAAGCCAGTTTTGTAGTGGGAAGAATAAGAAAGGAAGTGTAAATGGAAGAAAAAAAAGCAAGGTCATGTTGGTAATGAAGCACGAGCATGAAGAGTCACAAATAACGATGATGTGAACCTAACCCTTTACTAGAGGTATTTTACTGTGTCTGGACCTCTGCTCTGTTGAGAGTCCTAACATAATTTTGTGAGGCTCCTTTCTCTCCTTCTACTCTACTTAACTCTGATAGTGCAGCTTCTCTTATTCAAAGTAGGCAAAGCAAATCTCTGTTCGTGACCAAGAGAAAAGTTCAACAAGCATTGTCATACCACAAATGCTAACCTAAAGGATATGTTAGTATATATCAGACTTTATCTATCATCTGCCAGATATTCCTTATGTAGACTTAATTGCCAGATTAATGCCCTGAAGTGAAAGTAAACTGTGCATGTAAATTTAATAAGCACTAGTATTGTGGGGATAACTCCAGTAAAAAAACATTTCAGGGTTTTACCCTCCAGTTTTCTCAGTCAGACTTATAGATAGAGTGGAATGACAGAGAAGTGGGCTACACATAGGACAATACTGTAAGTCTTTAATTCCGTACTGAATGATTTAGAGATCATAAGAATTATAAGATTACATTACAAAATATATATATATATCCTCCTTATTATATGGGTGAGTCTAGAAAAATCTTTGATTCTTACATTGATTCAACAAATTTTTTGATCATCTTTTCTACAAAATGTACACTGGAAAGAATAAAAGTGTTTTGACATGTCTTTCTTCTTTAGAGTTTCATAATTTTCCAGGCAAAGAAAGTGCAATGAAAGAACTAAGGAGACAAAGATTAACTGTGTTTAGGAGAAGGCTCTGGAGGGGAGGTTGTATCTTTTACGTGCCTGCTTCATCACTTTCTGAAGGCACGTGTCATGTTCAGTGCCCCAGACTAAGCAAGGCAACTCTAGCTTTTTTTTTTTTTTTAAGCTTAAGTGGTCATGTTTCTGACCACTTCATCTTGTCATACTAAAGCTGGTTGTGCTAGAGGAGTGAGCCCCTGACTGAATGACAGCCAATAAATAGATAAGCTATCAGTCCAAAAGGAGGGTTGGCATGAAAACTTTGGTAATGTTAGGGAATGAGAATTTCTGGACTAAGAATCAAATTGACGAGAGACAGATTAACAGGAGAAAGAAAATCAAATTTCATAGGCATATGTAAGGGGAATCCGGATAGGCATGGAAATTCCAAAGACAGGCAAAATGAAGTATATATGTCATTCTGAACTGAGAAAGCGGTAGGGGTCTGAGATTTTAGAGGAAAGGAATGCATTTCATAGGGCAAAAAGAAGACCAGAAGTTTGGTAATTAGATGTTTGCCCTACCATACAGATGGGGCACTCAGATAAAATTTACCTCTGTTAATAACCCTTATTCCGGGAAAGACTCCCAATTTAGATTTTTCTGTGTGGTTAAGGGAGGGACAAATATTTGTCTTGTGCCCACAGAGTCTCAAGGTCCTTAAGCTCAAAATAATCTGCATACCAAAGTGGCACATCCAGGGAGTAGCGGGGGCACTGTCCCAAACCCCTTCAATAAGAATGATGATGCCTGGACCACTCAGAATTTTTTAGGAGGTTATGGGGAGACAGACAAAGCATGTGTTGGTAGTGGAAGGAGGGTCAGAAATACACAGTGAGGCAGACTGAGTTGCTGGCAATAGATTAATAACAGTAGGGATCAATGAACTGCTCCTGAGAAATGGGGATAATGTTGGTGGCTAACTCAAATAGAGCCATATTAGTTCCTGAACAACTTTTGGGCTCCCAGACTACATTCTAGACATAAGACCTAGCTATATTACAATTCCTTTTTTTTTTTTTTTTAAGATTTTATTTATTTATTTGACAGAGAGAGATCACAAGTGGGCAGAGAGGCAGGCAGAGAGAGAGGGAGAAGCAGGCTCCCTGCTTAGCAGAGAGCCCGATGCGGGGCTTGGTCCCAGGACCCTGAGATCATGACCTGAGCCGAAGGCAGAGGCTTAACCCACTGAGCCACCCAGGCGCCCCTATATTACAATTCCTGATCATTGCCTGGTAATTGACTTGAGATTCCACAGTTCCTAATTTCTACAAGTTTCATTATGCTTTCCAAACTTCTCCCTCTAGCCCATTTCAGAAAAAGCAAGGCATAATTTACATAAAGTATACAAATAAATTTCAATGGTATTCAGTAACTTTGTTCCAATATAGTTCTGTTCCCTCGCCTCTTCTTTTGTGCTATTATTGTTATACAAACTATATCTTTATATATTATAAGCCCATAAACATGGTTTCATAATTACTTTGTCCAGTTGTCCTAATCACACAGAAGAAGGAAGGATTATAAACAAAAATACATTTATACAATATTTTATATTTACCTATGTAATTACCTTTACTGGTACTCTAATTCTCCACATGAATTCATTTGTTTATTTGTTTTTCTTGAGATTTTATTTTTAAGTAATTTCTACACCCAACATGGGGCTCGAACTCACAATCTTGAGATCAAGAGTTGCATGCTGACTGAGCCAGTCACTCCCTTGATACGATATTTAAATTGAGACTTGAAAGGTAAGGAGGCAGCTTGGTGGGAGGTGAAGGTGAGAGAGAGATGAGGATTTAGGGCTCTCTTGGCAGGGCAGGCAATAAGTTAAAAGGCTCAGAGGCAAAGGGAAGAACTTGTCATGTATGAAGAACAGTGAGATCAATGTACTTTGTGCTTGAGGCAAAATGAATGAAGGTGGAGGGTAGGAAAGAAGAGAGCTTGAGAGATCAGCAGGTCCTCAATTGTGTAGCATCCTGTGTATGAGCCTCAGGAGTTTTGACATTACTTGAAGCATAAAGGAAAGCCATTCAAGGAGAGGTAATAAACTGAAAGTCTGAAGTCTCAGCCTGAGGACATATTCTATACCCAGTACAGGGTTTTCCTAACAATTTAAATTTCAAAACAGGGCAATTTCATATAAAAGTTGGAATTTGGGGGCACCTGGGTGGCTCAGTGGGTTGGACCTCTGCTTTTGGCTCAAGGTCGTGGTCTGAGGGTCCTGGGATTGCCCTGCATCCGGCTCTCTGCTCAGTGGGGAGCCTGCTCTCCCCCCCACCCCCGCCCCTCTCTCTGCCTGCTTGTGATCTCTCTGTCAAATAAATAAATAAAATCTTTTAAAAAAAAAGTTGGAATTTGCAGTTTTTCTTGAAAATAGCTTAAGATGGGACGCCTGAGTGGCTCAGTCAGTTAAACATCTGCCTTTGACTCAGGTCATGATCCCAGGATCCTGGGATCAAGTCCCACTTCAGGCTCCTTGCTCAGCAAAGAGACTGCTTCTTCCTCTGCCTGCCTCTCCCCCTGCTTGTGCTCTCTCTCTCTGACAAATAAATAAAGTCTTAAAAAAAAAAAAAAAAGCCGAAGATGTCTCCATACTGTTTGGTGAAGTTTGGGTGTAATGCAATGGTGAGGTTTTACCAGGCAAGTGCAAAGGAGGCAGAGGGGGATTGGAGTAGCAGCTTTTTTTTTTCTTTTTAAGATTTTTTTTTTATGATTTTTTAAATTTTTAATTTTTTTATAAACATATAATGTATTTTTATCCCCAGGGGTACATGTCTGTGAATCGCCAGGTTTACACCCTTCACAGCACTAACCATAGCACATACCCTCCCCAATGTCCATTACCCCACCCCCCTTTCCCAACCCCCTTCCCCCCAGCAACCCTCAGTTTGTTTTGTGAGATTAAGAGTCACTTATGGTTTGTCTCCCTCCTGATCCCATCTTGTTTCTTTTCTTCTTTTCCTACCCACCCCCACCCCCCATGTTGCATCTCCACTTCCTCATATCAGGAGATCATATGATAGTTGTCTTTCTCTGATTGACTTATTTCACTAAGCATGATACCCTCTAGTTCCATCCACATCGTTGCAAATGGCAAGATTCCATTTCTTTTGATGGCTGCATAGTATTCCATTGTGTATATATACCACATTTTCTTTATCCATTCATCTGTTGGTGGACATCTAGGTTCTTTCCATAGTTTGGCTATTGTAGACATTGCTGCTATAAACATTCGGGTGCATGTGCCCCTTCGGATCACTACGTTTGTACCTTTAAGGTAAATACCCAGTAGTGCAATAGTAGCAGCTATATTTAAGGGAGTGATTATAATGCTAAACCAGAGTCCTAGCTGGATAGGGTGGAAATTGAAGACTAGATGGGGCTGATGGTGGATGGACATGGTTCAGTGGAGTGATCATCCTGAGTTCAAAGAGTTATTGCTGTAAGGGGTATTTTCACAAGTGAACCAGAAGAACAAGAGGTTGGGTGGGAGAGGGCAGTGTTAGGGATGTGATCGCAGATGTGGCAATTTCTGGCAAGGGCAAGACCCAGAGTATAACCATGGAAGGGAATGGCTGACTTGGAGTAGAGGAAAAAGTCACTGGGCATGAGACAGTCAACCACTTGAGAAATCAGAATAATAACAGGAATTGAACTGAAGAGAAAGACTTTAAGTCAGATGTTAGTCTTCAGGAACACCTGGGTGGCTCAGTCCATTAAGCGTCTACCTCCAGCTCTGGTCATGACCCCAGAGTCCTGGGATCGAGTCCTGCATCAGGCTCTTTGCCTCATGGGAAGCCTGCTTCTGCCTCTCCCTCACCCTGCTGCTCCTCCTGCTTGTTCTCTCTCTCTCTGACTGAAAAAAAAAAAAAAAAAAAAGATGCTAGTCTTCAGTGACCAAGAGAGAGTGACCAGGAGATCACAAGATGACAGTTTTTTTTCTTTCTTTCTTTCTTTCTTTTTTTTAAAGAGAGAGTGAGAGAGCGAGCATGAGCAGGAGAAGGGGGAGAAGCAGACACTCCCCAACTCCCGCCAAGCAGGGAGCCAATGAGGGGCTCCATCCCAGGACCCTGGAATCATGACCTGACCTGAAGGCAGTCGCCCAACCAAGCCAACCAGGTGCCCCACAAGATGACAGTCTTGATCACTCCTGACAGTCCTGAAGAGAGTAGGGGGGTAGTTGATAATTGTTTGGACAGCAAGGAAATGAATGAGCTTTACTTCCTGGTCCTGAAGGATAGGTGCTTTAGTTATCTCAGGCTGCTATAGCAAATTACCATAGCCTGAGCGGCTTAAACAACAGACATTTATTTCTCACAGTTTTTTATGCTGATGAAGTTCAAGATTAAGGTGCTGGTGGGTTGGTCCCTGCTGAGAGACTCCTCTTTCTGGCAGACTGCCACCTTCTCTCTGAGAGAGAGAGAGAGATCTGGTCTTTATTCCTCTCTCATAAGGACATTAATATCAGAGGGGCTCCACTTTCATGACCTTATCTAAACCTCATTAACCCCCAAAGACCTCACCTTCTAATACCATCACATCAGGGGTTAGAATGTCATATAAGAATTTTGAAATAACACAGGCATTTAGTCCATAACACAATAGAATGGTTGACTTTGACTGGAAACCAATGCTAGAAACTGAGGTGTTTCTGTGAGGAAGATCTCCATTAAATATTCTTTTTTTTTTCCTTTGGATTCTGGGGACATTCACAGTAATAGCTCATTTGTTTTTGTTTTTAAAGATTTATTTATCCATCATTTTTAAAAAATATATTTTATTTATATATTTTGGAGAGGTGGGGAGGGTTAGAGGGAAAGAATCTCAAGCAGACTCCCTGCTGAGTACAAAGCCTGACAAGGGAGCTCAATCTTATGACCCTGAGATCATGAACTGAGCCGAAATCAAGAGTCAGATGTTTAACTGACTGAGCCACCCAAGCACTCCTATCATCTATCTCTCTATCTCTCTATCTCTATTATCTATCTATTTTAAGTAGGTGCCACACCTGGCATGGAGCCCAGCATGGGGCTTGAACTCGCAACCCTGAAATCAAGACCTGAGCTAAGACTGATAAGGGAAACCTGTGTTCTAAGGTGGCCGACCAATCCAACAGGTGATCCCAGTCCTGGCCCCAGAGCCATTTCGGGTCTTCCTCCCCTGCCCCTGCCAGCAGTGGGCACAAGAGTGGCACAGATACATAAGTAAAAGTGTATAAACTACCCCCTTTGTTTGTGCTCAGGGCTCATACTTTGGGAGATTACTCCCCTCTGAGCCCACCTGCGTTGAATAAACCCCCGATCCTCCAAGGTCTCTTGAGTGCCACTTGGTTCTTCTGCCAGGATCCAGTTCGGGTTCTGTAACAAGATCAAGAGTCAGACGCTTAACTGACTAAGCCACCCAGGCGACCCCAGTTAACTTTTTAAAAATTACCATTCCATATAGTTAATATCAAATCTTTAGTAAAAGTCTAATATAGTCTCAGTCTTTGTGTTCATGGTATTATGGGAAATTGAGGGGTGGGCAATGAACCTAAGTGTGGCTTTCGTGCATACCTCTCTAGTCATATAAGCAACATATCCGTTGAGTTCTCAATGGTCACCAGCATCAAAAGGGGCAGGGGTCTTTGGTGAAGCTATTCCAAGAAAATGTTAAATCTCTCAATCTGCAGAAATCCTGGGGTAGGAGCTACCCTTCCCACATCAATGGTTAGTGTGCTGATGCTAAAATATCGAGAAGGACACTTTGAGATATCTGGAGGACTCAGAAACACCCAGGTGGCTGATAATCTAGGGTATAGAAAAGAAGACTTTTCTAGTAGGGTAGAAAGTAGGGAAAATGAACAGAGCACTGTCTTCAACTTGAAGAATGAGAGAGAACAGAAAGGACATTGAAACAGCAAAAAAAAAAAGACTTGGGAACAGAATTGCCCCTGAAGAAATCTTATTTTTTTTTCTACTTATTAACTAAAGCTATTCAAAATCTCTTAATATACAGAACCTAATTACTATTTCAGATAAGAACAAGTTTGTTCTTATCTGAAAGTAGTAATTAGGGACTTAGTGTATCTTTTTAGCTGGATTTTCCCCAATATTATTTGTGTGCCCCCTCACTGGAGATTTATAGGGATTTATGTGTGCTAGCTGATTGCCTTTGTGGGAGGCAGTGTTGTGGTTAAGTTCACAGACTGAGCCAACTGGCTGAGTAGAATCCCCGCACAATAGCCCAGCTCACCACTTCTTGGCTGGGTGACCTTAGCTACTGGCTTACTCACTCCACATACTTACTCTTTAAAATTGAGCTTGGGGCGCCTGGGTGGCTCAGTGGGTTAAAGCCTCTGCCTTCGGCTCAGGTCGTGATCCCGGAGTCCTGGCATCGAGCCCCACATCCGGCTCTCTGCTCAGCGGGGAGCTTGCTTCCTCCTCTCTCTCTGCCTGCTTCTCTGCCTACTTGTGATCTCTGTCTGTCAAATAAAATAAAATCTTAAAAAAAAAAAAATAAAATTGAGCTTAATAAGAGTGTCTATCTAATAAAGTTGCTGTGAGGATCAAAGGAGTTAATACATGAAAAATAGAATGGTGCCTGGCCCATAGTTAGATCTAAGTCTTAGCTGTTACTTATTTTCTTTTAGATATACTGAGGCACTATATTCCTTGAAGGTACTACTCAATGTGTGTTAGGAATACAAGGTACTTCATTTTGACTTCTAAGGTAATATGTGCATAAGGTAAAAAAAATTTCCAACGGTATACTTGCACAGTCCAATATCATAGCCACTAGCCACATGTGAATATTGAGATATTTCCATCATTGCAAAATGTTCTATTAGAGCTGGTAGATAGTTAAACCTCCCAACCATTCCTACCCGAATCCCTCTCCCCAGGGGCAATCACTGTTGTAGGTTCCTTGCATAGCTTTTCATGGTACACACACACACACACACACACACACACACACACAATTTTTTACACAAATGTTACCATGTCATTACATCGTCCTGCATCTAAATGTTTAAAAATATACGAATATATACTACTAGTAATATCCTAAATATACTAACATAGCTTTCTACATTTAATTAGTTAACAGTTCAACAATTTAGAGCACGTGATATTAGGGTTACAAAGCAACCGTGCAAACTTGAAAGCACAATTCAAATATATTAAGCATCTTGTTGTATTTGGGAGCAAGTGGAAGTACTACTTCAATTTCCTTTCTGCATTGCAGATGCGGAACCCACACTAAGGCTGGGTTAACTGAAGGCAAGAACCGATCATCTCGCCTCCCCTCCAGCATCGCTGGGAAGCCTTTAGCCCCCCGCCCCTGCCCCACACAGACGTCCAGCGCGGCGGAAAGGCCCTGCATAAATGCTGGGGTGGGGGTCACTGTCGCGTGTCTCCGACTCAGTGGGGGGCCTGCCCACCGGCGACGAGGGAGCGCATAGCCGTCGTCAGTCCACTCCTGGGGGGCTTGTGGGGGAGACGAGGACGCAGCGGTTGGTAGGCGCGCTGCGCCCCCACAGCCCGGGGAGCCTGGATCCGCGCGCGCGGCGACCCCTGTCGTCCGCCCGAGGAGCGCGCTGCTGGCTCGCGGGAAGCCGGGAACATGGCGGGGCGGCCTGTGGCCCCGGCCTCGCCGCCGGCGGACCGGGACAGAGAGGCGCCCAACGTGGTGGCGCGGGTCTCGCAGTGGGCCGACGACCACCTGCGCCTTGTCCGGGTACCGGAAACCAGCCCGCCGGGCAGGCGGTGGGCGCGGGGCCGCGCGGAGCGAGCCTGAGGGAGGCGGGCTGCGGGAGGCCGCGCGCCGTGGAACCGCGGGGGCCCGGGCGGGGCGGAGGGTCACGTCGCCAGGGTCGCGAGGGACGGGCGGCGGTGGGGGGGTTGCGATCCGGTTGGGCTGGCTGCGTGGGATGGGCGCGGCGGGCCAAGGAGGCCACCTCTGCCGAATTACTGCTAGGACCGTGGTGGGCCCCGGGGACACCTCAAAGACTGAGACGCAGCACAGCGTGGGCGCCAGCGGCCCCCCTCCCCCAGCATTTGGGGACAGCGAGGCACAGGAGACCAAGGGTGGGGGGTGGGCACGTGGTCCTGTAGGCTTTATGTTTCGAATGAAGTGAGAGGGCACTGGAGTTCCACCAAGAGTGGGACATCTTAGGTGAGTAGGCGACACAAGGTTATGGCTAGTCCCCCAGGGATGGTGTGATTGCTTTGGGGTGGGAAGTAAAGAAAGAGCAATCAAGGGGTGGACGGTGGTCAGAGTTGCTTCTGGGGAGGAGTTGGGAGTCAGTGATTTGTTGGGGGAAATCTGGAGGACTCTTTGGACATGTGAACTTGAAGGTGGACGTGTGTGAACCTGAAGATGGTTATTAGACTTCTAAATCGAGTTCTAGATGTTATCTAGGCAATCAGGTGTAGGAATTTGGCATTGAAGGGAGATCCTAACTGGACATAGAACTTTAGGAATGAGCCACATAAACCTCAAATTAGTGTTTAAAGCTTGCATGGCATCTTGGAACAAGTCAGGAGAGTTGCTGAAATCCTAGAATTGAGACCTGGGACCTGAAGGATTCTCTTAACATTTAGAATTTGGGGAAAGGAGGAGGTCAGCAAAGATTGGAAAGAAACAGTGAAGGAGGAGGGGGAAAATCAGGAAAACCAGGTGTCCTAGAAGTCAATGGAAGAGAATATTTTCAGAGAGAATGAGTAACTATGTTAAATTCTTATGAGAAGTTGAGTAGGACCATCAGTTTTGCAAAGGCCCTGCAGTCATGCCCCACAAGGCCCTGGACCATGGTTGTTTCCTTCCCAAGTACAGTTCTTACCCCTAGAATATTGCCTACCACTTAGTAAGTGCTGGATAGGTATTGGTGGCATTAATGAATGATAGATACACATGTGTTAATTGACAAGGCCTGGCTTCTTCCAGTGAAGCAGAATTTGGTGCATGGGTTGTTTCAAATTAAAAAAAAAAAAAAATGACTTCAGTGGATTGAGAGAGGGAACAGTGTTTAAAGTGGCGTATGGAGGGATGCCTGGGTGGCTCAGTCAATTAAACGTCCACCTTCAGCTCAGGTCATGAGCTCAGGGTCCTGGGATGGAGCCCTGCATTAGGCTCCCTGCTCAGCTGGGATCCTGCTTCCCCCTGTCTCTCTGCCTGCCTCTCTGCCTACTTGTGATCTCTCTCTATCAAATAAATAAATAAAATCTCTTAAAAAAGTCTTTTAAAAAATTAGCACATGGATACATTATTCCAAATATCCCAATCACAGGGTGTATCTTTGTGTATATTTCCTTTTTTTCCCCTACAAATAGGAAATCCACAGAACAAATAAAAGGTATTATGTGATGGTAATTACAAAGTTTTCATTGCCTTGTTTTTTGTTTGCCTGATGTTTAGAGCAAGATCAGAGTTGGATCTGAGTGGCTTTACTTCAACACTAAGAGCAATCTTAGCATCTTCATTTCTTTGGATATATTTTCAGCTTCATTTCTTACATACCTAGTTGTATTTCTTGAAGGAAAACATGTTAGATTATCACGCTTGTTGCGGGAGCCTCAGGTTCTTATTTTTAAGTTAAACTTTTTTAGGTCTATTTCAGTGTGTGTGTGTGTGTGTGTGTGTTTTAAAGGATTTTATTTGCTAATCTGCTTGACAGAGAGCGAGCACAAGCAAGAGGAGCTGCAGGAAGAGGGACAGGGAAAAGAAGGGTCCCTGCTGAGCAGAGATTCCTGTGGGGCTTCGTCCCAGATGGGGACCTGAGCTGCAGGCAGATGCTTAACTGACTGAGCTACCTAGGTGTCCCAGTCTATTTATAATGAAGCACTTTAAAAACACTGATAAGTTCTTCCCAACTGTTCTCCCACATATATATCTAAAGCATTATATTTTAAGCTTTGGATAGTAAAGTTTTCTACCAAACATTTACATTCCTACTAGACTCAGGGTTATGCAAGTTACTG
Source organism: Mellivora capensis (assembly GCA_004024625.1). Taxonomy (NCBI): domain Eukaryota; kingdom Metazoa; phylum Chordata; class Mammalia; order Carnivora; family Mustelidae; genus Mellivora; species Mellivora capensis. The sequence goes on along the minus strand of PISX010001296.1, from coordinate 106,774 downwards.
TGGACATTGTTCAAGAAGTATTAGACTGCTTCATGCATTTAAGGAATTCATGGTTAAAAGGAACAGTCAATAGAGAACAATACAATATTACATATATAATTACTGTGTGTGCTAGATTGGGGAAAAAGCAGGAAGATTAATGAGTAGGTGGGCAGTTAAGAAAGTTTGTTGGGAGAAATGGGCCATTAGTTGAAGGATGTGCCTTATTTGGACAATTAATAGGTCAGTCTTCTTTTTTGTCCCCTTCCAATGAGTACTTTTACTATTATGAATAACAACTAGTGAGAATTAATCATTTAATTTCTTTCTGAAGAACATCAGCACCCTAATGGCCTTAGCTGGAACAGTGTTACTTCTAAGAAGTGTTCGGATGGTAAGTTAAAAATTGAAGAAGGCACTATGATAAGCAAGAGACAGTTAATTTCTTCTTACTTGCGGACCATTTTTCTCTCAAGCAGTGTATCATTTTGTTATTCATATTAGAAGTCTAAAATATTATTTTAGAACAACAAACCTATTTTAAGGTCTTGGTTTAAAAGCAACACATCCGCAGAATTTTATGGAAAGTGATTGCCCGGTCTGTATTTCCATAATCACTTTTCTTCATGCTTAAAAAGGAATCTGTAAAGGATTTAGTTGGCTAGAATGCTGTAATCACTAAATTTGCATTTCAGATGTTGTGGCATGTCTCAAAACTGTTTTGTATAGTGGTTTTAGATTATAGTCAAATTATGTCCTTTAGCACTGAATAATTTATACTTTCTCCAATTTGTAGCAATCTGTAAGATCTGTTTAATGAAGAGAACAAGAAGTGTGATGTAAAAAAGTAATTTATATTTTCGGTTAGCATCTTTTTCGGCCTCTCGGTAATGTTTTAATAATAGATATTATGGAATCCTTTTGACAATTCAGGCTTTGTTAAGTTTTTTTAATGTAACTGATTCTTGTCACTGAGTGTAATTGTAGTGTCATGTTACAGTCTGGAATGAGTTTATTGCTTCTGTGTATACTAATGTCTTACATTTATTATCTCTATATTGTTTTATATTATTGACTACGTAGCTTTACTGTACTATAGTACATTTTTTCCAACTCCTGCCTTTTCCCTCTGACTCCAAAGTCAGACTTTTATCCCCCCCTTTTTTATTAAGTGTTTTGAACTCATTTTTAACCTTATATCTAATAATCTAATAGGTTTTTTTTCTTTTAACACCTCCATGATTTTTGTAAGACATTTAGCTTATATTTTTAGAGTGGAACTTTTGAAGCTTTAGCTCTTTCATTTCACTTTTTTCTTTATCTTACAATCTATGTTCCATGACATTTGTATTTTGAAGGTTTCAAAATTTGTAATATACTAAATGATCTGATTAAGAATTTAGGTAAAAATAAGGGGCGCTTGGGTGGCTCAGTCGGTTAAGCGTACACCTTCGGTTCTGGTCATGATCCCAGGATCCTGGGATTGAGCCCTGCGGTGGACTCCCTGCTCAGTGAGGAGTCTGCTTCTCCCCTTGCCCACTCATGTTCTCTCTCACTAGCTTTCTCTCTCAAATAAATAATAAAATCTTAAAAAAAGAATTTTGGTAAAAAGAATGCTGAGGGATTACTTCTCTTGTTAGTTCTTAAAAATGACATAAATCAATTATAGATTATTCTAAGTTATACAATATTAGGTATGTTATTGATTTTGCAAATTACTTATTCATTAATAGTAATTTATATTAATATGTTATGAAGTTATTCATCTTAGACCATAGTTCTGGTGTCTTTTTTCTTAGGTTTTATGAGTTTTGAAAATAATGAATAGTGGTGAGAAGAGCAAGCTAAGGAGGTGGAAAAAGAACATTGCAACATTAGGGGGCAAAAAATTTTATTGTGTAACAGTTGGAGAACTTTGGCTACAAGTAGGAGAAACCCCATGCAGCAGCAGTTTAACCAAGTTAAAAGGTTTTTTTTCCCTCATGTTGAAAGACTTCTGGAGGTAGAATGCTGCTGGCATTGTCTTTGGGTCCATGACAGAGAGTTTAGGTCTGTATGATTCTCTGTGCCTTTCCTCATGGCACAGAATGGCTGCTGTAACCCAAATAGCATATTCGCATTCAAAGCAGAAGAAGAGGGAAAAGTAAGGTGCCAGCCACATGTTTTCCTTTTTAACGAGAAAACAAAAGTTTTACCAAAAGCCGTCAGTAGACTTTTGCTTACATCCTTTTATCATATGGCCACCTCTAGGTGGAAAGAAGGTTGGGAAAGCAGCCATTTAGGTTTTCCATCCCTTACAGTACATGATGACAAAAGAAAGAGGCTTGGGAATAGATAATGCATTAACCAACCAAAGGCCTGCCACAAAGGGAACCTAATAGCTCCCCTTCAGCTTTCTTTTTGTATTTCCTCCCATTTTTCCTCCTCCTGAGTTTACCAACCTCTCATATTCTTTCAGCTACTGGTAGACAAGTCCAAATTTCTTATTTAAAAAATAAAAAATGATGATTGAGTTCAGTACTGTGCTAAGCACTTGAGATACATAATTTCATTTAATACTTAATCATATGAAACAGGTACTTTAAAAAACTACTTATTTGTTTGTTTGTTTATTTATTTAGAGAGTTGGGGAGAGGCAGGGGAGAGAGAGAACTGCAAGCAGACTCCCCACTGAGCACAGAGCCTGACGTGGGGCTCGATGCCATGACCCTGAGACCATGACCTGAGCCAAAATCAAGAGTCAGATGCTCAGCCAACTAAGTTATCCAGGTGCCCTGAAAGAGGTGTTCTTACACCCAATTTTTTTTTTTTAAGATTTTATTTATTTATTTATTTATTTATTTATTTATTTTTAAAAAGATTTTATTTATTTATTTGACAGAGATTACAAGTAGGCAAGAGAGGCAGGCAGGGAGAGAGAGGAGGAAGCAGGCTCTCCGCTGAGCAGAGAGCCCGATGCGGGGCTCGATCCCAGGACCCTGGGATCATGACCTGAGCGGAAAGCAGAGGCTTTAACCCACTGAGCCACCCAGGCACCCCAAGATTTTATTTATTTATTTGACAGAGAGAGATGACAAGTAGACTGAGAGGCAGGCAGAGAGAAAGAGACGGAAGCAGGCTCCCTGCTGAGCAGAGAGCCTGATTCGGGACTCGATCCCAAGATCTTGAGATCATGACCTGAGCTGAAGGCAGCAGCTTAACCCACTGAGCCACCCAGGCGCCCTCTTACACCTAATTTTTATGGACGGAGGAGATGGATACTCGAAGAAGTTAAGTAATTTTCATCCAACTAGTAGGTGGCAGAACTGGATTCCAAGTTTCATCTTCCTGAATTTGAAACACTTATTATTTTCTTTTCATAGTGCTTCCAGCTTTTGTCTCTTTGCCTTTAGGAAACTTCCTTCTCCATCTGAGGCTTAGGGACAGTGTTCTTGTTAGTGGCATCATCTTTCTGCCTCTTCTAGAGAGCAGAATGTTTATCACAAGTTTAGAATTCATTTGTTTTATAGATGTCTCCCTCAGATCTTATTCTTTCCTTCTTTTTAATTCTTTTTTTTTTTATTCTTTCCATTTTTGACCCTTTAGCCTTTATGACTTTATTTACTTATTTGAGAGAGAGTGAATGGGGGGAGGGGTAAAGGGAGTGGGAGAAAGAGAATCTTTATCAGGCTCCATGCCCAGCGTGGAGCCTGACTCGAGGCTCGATTTCATGACCCTGAGATCATGACTGGAGCCAAAATCAGATGCTTAACCGACTGAACCCTCCAGGCAGCCGAACCCTTTAGCACTTATACTTTATCTTTTTTTTTTCTTTAAGACTTTATTTATTTATTTGACAGAGAGAGAGAGAGAGCACAAGCAGGTGTGGTGGCAGGCAGAGGGAAGGGAGAAGCAGGCTCCTCGCCAAGCAGAGAGCCTGATGTAGGGCTGGATCCCAGGCCCCTGGGATCATGACCTGAGCTGAAGGCAGATGCCCAACTGATTGAGCCACCCAGGGGCCCACTTATATATTGCTTATCTTAAACCTACTTATATATTGCTCTGCAGTTGTATTCTGGTTTTATGTATATTGGTAGTTCATCTCCCAGATAGTGCCTGTTATGTCACAGAAACACAGCACTGAACTTTCTGCTGTTGAGGGATTATTGGATGCAGAAAAGGTAGATGCAATGGGATCTGCCTTTAAATGTTCTTCGCATAGATGGCGAATTCCTTGAGAGCAGATCATGGGTTCTATTTCGGTTTCTTCCCCTAGCTCCTTAATAATTTCTAAAACTCTAAACACCAAGGCACTCTTAGATCTTTTTATGTATATCCTCAATGAAAACACCTAAAATTAAAAAGGGATAGATATTTAGTAGTTGGAGACATCTTTAATGACCCTCTCTATTTCTAAGTCTTCCCTCCCCTGTGCGAGATATTCTTGGTTTTCTCATGTGATGTGGTTTCCAGGCACTTAATCATCTTCTTTCTCGTCTTCTAGTTTTGTTCTAGTTTGTTGTTGGAAGTCTTTTATGAGATGTGGTATGAGGAGAGCACAGTATATCCCATTAGGGCCTGATCTAGAACAATCTCTTCCTTATTTCTCGTTTGGGATCCTGTTCCTTACAATGTTGCTTGGTGTTTGAATTTGGTGGGGAGCAGTGAAGAGTGGAGAGGAGAGGGAGTTTGTACTTTTTTTTTTTTTTTTAGACTTGTCACACTTTCATTTCATTTTGAGTTCACAATGAACTATAAGTTCTTTATCTTTTTCATATATCCTGCAATTAGTTTATTCTCTTCTCTCGTACATTAGTTTTGGGGAGTGCAGGGGAAGACTTTTACATTTTATCCCATCATCCTAGTTGTCAGGATCTTTTAAAATACTAACTCTCACTTTTAGTATTCATAGTTTTTTTTTTTCCCAAAAGATTTTATTTTTAAACTGTGCCCAGTGTGGGGCTCGAACCCATAACCCCAAGGTCAAGAATTGCATGCTCCACCAACAGAGCCAGCCAGGTGCCCCCCCCAACACTTCGATTAAATCATAAGTAAAATATTAATATAAAATTAAGGACAAAATTAAAAATTTTCAGTGGTTATATCTTCTTGTTAAATGTTTAGATGACAATTTGACATAATTTAAAATGAAAAGAATAATAAAATGTTATGTATTTTTTTGATAAATCAACAGACATCAAAATTTACAAGTTCTTCAGATATTCCAGTAGAATTTATACGAAAGAATGTTAAACTACGCGGACGATTACGCCGAATAACTGAGAATGGCTTAGAAATTGAGCATGTTCCTATTACTTTACCTATCATATCTTCATGGAAAAGTAAGTAGAGTGCAAAAATAATACAACTATTTTAGTATTTGTTAAGTATCAGTCATTTGTAAAATAGCAAAAAATGTCATTTTAAGTTTTAGTAACTTTGTGAGGGAAAGTACAAACTCTTGGCTTTAAATACAAGGGACTATTTAACTTGGCTTCAGATTTCCTCCCCCCTCCTCCTTTTTTTATTCCACCATTCAGGATTTCATTCAGGCATTTATGCATTCTTTCCACAAATAATTGAGCAACCGTTATGTTATGTTGTTGTAATTATGTTGTCATAATTTAAATCTCTTCTCTCTGAAATAGTGATGACTTTTCAGGGCTCAGGCAGCAAAGTCACCACCTGGGTTTATCCAGGCTGTACGCTGCACAATTCTGGGGATGCAATTAAGTAGAACCTGCTTCCAGAGGTCATGCTGAGACAGCACTGTAAATTGCCATATATGCGTTTGTGAATAATGGCTTCTCCATCCTGTTCTGGAGCTTACTGAAATGGGTTTTTTACATTATTCCATATGTTACATGCTTCGGTTGCCCTAAAAGAAAAGTTGAATACAGATAGAAATAGATCTACATTTAGAGAGTCTGGGTGTTTGTAAAGAAACATAGTATATTTAGTTGTTTTACGGGGGCATGTGACTTTGAAATTTGCTTTTGCAACATGATATTAAAGCTAGACAATTTTCTATCTAACCTTTTTAGACGAGCCCTGTGGTGTTCTGCTGGTTAAACTGGCAGGAGTAGAACTCACTGAAACTGGGAAGGTGTGGTTACAAAAAGAGTTAAAACCTTCCCAATTGCTATGGTTTCAACTTCTTGGAAAGGAGAATTCAGTGCTCTTTTGCTATCTTCTAGTGAATAAGGTAAGTAGTGTGAAGAAATCATGAGCAGTATTTTATTTTTTTTATTTGTTCAGAACCATCATTAATTAGAATCTTGAATCTACAGTGGGACTGAATTTTTGTCTTTCTTAACTGCTACATAGTGATCATGTTTAGTGAACCAGGTGTTTCATATATACATTTTGTTATTAAATATTATTTATATGTTTATTATAGAAAAAATGGAAAATTAAAAACATGAAAGAAACCTAAAATTATTAATGACTTTGGACATTGCTCATTTGATGATTATCTTTACACATTTACTTATACATGAGTATAGTGTATCGCCCTTGTTATTAGAAGCTGCTTGTTGAGCTTGTTCCAGCTGTCAGCTGGAAACTACAAAGAGCAGGGTTTTTTCCTGAAGTAAATAGTGCTCAGTCTCTGAACTGTAAAGTCGAGAATATTTAAGTACTGTTTATGATCTGTAATCAGTCAACTAAAGACTTTGCCTCAGAGTTTACCTACCATTATGACTGACCAGGGCCACTGTGTAACTGGGGATGCCGTGGAGCTTTATCAGTGTCCCTGTGTCTCTGTCCTGAGTCCTTGCAGGAGCCTTACTTCAGGCTTTTGGTGGACGATTACTGAAAAAAGAATGTAGAAAATTAAGTAGGTAAAGTGTTATGACAGGTTGAAGAACAGTTTTCTTACTCTTAAAGTCCCTTATTGGAGCACCTGGGTGGCTCGGTCATTAAGCATCTGCCTTCGCATGGCCCCAGGGTCCTGGGATCAAGCCTGCATCAGGCTCCCTGCTCATCGGGAAGCCTGCTTTTCCCTCTTCCATTCTCCCTGCTTGTGTTTCCTCTCTTGCTTTCTCTGTCTCTCTGTCAAATTAATAAATAAAGCCTTTAAAGTAAATAAATAAATAAAGTCCCTTTTATATAACAAACAAAAATAATCTGAAGAAAAAATAACCTCACGTTAAAGGGATTAAAATTATAACCATTTTGAATTCTTAGAGCTTTTGAACTATTGATAGAAAGCCTGATGAACCCATTAATTTCTGTATGTATGGGTCATAAGCAGTTCTTTTTTTTTTTTTTTTAAAGTCTGGTTTTCGGGCGCCTGGATGGCTCAGTGGGTTAAAGCCTCTGCCTTTGGTTCAGGTCATGATCCCAGAGTCCTGGGATCGAGCCCTGCATCGGGCTCTCTGCTCTGCAGGGAGCCTGCTTCCTCCTCTCTCTGCCTGCCTCTCTGCCTGCTTGTGATCTCTGTCTGTCAAATAAATAAAATCTTTAAAAAAAAAGTCTGGTTTTCTTCTTTTTTTTTTTTTTAAAGATTTTATTTATTTATTTGACAGACAGAGATTGCAAGCAGGCAGAGAGAGAGGAGGAAGCAAGCTCCCCGCGGAGCAGAGAGCACGATGCGGGGCCCGATGCGGGGCCCGATCCCAGGACCCTGGGATCATGACCCGAGCTCAAGGCAGCAGCCTTAACCCACTGAGCCACCCAGGCGCCCCGGAGCATGCAACTCTTAATCTCAGAATTGTGAGTTAGGCCCCACGTTGGGCATAGAGATTACTTACAAATAAAATCTTTTTTTAAAAAAAAAGTAAGCTGGTAATACAAAATATATAAAGATGCCAAAGGCCTTACAAAAAATATTATCTTCTCCAGGCACCTGGTTGGCTCAGTTGGTAGAACATGTGACTCTTTTTTTTTTTTTTTTAAAGATTCAATACTTTTTAAAAAGATTTTATTTATTTTTTTGACAGAGTTCGTAAGTATGCAGAGGGGCAGGCAGAGAGGGGGAAGTAGGCTCTCTGAGCCTGATGCAGGGCTCGATCCCAGGACCCTGAGATCATGACCTGAGCTGAAGGCAGAGGCTTTAACCCACTGAGCCACCCAGGCGCCCTGAGCATGTGACTCTTGATCTTAGGGTCATGAATTAGATCCCCATGCTGGGTGTAGAGATACTTAAAAATAAATTAAAAAATGTTGGGAGTTTGGGTGGCTCAGTTCGTTAAGTGCCTGACTCCTGATTTCTGCTCACGTCGTCGTGAGCTCAGGGTCATGAGATCAAGGCAGGCATTGGGTTATGCACTCAGTGGGGAGTCTACTTGATATTCTCTCTTCCCTCTGTCCCTCCCCCTGCTGGCCCTTATGATACATGCTCTCTCTCAAATAAATAAATCTTTTTCAAAAAATTTTTTTTAAAGATTGTGTTTATTTATTTATTTGAGAGAGAGCACACATGCACCTGGAGGGGGACGGGGCAGAGGGAGACTCAGACTCTCCCCTGAGCTGGGAGCCTGACAGGGGGCTTGATCTCAGGACCCTGAGATCATGACCCTGAGCTGAAGGCAGATGCTTAACCGACCCAGGTGCCCCATGAATGAAATCTTTAAAAATAAATAAATAAAATAAATTATAAATTTAAAAAATTTTTTTAACTAAGAAAACATTATCTTTGCTTTTAAGTTGAGAAGTGTATTTTATTTATCCTCAAAACCACCCTATGGAGTCATTGTTTTTACTCCCATTTATAGATGGGACTCAGGGTAACCAAGTGGAAGAGCCTGTATTCAACCCAGCTCTTTCTGGCTCCTGAGCTCATACTTCGCCTTAAATACTTTAGCTTATGTTGCTTCCTAGGTGACCCAACTATGCAGTATATGCATGCTGTGGTAATTTACATCTGTTGAATTTATTAATGTGTGAGATTGCATTTTAGTTACTCTGATTTTGGTTTAAGGGAATGAGCTCTTATAATTTAAAAGATTGAGAAAAATACAGTAAATCCTTTAAGATTGTATTTATTAGCTCATTATTATGATCAAAAGCTACTGCATTTAAGGGAAAAAGGTTACTTTGTTCCTTATGAAAGTCCTAAAAAATGTCTCCTACTTGAAACCTGGAGTTTTCACATTTTTAGAATTTAATTGTGAACTACTTGACTAAGAAAGCTATTAAATTATTTATGTTAAAATTAATCCCATGGGGCACCTGGATAGCTCAGTGGGTTAAGGCCTCTGCCTTCGGCTTGAGTCATGGTCTATGGGTCCTGGGATCGAGCCCTGTATCGGGCTCTCTGCTCAGCGAGGGGCCTGCTTCCCACCACCCCCGCCCCAGCCTGGCTCTCTGCCTGCTTGTGATCTCTCTCTCTGTCAAGTGAATAAATAAAATCTTTAAAAAATAAAAAAAACAAAATTAATCTCATTAGGTTTAAAATCCCACAAGGACTATATAAATAGCTAAGCAGGATCTCCTTTTTCTTCTTTTTATTTTAAGATTAAAAAAAAAAACTAAGGGGGCGCCTGGGTGGCTCAGTGGGTTAAAGCCTCTGCCTTTGGCTCAGGTCATGATCCCAGGGGCCTGGGATGGAGCCCCGCATCGGGCTCTCTGCTCGGCAAGGAGCCTGCTTCCTCCCTCTCTCTGCCTGCCTCTCTGCCTACTTGTGATCTCTGTCTGTCAAATAAATAAATAAAATCTTTTACAAAATGTATTTACATGCCAGCACCTTCTTACACACTGGAATTCTGAAACCTAATCTAACAATTCAGTGATGAGTCAGTTCAATTTGCATTTTGTGCTTTTAGTTTCTTTTGTTATGGCCTTCTGTTGTTTTGCTTATCTTGTGTGCTCCTTTCCCCCAAACAGCAAACAAACCAAAACTGATTTTTATACTTTATTACTTCTACATCTCTTTGGGTTAGAAGACCAGTGAGTTTGTGGAGAACTGTATGTTACAAAAGAGGCAATTAAGAGGTGCCCAGGTGGCTCAGTCAGTTAAGCAGCTGCCTTCTGCTCAGGTCATGATCTCAGGGTCCTGGGATCCAGTTCCGGTTTAGGCTCCCTGCGAAGTGGGAAGTCTGCTTCTCCCTCTGCCCCTCCCCCTGCTCGTGTGCTCCCACACTCTCTCTCTCTCTCAAATAAATAAATAAAATCTTAAAAAATAAGTAAAAGAGACAATTGACTTTAAACAAGGATCTCTCCTAGTAATGAAATTCTTGGATTTAGTATTAGCTGTTTTAAGTTCTTAGAGAGCCATTTGCTTTATGTTTTTTGGCTTTTCTCTGGAGGATAAGTTGCTAAATGACTGATTGGGTTTTTTTAAGATTATTTATTTATTTATTTGAGAGACAGAGATCACAAGTAGGCAGAGAGGCAGGCAGAGAGAGAGAGGAGGAAGCAGGCCCCTGCAGAGCAGAGAGCCTGATGTAGGGCTCGATCCTAGGCCCCTGGGATCATGACCTGAGCCGAAGGCAGAGGCTTTAACCCCCTGAGCCACCCAGGCGCCCCATGATTTTTTTTTTTTAAGATTTTATTCATATGTTTATTTTAGAAAAAGAGAGAGAGAACTTGTGGAGGGAAGGGAGAGGCAGAGGCTGTGGGAGAGAGAGAATCTCACAGACTGCACTGAGCATGGAGCCCACTGCAGGGCTAGATATTAAGACCCTGAGATCATGACCTGAGCCAAAATTAAGAACTGGGTGCTTAACCCACTGAGCCACCCAGGCGCCCCTCTGAATGATGATTTAATTAATTAATTAATTGGTTTATTTATTTTTAAAAAAGATTTTATGTATGTGTTTGAGAGAGAGAGCGTGAGAGAGATAGCACAAGGCGTGGGGGGAGAGGTAGAAGGAGAAGCAGATTCCCCACTGATCAGGGAGCCCGATGTGGGGCTCCGTCCCAGAACTCTGGGATCACCACCCGAGCCAAAGGCGGACACTTAACTGACTGAGCCACCCAGGAGCCCCTGGATGATTATTTAATTTAAATAAATAAATAAATTTCAAAGTGAAGATGTTATAGGTTTAGTAGCAATTTTCTTTATTAATTGGTCTGTGTTATTTTTTATTCAAGGGTAGGTATTTTAGTGTGAGTCTGAATGAAGAAATTTTGAGAAGAGGCCTTGGCAAAACTGTTCTTGTTAAAGGGCTAGACTATGATTCTAAAATCTATTGGACAATTCACAGAAACTTACTTAAAGCTGAATTAACAGCCTTAAAAAAAAGAGAAGGCATATGGAAGGAAGAATCTGAAGAAAGTTATTTGGAAAAATTCAAAGGCTCCTGGAGAGAAATATGGAAAAAAGACAGTTATTTTAAAAAAATTGGATCAGATTTCAATTTGAAAAAAGAAAGTTTTTCTGAGAAATTTAGAAGGACTTATACAACATGGAAAGACAACATAAATAACTACTCCTTTATATTGAAGTTCAGAGAACTTATGAATCGCATACACTTTCGTAGAAAAGGGTGAACTATTCCAAGGGGTCTGGAGGTGACCCACTCAGAAAAGAGTAAAAGAGTAAAATATGTAAATATATAGGTGTTTTCATTGAGTTGAAATGGAAATTTCTCTGAATGATCTAAGTTGCACTCTGATGTATTTAAATATTTAAGAGATGATTGTTCTAAATGTAATAGAATAATTTAAGCAAGTTGTAATTAATGTAATAAGCTTTTAGGAAAAATGCAATACTGTATAAAGTCACCAGGATAAAGGATGTATACCTGTAGTGCTTATATTTGAAGAGAGAGTTTACCTGTTGGACACTGTTATTTTAGTTATTTTCGGCATCCATATTTAATTTTTGTTGAAAGAGAGTACTTATTGACTTTTCCAGTTTTATCAATTTTGATTACTTGTAATAAACTAACTCTTTATACATCATGCCTAAGGTTACTTTTTTCCCCTAACTGCTTTCTAACTACCTATGAATGTGGGGCAAAGCTACACGAGAAGGTCACCTAACCCATTTTTAGTAATAAGGAATGGCTAATTTCTACTTGTTGTTAGATGAAGGGAATAACCCTCCGGACAGAATCATGAGGATAATCATAAGGATGAAAAGCAATGTGCTGAGGATGGCAGCCCCCAAGATAGAAGAATAGGAATGCTTAGGACATTGTTGAGCCCCTAAAGTAGCCGATCTTTGAAATATCTTAAATCCCAGTTCCTCATGTAACATGGTAAATTTCTTTGTTTTGTTTTTTATTTATTTATTTATTTATTTTTTATTTGTCAGAGAGAGAGAGCGAGCACAGGCAGACAGAGTGGCAGGCAGAGGCAGAGGGAGAAGCAGGCTCCCTGCCGAGCAAGGAGCCCGATGTGGGACTCGATCCCAGGACGCCGGGATCATGACCTGAGCCGAAGGCAGCCGCTTAACCAACTGAGCCACCCAGGCGTCCCAATTTCTTTGTTTTTAAAGCCAGTTTGAGTTGGTCTGAGCATCTGATATACACATTTACTTGCTGCTAAAATCATCCTAACACTACAGGCTTCTTTTATTTTATTTTTTTTTTAATTTTTAAAGATTTTATTTATTTATTTGACAGACAGAGATCACAAGTAGGCAGAGAGGCAGGCAGAGAGAGAGGAGGAAGCAGGCTCCCCGCCAAGCAGAGAACCTGATGTGGAACTTGATTCCAGGACCCTGGGATCATGACCTGAGCGGAAAGCAGAGGCTTTAACCCACTGAGCCACCCAGGCGCCCCTACAGGCTTCTTTTATAACACCAGTGATAATCCACGAACATCCGCCATGTCTGTAGAAGGTTCTCTTAATGATCTGTGATGCTGACAATGTCAGAGGTACCACATGGTCCCAAGAGTTGACACCTGTTAGAATCAGTCATACAGCATGAGAAGCTTATTGCTGCTCCCTGACTGCTGGTAAAAACATAAAGTAGATTTCCCAACACTTCCTAATTAGACAACATTTATTTTTAGTAAGGCCTCAAATCTGCCACAGATTTTTGTTCTTGTGATTTTATTTCATCGCCTTTGGGGTAGGATAGGATGTTATATCCTAGCTTTTATTCCCTGGGTCTCATGCCTCAATAGCTTTTCTTGTTTTAAGGGGATGTTCTATTTCTCTCAACAGAGAAGTTAACAGAGTACATTTAAAACTAGTTCTGTGGCAAGCTCATGGGCCTGCTGCTTTCCTGGTTTACCTCCCAGTGATGTCAGATCTCATCACAGTTACCACTGCAATCAGCTCTGATGACCTCTGCCAACGCAGTCCCTGCACCATTGTCTTTCCAGATAAGCTATGTGAAAGTGAAGCTGGTACAGGTCTTTTTGTGGACTAGATGAAATGACTTGTTCTAACCTTTGCCTTGATTATAGTCAGTAGGGAAACCATGATTTTAGAGACAAGATAGACAAGAAAAATAGACCAGCAGGACGCCTGTTGTGTGCAGTCACCATTTTCTGAATGTTCTTGTTCTCCACTTAGGTAGTAGCAGTATTAACACATACTTGAAGGCTAGGAGAAATCCCACTGGCCAGCAGCTTTCTGCGGGGTCAACAAGGTCTGCTTTTCTGGCTTTTGTCTCTGGTCTTTCTGGTAAATAGCTTGTTTGATCGTCCAAGGACAAGGTGAACTATATAGTTATAGAGGCAAGATCTTTTTTATATGAGACAGTTATAATAGGGTCATCTGAAAAAAAGTCCTAAATTTAGGCAGAATTTCTGACCAAAGGCCAGGGTTTTTTTGCCTTTCTCAAATAAAGGATTTACATTTTGATTTCCTGTCTTCAAAACAACAGGATCTATGGCTGCCTTTTTCCCTTGGCCTTCTTTCCTTTCAGTATCCTGGGTATCTAGACCTGTTTTTTTTTTGTTGTTTTTTTTTTTAATATATTTCTATCAAATAAATTTAGTTCTTACTGTTTTTTCTAAATGATTGGATTTCTTATGGCCCCTTTCAATCTATATTCTTTTAGACTCACATTTCCTTTTTTGGGTTTTATTTATTTGTCATTTTCTAGTCACACTTCTTATCATGAAATGTTGAAAGCGACATTAGCTTTATCATAATTAATGGTGGACAAAACTTGGGAGAAGAGTGAAAACTATTCCCATACATATATGATCCAGCACTGTCGTTATTTGGCAGCTAAAAGCATATTCCCACAACACCTAGAGAGAGAAAACACACAACTGAAGTCTTACATTTTGCTTACATTTCCCTTTTTTGTGTTGACATTTGTTAGTTCCACTCATGAGACAGGTGTCCAAATGCTGGTTCTTCTCCAGCACATTTGGTCATGGTTATTCCTTGAGGGTTCTGTAGGGGCTCCCTATCATAGTCCCTTGGCTTGAGAGATTCTTACCTCTTTCTCTCCCTACCTGCTTAACTCCCAAGGCTGTTTAGTCCACAGCCTTTTACTCTTGGATCCCCACCACCTGGGATGGGAAGGACATATAAGTTTAATTGTGGAATGTGACGGGGCTTAATCACTCCACTCATAGGTATGTGTTGTGGAGAGTATTACAAGTTGACTTCTGTCCTGCCACTTTCCATGGTGTCGATTCAAGTTACAGGAAACAAGTGCTTTTTTTTAAAAAACGATTTTATTCATTTGAGAGCGAGAACTCATGTGTGTGCATGAGTTGGGGGACAGGCAGAGGGAAAGGCTGACTCTCTGCTGAGTGGGGGGCCTGATGCTAACGTGGGGCTCAATTCCAGGACCTTGAGATCATGACCTGGGCCTCAGCCACTCAATTGCCTGAGCCACCTAGGCACCCTCGAAACTCATATATCCTCAGACTAAGTAGTGGGAATGTAGGTGATTCTCCAGGCACTCTCTCTTGCTTCCCTCTTTTGATCATGCTTCTTTCTCCTTGTCTCAGGTAAATGAAGTGCTAGAAGGCTCTGTAGCTTAGCAAACATCAGAAAAGAGATAATCACTATTTCCTAACTTAGTGGAAACAGGATATATGGCATTCTCAGTCTTATGGAAAAGGGAGCGAAGTGCTAATATCAAATCTTCCTCCCCTGTGTGAACAGGAGAGGGAAAGGATGGTTGCTACTCCACAAATTCTAACTGTTCAACTCTTCCTTATTCCAAGATCTCTTATTCTTTTTGGTCCTGAAACCTAAATCAGCTTGGTATTTTTCACCACTGGGAAAGCCTGGGGAATCTGCTGCCAGAAATGCCATTTTTTAAAAAGTTGACTCGAAGAGAAATCAGGGCCACTGATTTCAGTAGTTCTGCTTTTTCTTGATATGGGAAACAAAGGCAAATAAAAAAAAATGAAATTTTCTTACTACTTACAGCCCATTAACAAGTCCTTGAAACAGGCAGAGTGACATTCCTCTAGGAAACCAGCTGCCTTGACTTTAATACCTTGCTAAGGGCAAAAGGCAATCTTGGTTTAACATTATCCTGACCTCCAGGATCCTATAAGTCTAATTTAATATATAAAAATTCCTTTGGAAACTTTATCCTTTATCTCTACCCCGCCAAGATATATGTTAGCAATCATCTAAGCATATGGTCCACTGATACACATCTGAAGGATCTCATGACTAAGGTTTTACTAGACAGTAATAAATGCCCTTTTCCTAACAATGGCTAGCCCCCTCAAGGTCCTGGAAACCTTCCAAAATTCCCTATAGATTTAAAATGTCCCTATCCCGGGGCGCCTGGGTGGCTCAGTGGGTTAAAGCCTCTGCCTTCAGCTCAGGTCCTGATCTCAGGGTCCTGGGATCGAGCCCCGCATTGGGCTCTCTACTCAGTGGAGAGCCTGCTACCTCCTCTCTCTCTGTCTACTTGTGGTCTCTGTCTGTCAAATAAATAAATAAATAAATAATCTTAAAAAAAAAAAAATGTCCCTATCCCCTCTCCAAACATGAAAATATATAATCACCACCCCTCACTACCTCAGTGCTGCTCTTTCTGCCCACAGTCCTATCCCCGTGCTTTAATAAAACCACCTTTTTTTGCATTGAAGACATCTCAAGAATTCTTTCTTGACCGTTTGCTCCAAACCCCAACATTACCTCATCATTTCTTATTTATTCCTGCTCTCTCCGGTAACTGAGAATAGTAAAGATCCAAGTCAGTATTCATACTGGCCTGGTGCATTTGCAAAACCTGCTTAGGAGAATTAACCACATCTGAGACAAGCAGATAATGTGCTAAGAATTTTATCTTCTGGATTTCTCCAGCATCATTTGGTTACTCACCAAGGTGAAGTTTGTAGGGGGAAAGAAAAATAATTTTCCTTCTACTCTTCTAGGTGCTTGGCTGATACACACCTGTAACAAGACAGACTAACAGAAGAAAAACAAAAGAGAAGTTTGATAACATGTATACCTCCTATATACCTGGGAGATACCAAGGAAAACTGAGTAACTCCCGAAATGGCCATCCCTTTATAAAAGTAACATCTCCAGCTAAAGGCTAGAAGATGCTGGGCGACGGGGAGGCCAGTTATGAGAAGTTAACCCTGAAAGGCACAGTAAACAAGGGTAAGGTTGTTTTTGAGAGAGAGAGAGAGAGAGAGACACCTTTACAAATGGAGATTTCCCTTATAAATGTAAATTGTTCTTACAAAAGAGTAACTTTTACCTGGTTTTTAGAACTTCTCCTATCTCTGCAGTTTCTTACAAATAACCAGCTTAAGGGGTGCTTGGGTGGCTCTGTCAGTTAAGCATCTGCCTTTGGCTCAGGTCATGATACAAGGGTCCTGGTATTGAGGGCTCCTTGCTCAGTGGGAAGCCTGCTTCCCCTGCTTCTGCTGCTCCCCCTGCTGTGCTCTCTCTCTTTGACAAATCAATAAATAAAATCTTAAAAACAAAACAAAACAACAAAAAAACCCAGCTTAAGATAATAATCCTTAAGCTGAAGAGCCATATTTTGGGGTGACATATTTTGCTCCCCTACATTTGCATCTTTGAGATTTGAGTCTCCATGTGTTGTCAGGGGGCATATTGCTGACAGTTTGCCCTAAATCCAATGGTTGTATAGGGCATTGATTTGAACAGTGACTTTTCAAAGAAGCAGCATGATTCAGGAAGCCAAGAAACACCAGCACTTCAGAATTCTAGGGCACCAGCAGAATGGTTATTATTTAAGCCACCATTAATAGGGATGGCAGATATACTAAGGAGGCCAGCTACTGCTGGGATAGTTGGGGTGGATATGGTTTCCAGACTCGTCTTTGTGGTGTAGGGAGGAAAAATTTTCCTCTACCTTCTTTGGGTTCCTGGCTGGGTCTGAAAATTAAATTGATAAAGACGGAGTAACAGGAGAAAAGGATATAAATTGATTTAATACAAGTTTTATGTGACATGAGAACTTACATAAGGAAATAAAGACCCGAAGAAACAGACCTCCAGCTGTAGGAAAGGCACTTCTCTTAGGAGGATTTTATCATCAATTTCAGGGAAGAAGGGCAAGGGAGGGAGGTCAAAAAGACCTTCCTGCTCCGGCTGTCTTCTCAGACTCCTTCAGCATAAAATGTTCACCCTGCTAAGGTGCCATTTTTGGGATAGTGTGTCCTGAATCCCATCAGTGGTTTGGAGCTTCCCTAATGCCATTACCATGCAACTGTTTCAATGAAGGCAAGTCACAGGAAGAAAGTCATGCAAATTTTTGAAAAAGATTTTATTTATTTATTTGAGAGAGCGAGAGCGCAAGCAGGAGGAGGGCCAGAGGGAAAGAGAGAAGCAGATTTCTCTGCTGAGCAGGTAGCCTGATGCGGGGCTCTATCCCAGGATCCCAGGACCCTGGGATCATGACCTGAGCTGAAGGCAGATGCTTAACCAACTGAGTGACCCACGTTCCCCAAGTAATGCAAATTTATAAAAAGACTGAAGAAAATTAAAAATGCAAGATTAAAAATAAAATATTAAGAACAGGGGGCACCTTGCTGACTCAGTCAATAGAGCATGTGACTCTTTTTTTTTTAATAGGTTTTTTTTTTTTCAAGATTTTATTTATTTATTTGACAGACAGAGATCACAAGTAGGCAGAGAGGCAGGCAGAGAGAGAGGAGGAAGCAGGCTCCCCGCTGAGCAGAGAGCCCGATACAGGGCTCGATCCCAGGACTCTGAGATCATGACCAGAGCCGAAGGCAGATGCTTAACCCAAGGCACCCCTAGAGCACACGGCTCTTGATATTGGGGTCATGAGCTCAAGCCCCATGTTGGGTATAGACCTTATTTTTTAAAAATTGAAAAATTATTAAAAATATTAAGAACAGAACTTTAAAAGTGGAGTAGTAATAAAAGCTTTAAAATGAACCAACTCTACTTCTGTTTCAAGATGGCCATTGAGCTCATTCTTTTAACTTCCATTCAAATTACATCAAAATATCAAATATTAAAATAGAAGAAAATGGTATCAATGATAGAAAACAGCAGAAGATGCCATTAATTAGCTAGATAGTTTTGCAAACTATGATGAAGTAGAATCAGAGTGAGATATGATTCCACAGTTCAGTATTCTTCAGGAAAGGAGGTGATATTCAGGTAGGAATTAAGTGCATGCCCTAGTTTGGGATTTTTGAGTGATATGAATTCCTTTTGGTCTGGTCCTGAGTAAATCTCCATGATCTGGAAGCACAAGGCCAAATGTCCGTGCACCCAGTACATAATGTAGAGGGAACATAGGATGTCGGGAGTTCATAGTATATGTCTTACTCAGCTGGACAAGGACGACTCCCAGTCCTGAAGTGTGTGAATTTCTTGGTCAGTCAGTCTGGATGCTCCAGCTCCGTTCTCCAGATTTTTCCTTATCCTCCACAGGGGATGTGGCTTCATGGTCAAAGGGTTGAGCAATCACAGGCCTTTTTTTCCCCAGAGACGTAATTCTGGATGGCTTTGAGATCTATCAATTTGCTGGACAGAAGGTGTGCACTGTTGACCATGTTTCTATTCTTTTTTTTTTTTTTTTTTAATTTCTTTTCAGCGTAACAGAGTTCATAGTTTTACACCACACCCAGTGCTCCATGCAATGCGTGCCCTCCACAATACCCACCACCTGGCTCCCCCACCCTCCCACCCCCCCCCCCTTCAAAACCCTCAGGTTGTTTTTCAGAGTCTATAGTCTCTCCACCATGTTTCTATTCTGAGCACTACTGCTTTGCTTCTTCATTTCTAAAGGACAGACTGGGAGCGGGTGTTTTTCAACTATTGGCCATGAGCAATTAGTGAGGTGTGAAGTCAATCTAATGAGTTGCCACTAGCAATTTAAAGAAAGAAAAAAATAACAGAATAGGGGCATCTGGGGCTGGCTCAGTGGTAGAGCATGCAACTCTTGATTTTGGGGTTCTGGGTTCCAGCCCCATGTTGGGCTAAGAAAAACAGAAAAGAATAAAATCTATCCAGTGCATTGCACATAGCAGAGATAAGTGTTTGTTAATTATTTTGCATGTTATTAATATATTTGAATATGTGTACTGGTTTGCAATGCAAAAGTATATGGGTTACTGAAAATCACTGCAGATCTCATTTTCTAAAAGCACTCTTTTGAAGAGGCCTGATGAAAAGATTTCCATAACTAAGTTGAGGACAACAAGTAATTCAGACAGAGGTAGGGTTTTTTAAAAATTGAGGTATGGGGAGGGGGCACCTGGGTGGCTCAGTGGGTTAAAGCCTCTGCCTTCCGCCCTGGTCATGATCCCAGGGTCCTGGGATTGAGCCCCGGCATCAGGCTCTCTGCTCTGCAGGGAGCCTGCTTCCTCCTCTCTCTCTGCCTGCCTCTCTGTCTACTTGTGATCTCTGTCAAATAAATAAATATTTTTTAAAAATTGAGGTATTGGGATAATTATTTCTATTTTCTCTTTTGTTTTGGGTATCAAAACAAAGCTTGTAGATACCTTAGCAATGAAATTGAGAAATTAGTGCTAGAGCTATTAGAATAGCTCAAGTCATACTTTATAAATTTTGGAGCATTTCTGCTTTCTCCACAGCATTTACCCAGTTTCTTGCTCATTGGGAACTCTATAAATATTTGTTAAATAAAGGAATGAAATAAAGAATGAAGTAGACTGGGGTGCCTGGCTGACTCAGTTGGTAGAGCGTGCGAATCCATCTCAGGGTTGTAGATTCAAGCCCCAGGTTGGGTGTAGAGATTATTTTATTTTTTTAAAAACTTTATTTATTTGTCAGAAAGAGAGAGAGGAAGAGAGCGAGAGAGCGAGCACAGGCAGACAGTGGCAGGCAGAGGGAGAGGGAGAAGCAGGCTCCCCGCGGAGCAAGGAGCCCGATGTGGGACTCGATCCCAGGACTCTGGGATCATGACCTGAGCCGGAGGCAGCCGCTTAACCAAGTGAGCCACCCAGGCATCCCTAGAGATTACTTTTAAAAAAAAAAAGAGGGACGCTTGGGTGGCTCAGTTGGTTGGACGACTGTTCGGCTCAGGTCATGATCCCGGAGTCCGGAGTCCGGGGATCGAGTCCCGCATCGGGCTCCCAGCTCCACGGGGAGTCTGCTTCTTCCTCTGACTTTCTCCTCGCTCATGCTCTCTCTCACTGCCTCTCTCTCAAATAAATAAATAAAAAATCTTAAAAAAAAAAAAAAAGAAAGAAAGAAAAAAGAATGAAGTGAACCATTCCTGTCGCCTACTTATTTTGACCGGAACCTATTTTTCCAGTCTGGTTTTCCTCTATACATCTTATGATTCTACACTGTGAAAACTAATTTGCCTTCAGTGTTCTGAAAGAACATTTAAAAAATTTGTCATTTAAAAAAACATTTAAAAAAATTTGAAAATGATACTTATTTTGGGCAAACCAAGCCCTCTAGTTACATATTTAGTATAAATATTTAAACAATTGAAACAAAAGCTAACATATGGTTTTTATTTTTTTTATTTAAAGATTTTATTTATTTATTTGCAGACAGAGATCATAAGTAGGCAGAGAGAGAGGAGGAAGCAGGCTCCCCGCAGAAGAGAGAGCCATGCGGGGCTTGATCCCAGGCCCCTGGGATCATGACCAGAGCCGAAGGCAGAGGCTTTAACCCACTGAGCCACCCAGGCGCCCCAACATATGGTTTTTAAAATGCAGTTTTCCTTTAATATGTTTGTGTGGACAAACCTAAACATTTGTCTTCTGGTTAAAAAAAAACAAAACGGGTGTTAGTAATCAGAAAGGGTGTACCATATTAGGATTCCAAATAGTACAGAAATAAGAGAATTTTCCTTATGGTGTAAATTGCCTTCTCCTCAGCTTTCAAAGCTTTAGAAATTGCATTCTGGCTTACCGTTTTTTTTCATTTTTCCCTTCACAGTACAATTTGCTCATTTGTGTAAACTTTTGTTCTATGTCTATGATAATGATTGCTGTATATGACTGATCCACAATTGGATAGATTATGAAGATACATTTTTCTCTTAATTATATTATGGGATTCTGCAGGAATGTTTTAACAGTACAATATATTCCATAATGAAAATACGTAATCCAAAGTTTCCTGGGCGCAAGAAAGTACTTCGGTTATGTTGGTCCTGCCCAGCAGGCTTTGACCATCTTGCAAGTTGTAGATACTGGCTCTGTGGGAAGTCCTTCTGGAAACAAAACTCACAGAGCTGAATGAAGCTCTTAGGAGGAAGGAAAGGGAGCTCTGTCCTCTGACACTATTGTTGCCTCTCGAATACTTTATTCCCTGCCCCACCCCCACCCCCAACCACCAGGAGAAAACAATGAAACAAATTGCAGGAAAAGAGAAAATAGAGTAAGTTCACTTTAATTAAGCATGCTTTCTACCTTTTAAAAAAGTACTCATTCTGGGGTGCTTGGCTAGCTCTTTGGGAATAGCATTCGACTCTTGATCTCGGGGTTGTGATTGTGAGTCCCACTTTGGGTGTAGAGATTACTAAAAAAAATGCACTTAAAAAAATTATTCACTTAAAAAATTATTCATTTTGTGGTGGGAACTGAACATCTTTTAAGAAGTATAACTGTTTTATAAGGAAATCTTAATTGAATTGAAGGACTTCACCTAGACAAGCACAATTCTATTTTGTCTTCACCTAGCCTTGAGAGGCTAGATTATTGTGCCAAGATATTATAGTAGGGGACCTGGAGTTCAGAATTCCAGTATCTAGTCCAAGCTCTTGTTTGAGTTTGACAGTGTAGCCTGTATCTCCTTATTTGTAAGGTGAAAAGTGCATTTGCTTGTAATGTATGTATTCTATTTACGATTTTTATTTTTAAGTAATCTCTACACCCAGTGTGGGGCTCAAACCCACAAGCCTGATATCAAGACCCACATGTTCTACTGACTGAGCCGGCCAGGCGCCCCTGCTTGTAATATTTTTGATATTTCCATATAGAAAGGGGAAACAATTATATAGGCTTGTTCTAGAAAAAACATGAATAGGCCACTTAAAAATGGAGTGCTTTGGGGCGACTGGATGTCTTAGTTAAGTGGCAAACTCTTGATTTTTGCTCAGGTCATGGTCTCAGGGTCCTGGGATCGAGCCTCATATTGGGCTCCCTGATTGACCAGGAGTAGGCTTCAGGATTCTCTCTTTCCCTCTGCATGCCACCCCTCCACCCACTCTTTCTTGTGCTCTCTCTCTATGAAGTGAATAAATCTTTAAAGAAATGGAACACTTAAAAATGTTTTTGTCTATTGGCAAAGAGTTTAGCCTTAACTTTTTTCCCTCTGTATGCCAAATACATTTCAGCATGTAGACTTTCCTAGCATTTAAAATCTTTAAATAGGTTACCCATTTAATAGTACCTATAATAATAGTAACTTTTTTACTAAGTTATCTCTACCCCTATTGTGGTACTCCCAACTCACAACCCCAAGATCATGAGTTGCATGCTCCACCAACTGAGACAACCAGGCACCCCTAAAAAAACTGACATTTTTCAGAGCTCATTTTGTGCTAGGCATTTTACTAAGAGCTTCCCATGTAGTAGTCTTATTTAATTTAGTTGTTTTGTAGGTATGCATTCCTTCCATTAAGAGTCCAGCACTGCGGGGACGCCTGGGTGGCTGAGTTGGTTGAGCAGCTGCCTTCGGCTCAGGTCATGATCCCGGTGTCCTGGGATCGAGTCCCACATCGGGCTCCTTGCTTGTCAGGGAGCCTGCTTCTCCCTCTGCCTCCATCTGCCAGTTCTCTCTCTCTCTCTCTCTCTCTCTGACAAATAAATAAATAAAATCTTAAAAAAAAAAAAAAGAGTCCAGCACTGCGAAAAAGTGTTAATTTATGAAATCAAGTACTTCAGGGGCACCTGGTGGCTCAGTTGGTTAAGCATCTGCCTTTGACTCAGGTCATGATCCTAGGGTCCTGAGATCAATCCTGCATCAGGCTCCTTTCTTAGCAGGAACCCTGCTTCTCCCTCTGCCTACTGACTCCCCTGCTTGTGCTTTCTCTCTGACAAATAAATAAAATCTTAAAAAAAAACCAACCCAAAACTATTTCTGTGAATTCCTCACATTCCTGAATAGATACAAGATTATCAAGATAATAATTGTTGAGGGGCACCAGGTGGCTCTGTGGGTTAACTCTGCCTTTGGCTCAGGTCATGATCCCAGGGTCCTGGGATCGAGCCCCACATCGTGCTCTCTGCTCAGCGGGGAGCCTGCTTCCTCCTCTCTCTCTGCCTGCCTCTCTGCCTACTTGTGATCTCTGTCTGTCAAATAAATAAAATCTTAAAAAAAAAAAAAAATTGTTGAAACTGGGTGACCAATACGTAGGGCTTCATTATACTATTTTACTTTTACCTATGAAAATTTCTGTGATAAAAAGTGAAAAACACAAATAGGAAGCAACTCTTCCCAAGATTAGCTGTCCTGCTTTTATGTTCTTTTCTGTTTCCAGCTTAGCATGACAGTTGCCTACATATGGGGATGAATTTTTCTGTAGCTGGGGAGGGAAAGATCGGTGGCATTTATACTGTGACACCCCTCCCCCGTTCTTCCTAATGAACACTGGAAGTTTCTTTTCTCATTTTTTTTTTTTTTTGAAACCTCTGTCATACACATAGGAATCTGTAAAGGTGTTAATGGCTTTCTTTGGTGGCAGGTTCAGGAGATGGCACAGTTGGGGACCTTTGCTCTTTTTATCCACCAGAATCACTTCCTACCCTCATTTGGGAAGGGCAGCTTCCTTCCTATGGGGACCAAATCCTTCCTGACTCCTTATAGCTCTGGTGGGGTTGCTACTCAAATTACCCCACCTCTTGTCTACAGGACTGGGTGTATGATCAGAGACTGGATATACATATACTCTATTTGTTGTTGACCACATTAATTGACCTATGGATGGACACATTAACTGAAGCAGGTCAATTGAAATCCTTTCCTACAATCTTATTTATAGATGGTAAAATAAAAATGAAATAAAATAAAATAAAAGCCTCTCTTTTCCCTGGGATTGCTAGCTGAGGTCATGGAGCTGTCCCTGGTAATGCTTTCTCCACTCACCAGCCTATAGAAGCTCATATGTAATAGGAAAGAATAAGGTTTAAACATTGAAAACAGCAGGGAGAGAAAGTAGTATCAAAAGAGAATGAATGTGGAAAAGAAATGATGATTTTAAATTCCTGGATCCTGTCATTCCTGAAGCCTCTATCCTTTCCTCCATTGTAAGGTGGGAGTCAGTACTGGCTCCTTTCCTCCAGTTAGTGTGAGTTGGGGTTTTGTTATTTGTATCTGAAAGTAAAGTCATGAGGAGAGCTACTGCTCTGTACTTAAGGAGTATTATCTGAATTCCAGCTAAGAATTACCATCTAGCATAGTGTCTGGTACATGGCAAGCACTCAAGAGAGTTGTGTTGGGAGACCTCCAGCTCATCCTTGAGAATTGCTAAGCTCTTTGGTTATTCTTGTGACTTTTTGGTGTCTTGATTACAATAGAGATAATATTCATCTCCTTCACTTTCTTGCTTTCTGAATATAACCTGAAGATTATTGCTGATTAAATTCGAGTATCTTAAATAGGCTATTTTCGCAACTGAAAGCACTATTTTGCATAGCTAGAAAAATTGACTTTCAACCAGATTCCTAGTGCAGTTTTCTAAGAAACCCTTTCTGACGTGCCGCGTGGCAGGCCCACCTCAAAGCACATCAATCATCTTCCCAGCTATCAGGCACCTTTTACAGGATTTTCTGTGATCCTGGTGTCAGTGCACATTCTGTATCAAGGCAGAGGTGATATGTGGAAATCTGGCAGCTACTTAGAAGGGAGTCCAGGCAGTGCTGTGCCAGTGTAATTAATGAGAGTCATTGCTCTGGAAGCCCGAGAGAGTGGGGGTGGGGAAGGATGTCTTTCACCAGTAAGTGGCATTTAAGAAAAATCGGTGCTTTCATAGCCCTTTTGCTATACAGAGGAGGTTAAGTCAAAGGACTGCTGTGAAGGGCTTTCCGTAACTTGCTGCACAGAGAGGTCCCCGTGTACAGAGAAGCAAGGAAGATTCAACCCCAGACTTTTCAGCAGGGCTGATTTCAACCTTGAATTGAGCTAGCAGCAGGAGTCCCTTATGCTGGGAAAAGGGGTTACTTCTTACCGAAAGATTGTAGTTTAGGTTACCAAGAGACCTAGCAAAAAAGGTACTACTATATAGGACTTTTGTTCTACCTGCCCAAAGAAGTGTGAATTTAGATCCCATTTTTTTCTGATTCCCTTGTATGCTGTGAAGGAAGGGGGTATTATTTGTTTTGTTTTTCTATTGACTATTCAGTAACCGTGCAAGGGTTTGTGTAACCTAGAGAGGCTGTTTACTACCCACTGTCTAATCCCTTTGTTATCATTCCCTGTGTTTATCACCAGTGGGGGGGGGGGCGGGGCGGGGAGAGGGATAGTTCTGTCTGGCTTCTAAACACTGACACACTGAGAAAATGTAACAATATTTTCCTGGTTTTAGTTGGTGATTTTTCTGATAAATGGAGTTAAAAAAAAAAAAAAGGCTCAGAGGGAAAAGGTACCTTAGAAGATTTATGGATCTCTCCATACATCCTAAACACTTAAGCACATGATTAAGTATGATTCACGCAAAGGGAGGGAGAAAGGCCAGGAAATGGGGTTTTAGCTGTTACCTGTAATGCTTTACTTAAAAAAGAAGGGGTAGAAAGCAGAAATATTATATGGGTATTTGCTTTGATTTCAGTAGGTTTGAAATATTGCACAGTGGAAAAGTTTTGAAGTTCATACAGTTATGGAAATTGATTAAAACTTTCAAAATAAAGACTGTATTACAAACCAAGTGCTCTTGTTGTGAACTTTGTGTCTGAGCTTATTTTAACCCATGTATCTGTGGTTTTTCAGGTATAAAAGAAAGACAAACCCAGGAGGTTTAGAGTGGGTAACTCCTGAGGTTGTGTGAGGGGTTGTCTTGATGGGTGTGTGTGTCTCTCTCTTATTCTCTCTTTTTGGCCTTCCTATCTCCATGGAGAGTACCAGCAAAACAAAGCTCTAAAAAAAACATATGTTTGGATGCAAAGCAAGAAGCAGTTTGAGGGTAGAAGAGTAGTTACCTGTATAATTTCTTATACACTGAGAATTTTTGTCCCAGCATGTTAAAAAAAAATTAGGGAGCTTTCTTTCTTTGGAGCTGAAAGACCTTATATATATCAAAATAAATTTTTCCTGGTACCCAGGCATGAAGAAATTCAAGTGACTATTTTGGTGGCTTTTTTTTTTTTTTTTTTTTTTTGAGAGTCCAAGATTGCTTTCAGGATAAAGTTTCTTCTTGCCCATGGTGCTTTGCTGTGACATTGTAATTGCCTCTGTTGCACTGAATAATACAAATGGGTTGTTTCTATGGTATTGGCTAAGTGGGATGAAAAGGTGAAACCCTAGATCTTGCGCTGAGAGGTCACGGTTCCACCACCCCCCACACTAACTGTCCGTCAAAGCAGACGGGCAGCCCGGCCCCGCTCTCCCTGCTCGAGCACTCATTTGTAACTTCCTGAGCAAATTCACGCATGAAAAAGAAAATGACTTTAGTTTATGTTGTCACTAAGCCCAGAAAATCCCTGCCAACCCTATGCTGCCAGCTTTTCTAGGACCTTCTTATTGGTGGAGAATTTTAAACTGAAGGTGAGGAGCAGTGTCTCGAAGTCCCTCCCAGCCAGGCTTTGAACTAACAATAGGGCAGGTTGAATGAAGGCTGATAAATGCAAATCCTGGAATCTTGAGACTGGATCACACGGTGGCTGCCGAGGCCAGCGGTTGTCAGCCTTCCAGCAGCCGCACCAACCTGGTCAGTCACCATGTCTGTGCGCGCGGTAGATTTCATCGTTTCCTCGCTATTTGAGTGCCTACTGTGTGCAGGCTTCCCAACCCCGTGGCTGTGCTTTTATTTACCTCAGGTTCGGTGCTGGAGTCTGCCAGCCATTAAAGTAATTTGATTGAATAATTGACCCGTTAACATGTAGGAGAAGCATCTTGAAGAAGAGACGGTGGCGGGGGCGGGGAATAAGAGTGTTACCTACACTCCCCTCTCCCTCGGTCTAAGCTGCAATTTACTTAAGGCAGATCTCCTTGGCTATAACGGCTTAAGTGCTATTTTATTAGAATGGTAAGGTGACCTAAGATGGACAGTTCGCGATTTTCATTAAGGTGTTTTTTTTTTTTTTTTTTTTTTTAACTTTAGTGCAAGCTGCGAACGGTTCCCATTCTCTGCTCTCTCACTTCCAACTTCGTTTCTCCAAACTCCTTTATCCTACAACCACTGAAGCTCTTGGGAGCACTGCCTAAAACAGTATCGAGGAGGTGTCCCTGGGTTTGGGAATCTTTGAAAGCTACGCGGGAGAAAGGAAGACTTTATTCTCAGAACTTCTGGCTTTTGCTTGCCAGAGAGCCTCGCAAGGGCGCGTGGACCCAGGGGTCCAGGTCCAGCCTTCGGCCCCCCTACCCCTGGCGGGCTGGGGCCCCTGGAGGCGGTGGGAGCTCCAGTCCACTCTCTCCCGCTCCAGTTCCTGATTTCCTCGGGAGCTGCGGGGCTGGGAGGGAGGGGGCTCCAGTGTGAGCGTAAGGATTTGAATGAGAAAGCAGGTTGTGGCGGCGGCGCCCCGCTCTAGCTTGCGCGTCTCGGGGGCTTCTGCAGGCTGTGGCGAGAAGTGCGCTTCTGGGGGCCTTTTCTGTCCCTCGACAGGGTTTTCGACTTGGGAGTCACAAGGGCCCGCAACCCATCACCCAGCACTTTGGAGGTTGCTCCTGTGCCAAGGACTCCCAGGAATCCGTCAGCGGCTGAACACTCAAAGTTGAGCAGGTCAGTGCTTTGAGGGGGAACTAGGCGGAACGAGAAAGAGGACTGGTGCACCAGACCAGGTGTGCCAAAGAGCAGGTGGCCCGAGTTCCTCTCTCCAGTCCCGGCCGGGACACGCTCTTTAGTACCGTGTGAGTATTGTTGTGCGTGGGGATCCTCCAAACCCCCTGCGCGGAGAAGTGGTCCACCGCGGGTCTTGTGTGTGTGTGTGTGGTGGTGGTGGTGATGGGGGTGTCTCGTAATTCAGAAGAGGTGGGTATGCGTGTGCCCGCGCCAGAATTTACTTCTCGAGTCACCCGTGGTGGTGAGTGGGGTTTGCCCGTTGGAGGGAGAAGCTTTGCTGCAGGATGCTTCACCCACACGCGCGCTCCCAGGAACCCGTCTCTGACCTCCCGACAGCTCCGAGAGAGGAGGTCCGCGTTTCCCAGCAAGGCGAGTGCGGTGTCCATTACACTTGGGGAGTCTCACGGCTCTTCCTGCACTCACTGACCCCACTCAGGACCCTCTCGGAGAAGACCCGGTACGCTCAGCGCCAGGAGGATTTACTCCATTACCCTTTCCTGGAATAAACGAGAGCACCCGAGCGACGCCGCGCGGGGCGGTGGGGGCAAGTCTCGGCCTCGCGGCGTCGCTCTCTGCGCCTGCGCGGGGTTCCCATGGCGACGGCGCCGCGAGTCCGAGATGCCGCCCGGCTCGCCCCTAAGCCCAGTCCCCTGTTGAGCGTCGCGGCGGGCCCCCCTCTCTCGTCCTTTTCTTTGTTGTTTGTAACTCGGGATGAGTTTATGATCTCATTTTTACGTTAGCAGTTCAGCAAACCAACTAAACGGAAGTAGAAGACTGTCCCCCAATCCCCCCGGCTGTTTCGCAGTACCATTTTGATCTTAGACGGAAGAAAATGGTGAGAAGTTGCTTACTGAGGCAATCACTGAGACCTTACCAACACTGAATAAAATATATTTTCTTGGAGGTCAGAAATTAAAAAAAAAAAATCAGGTGCTTGCTCTTGAGCAATAGGGTTACAGACTTGTGCCCCCTTTATGCAAGTGGTGAGGGGATGAGTGCCGACCCGAGCACCTGCGTCCTCCTTATGGCACGTTTAGGAAAAGAGATGAGCTCCAAAATGGGCCAAAGTAAAATGCCAGTGAAAAGAAACAAAGGCTTTCCCAGAAGGGGTGATTGTTTTTCCCTGCTGCCCCTCAGTTTGGGTCACTTCTGGGGTTAATCTTCTGCAGGGAATGTTTCAAGAAGTCTTGATGGGAACCAGTCAGATTTCTCAAGCCTCCTGTTAAACATGTCATTTTCCTTTTCAAATCGTGAGTCTCAACAGCTCTGTCCCTTTTAAGAAATCCCATTTGTTTACACACAGGTTAGCATTTGGCAAGGGTACACATCTTAAGGGTTATGTAGAAGGAGCTGCATTTTGTTGCTTATTTTTTTAAGGCTGCCTCAGTATTTGGCAGCAGGATTCATATGCTTAGTTGCTATTAAAGAAACACTGGTTAATATCAACATAACTAATCAAAGTTTAAAATGGAGTTACTCTTTCTGGAATAAAGTGTGGCATAAAAATACCTTAGATGAAGTACTAGGGCTACTGTCTCAGTGTCCCCTGCTTTTAAACAATTTGCCTTCAATAGTTGCAAATGTTTGTGAGTGGTAGAAGTTTTCAGACAATATCCTCCCACTGTCAGCAAATGAAGTCAACGCAATATTACTTCTCCGATGATTAGCAAATAACATGCTGTTAAAGTTACCTCTCCCATCCCATTCATTATAAGCGCCTAAGACATGATACAGTCCATCTGATGCAAGTGTTAAAAAATGTCCAATTGAGTTTTCCCCCTTTTCTCATAATTAAAAAAATAGAAAAACTCCCAATTTTCAGGTTCAGATACTTTGTGACCCTATTTGGCAGTTTGTAACTGGCTCCAATTCCCTAATTCTCAATGACATGTGTTTCTGCTGGTTCCAGGAGGTAAACTGCAGTTTAGCAGATCACGGGATAATGAGATTGCGAGTGCTTGGGGGAAGGCTGGGGAAAGGCTATGAGAAGGAGACAAAGGGAGGGAAGGTTGATGGGCAGAGCCAGAATTTATAGCTGCACCAGATTCTGCATAAAAGCTGTGAAAGTCCTTGCTTCTGTTTTCAAGATACATTTTCTCACATCATCAGTATCAATTAAACTTACTTTTAGAATCAGTCTTCTAAATAATTAGGATAGAATTATAAAAATAGAATATTATAATGGTGCTTTATGTTAGTGTGCCATAATGTAATATACTCGAAAAACTCCTAATTAAATGTTTCCTACATTATATATTCATTTAGTCCATGAACATTTTTTGAAAACTATATATAAGGCAGGATAAATCATTCCAGAGTCCTGCCTTCAGTATAGTCAGAGTTGAATTCTGAAATCATTCTAATGCTGTTTCAGGTTTTCAGAGTAGATACTTAACAGAGCCCTTAAGGAGAACAGTTGATTTAGTGTTGAGCGATCCTACATCTAGATTCAGAAACAAATGCTTACACTTTGATTTTAAAAATATGCTGAACACCATTTTTGAGTATTTTTAGATAAAAATTATATATAGTAAGAAGCATTGTGAGCACCTATTTTTTTTTTCCACATTTTTGTAGTGCAGACTGGGCCCTAAAACTTGCTGTCTTCACGAGTACAGCACCATGTTTGGGAGGAACAGAAAAACTCTGTAATTCTCAGATTTCTTAGATGAAGATAAGGTGAGTGATTCAGTAGTCCTTTGTTCTGACTCCATGTTTTGTGACATCATAAACCTCCTGCAGCTCCATTCTAATAATAGTGTTGGTCTGCACGCTTGAAGGATCATGACTATTATTTCTCTGAGAAAAAAAAAAAGATGTAAAATTGTGATAGAAGGATGAAAGGAATACAGTAGGGCATTTACAAATTTTAACTTTTGAGATGCCGCACTTCTAGGCATTTTTAGTGAGTTTAGACTCTACTGAAATCCATTAGAGCTATGTCACTTCCCCTGCATAATACTGACCAAGGTTGACAAAGTCTTCCTCTTTCGTAGAACACAGAAGGGGAGGGAGGAGGTAGTCTCCTCTTTTTTCCACCACCTCATGGGTTTGACAACAATCATCAGCTCCGAGAATCTTGCTGAAGAGCATGCCCATTTGGTTATTGGTCTTTGTTCAGGAAAATCAGACTCAGCTGTGAAGTGTGGCCCAAGTGGTGCAGAACTCATTACTTTGAACAATGCCTCCTCGGCCTGGGAAGCATGTTTTCTCTTCTCACTCGTAGGGTCTTATTCCAGTCTGGCTGTGCTCACAAGGAAAATCATTTAGACACAGTTCAGTGGACACTCACTCACATCTCTTTGACATCCGTGACCATTTCTGTTTAAGGAGAAATCGAGGACTGCTGTGGTAGGGTGTGCTGAATTTGAAGTTCGTTTTAAGAAGCCCATGAAGAAGTTTACACAGCTTTGTCTTATTATCATCACGGTCTCTTGTCTTCTGTGCTTCAAAGTAGAAGAGGACAGGATGGGTGCAGAGGGGACAACCAAGAGAACTTTTATAGCAAAGTTAAAAACATTCTCACCAGTCCTGCATTTTGGATGCATTAAGTTAAGCATCTTTGCCTCATTATAGTCGTAAAATTACGGAGCCATATTTCTGATTTTTTTTTTTTTTTTTAAGATTTTATTTATTTATTTGACAGACAGAGATCACAAGTAGGCAGAGAGGCAGGCAGAGAGAGAGGAAGAAGCAGGCTCCCCGCTGAGCAGAGAGCCCGATGCGGGCCTTGATCCCAGGACCCTGGGACCATGACCTGAGCCGAAGGCAGAGGCTTTAACCCACTGAGCCACCCAGGGGCCCCACATTTCTGATTTCTAACGATCCCACTGTTCTGGGAAATCCAGGGCAGGCTCCTATGAAATCCTTGCTGTAGACTTGAAATTACTTTAGTTGTAGAGATAAAATGGTCAACAGCCATGTCATATGATTAATCCAATTTCATTGCGTGAAATTGAGAGTGGGCACCTTCTGATTATATATTTGGTTATATACATGTGTATCTCTTACACATGGTTTGCATATATGCAAAAGAGTCTTTTTTCACTGACTATTTTGGCCTGAGAAATTCTGGCATCATTATGATTTAACATAATGGGGAACAGCTTTTCTGGTTATTTATTTAGTAAGTATCTTAAGGAGTTCTGGAAGAAAAGGAGAAAATGAACATTAATATGTTCCAACCATGTGCCTAGACATTTATTGTCTCTTTAAAGCCCACAATAATTAAGAGGCAGGAATTATCTCACGTCACTGATGAGGCTCACAGAGGTTTTTCCCTAGCCCATGACCTAAACCAGCATGGAACTGACTTGGAATCTGAGGTCTTTCTGCCTACCCGTTCTATCATATCATGTTGCCACTCGGGAAACAGACTAAATTTACAAAAAAAATACAGAGTTGGTTTTCTTTTCAGACTCACAATTCTCTCCGAAGTACAGATAGCTAGAAATGTTTCTGATTGGCTTTTTGGCGAGTGGAGAATCTGTATTCACTATATGGAGTTGAGAAGGTTATAAATTCTGGCCTGGTTCCAGAAAAACCATCAAGGCTTTGTTTATAAACTGTGTTGGCTATTTGTTTAGAAGCCAGTGCTGTTTAGGTTCCCTTCTGCAGAGGCTTTTCCACATCAAAGTGGCCCACTTATTTATCACTTTGGGATTGTTGTCAAATTGTGGTGGGTCTAAGAGGACCCTTTGTGATTTTAATGTGTGTTTTCTGGCATCCTAAGACTTCGATATTGTCTTTATTGTATATAACCTTTGTCCACCTGTTTTCTTGAAATGGTATTGAGAGACTTAGTGCTGGAATGAACCAGAGGGTGTCTTCCAAATTAGAGATCCAGTTATCTTGGATAGTTGCTAAAAATTTGTAAACTTAGGCTGGCGTTTTGGTGCTCCTAAGGTAGCTCTGCTTTATTGTTGGGAAATTGAGACTGGGTTGTACTGGGCTGGTTTTAGATTTGTAATATTTTTGAGCTGGTTTATCCATGCAGAAACTGAAGTTTAGGAATGTCCACACTCATACAGCTGAGTTGGGACTTGAGCCTGGACATTGCCAGCAGACATCTGGTCTAGTGTTCTTAGTAACAAACCGTGCTGTAAAAGCACACCTCATCCTGGGCCTTCTTTGCTCCCTATGATTGATACTAGTGGGAAAGAGAAGCTTCAGAAAATGGATGTTGGACTCCGCTTTGGAAATCAGTCTTGGCTACAGGTACCACACAGGACCCTGGAGGGTTCTCTGGGTTTCCCTCTTCTTGAGTATGTGTGGCTTACCCTATTTGCAGTCTCTTTTCTCTGTGGCTCGTTCTTCTGTGCTTCACAAGAGACTTCTGCACTTGTACAGCATTCAGGTGCCAATGAACAATCAGTTCCCACCGAAAGGCAGAAGGATCTAGTTTAGTGCTGGCATATGTAGGTTACTGATTAACTGATCTGAGGCAATCCTGATTTCTTTTCATCTGCCTTCACTTCCTTGTTGCTAATCCACGAGAACCAAACATTCAAATTTAGCTTCCTACTTCCTTTTTCCCTCTCTCTTCAGTTTCATTGAAGGTGCCTCTGGACTGGACGGTGGAACAGGTCTCCATGGGGTGTTAATGTTACCTCTGCAAAACTACCCTTGGCGGGAACATTGAAGATCTATATGGTTTTTTTCAGGAATCAGAATACTGGACCAGAAATTCAGTGAGTTGATTTGTCGTGTAATTGTATGCAATTTTGTTCTCTAGATCATTTAAAAAAAAAGATTTTATTTATTTATTTGAGAGGGAGCACAAGCAGGGGGAGAAGCAGGCTCTCTGCAGAGCAGGGATTCTGAGGCGGGGCTCGATCCAGATCCGGACCTGAGCCCAAGGCAGATGCTTAACGGAGTGAGCCATGCAGGCACCCCCTTTTTTTTTTCTTCCTAACAACTTTTTCTTAACTTTGAGTGATATGGGAGATATTGAAAAGAAACTTATCTTTTTACTTTTTTTTATTTTTTAAAGATGTTATTTATTTATTTGTCAGAGAGAGAGAGAGAGAGAGAGCAAGAGTGAGAGCGCACAAGCAGAGTGTCAGGCAGAGGCAGAGAGAGAAGCAGGCTCCCTGCCGAGCAGGGAGCCCGATGTGGGACTTGATCCCAGGACCCTGGAATCATGACCTGGGCCGAAGGCAGCAGCTTAACTGACTGAGCCACCCAGGCGTCCCGAACCTTACCTTTTTAAAAGAGATTTCTTTACAGAAAAGAGTAATATGTGCTCATATAAGGAGTTAAAATTATGTAAAGATCCCTTGATTTTTTTTTTAAGATTTTCTTTTATTTATTTGACAGAGACACAAGAGTTGGTTCCATACAACCATGTGTGTAAAAGAATAGGAAAGGAGAGGTTGAGGAAAAAAAAAAGGTGGGGGAGGGTTTCCTTGTATGCCTATAGAATATCTCTGGAAAGTCTACCGCCATACCACCCTGAACGCGCCCGATCTCGTCTGATCTCGGAAGCTAAGCAGGGTCGGGCCTGGTTAGTACTTGGATGGGAGAATATCTCTGGAAGAATATACAAGAAACATAATGTTGGTTGTTGGGAGACAGATATGAGGTAAACTATTATTGTATACCCTTTTGTGCCTTTTGAATTTTGAGACTTAAACTTAACTAAAAGTTAAAAAAAAAAAAAAAAAAAGGACACTTGGGTTTCAATAATAAAGAAATAAATAAGTAATCACATCTTGACTCCTAAGTTGTAGAAGTAGGAGACTGGGATGAAATTTTAAAGAAAAACAGCTTTCTTACTATCTTTTTAAAAAAAAATTCCAGTAAAATTAGCATATAGTGTTATATTAATTTCAGGTGTATAATGTAGTGATTCAACAATTCTGTACATTACTCAGTGCTCATCCTGATAAGTGTGCTCCAAATTGCCTTCATCTACTTCACTCATCCCCCCACCTACCTCCCTTCTGGTAACCACTAATTTATTCTCTTTACTTAAGAGTCCGCTTTTTAGTTTGTCTTTTTTTTTTTTTAAAGATTTTATTTATTTATTTGTCAGAGAGAGAGAGGGAGAATGAGCGAGCACAGGCAGACAGAGTGGCAGGCAGAGGCAGAGGGAGAAGCAGGCTCCCCGCTGAGCAAGGAGCCCGATGTGGGACTCGATTCCAGGACGCCGGGATCATGACCTGAGCCGGAGGCAGCCGCTTAACCAACTGAGCCACCCAGGCGTCCCATTTTTTTTTTTTTTTAATTCTACATATGAGTGAAATCATATAGTATATGTGTTTCTTTGACTTTTATCACTTAGCATTATGCCCTAGATCCATCCATTTTGGTGCAAATGGCAAGATTCATTCCTTTTTATGCGACAGTAATATTCCATTGTGTATGTAGATACCGCATCTCCTTTATGGGTTGTTTCTATAATTTGGCTGTTGTAAATAATGCTGCAATAAACATAGCAGTGCATGTATATTTTCAAATTTGTGTTTTTCTACTCTTTGTGTAAATACCCAGTAGTGGAAGTACTGGGTCAAATGGTAATTCTGTTTGTAACTTTTTGAGGAATCTCCATACTGTTTTCTACATTGGCTACACTGGTTGCATTCCCACCAACAGTATACAAGAGTTTCTTTTTCTCTACATCCTTGCCAATGCTTGTCATTTCTTATGTTTTTGATTTTAGCTATTTTGACAGGTGTGATGTGATACCTTGTGGTTTTGATTTGTATTCTTTATTACTATCTTTTAAAATCTCACCGAAGTTTACATTTAGTATTTTTTTTTTAAAGATTTTATTTTATTTGACAGAGAAAGACAGCGAGAGGGAATACAAGCAGGGGTTGTGGGAGAGGGAGAAGCAGGCTTCCAGCTGAGCAGGGAGCCCAATGTGGGGCTCCATCCCAGGACCCCTAGATCATGACCTGAGCCGAAGGCAGATGCTTACCAACTGAGCCACGCAGGCTCCCTAGTATTTTTTTTTAAATTTTTATTTATTTATTTGACCGAGAGAGGGAACACAAGCAGGGGGAGCAGGAGAGGGAGAAGCAGGCTTCCCGCTGATCAGGGAGCCCATGTAGGGCTTGATCCAGGACCCTGGGATCCTGACCTGAGCTGAAGGCAGATGCTTAATGACTGAGCCACCCAGGCACCCGCATTTAGTAATTTTTCAAAGTAGTTTTCCTTAAGCTCTTTTGGATTTCAGTAACAGGGCTGAGGAAGTTTTGTTTTTTTTTTTTACTTTTATATTTCTTTCTTTCTGTAGTTTTCTTCCCTCTCATAAAACAATACCTATTGGCTGCACCCAGATTCAGTGGGCCAGTGAGAATCAAACTTGTCCCATTCCTGAGCAACTAAAACTATCTTCTGCTGGCAGTATGTTTATGGAGCAAAAGCTGGAAAGTACCCTCCACCCCCTACCCCATTATTTTCTCTCATAGAGGAATCCCTGCAGTGTGATCATTTTTTTTTTTTTTTTCTTTTCCTGAGTAGTGTCTGAATGTGAATGTCGGAGAAATCTTTTCTTCTTCAATTGAAAAAGAAAAAAAAAACTTGTGTACAAATGTTTTATTCTGAACCATAGCTTTTTTTGTTTGTTTGTTTTAAATGGGTTGTAAATTGGAAGTATTTTTCTGTTTACTGGGTAAGTCATTAAAATACAGTCTTGGAAGAGAGTGAACGCAAACTGTATACAAACTTCTTTTTCACTTGTCAAAAGAGAAATGTGAAAACTACTATTTAGTGTCCAAGTTTCAGTCAAAAGCAAAAACTCAAGTCAAGACCAGTTCTCAAAACAGTCTTAAATTTCTCCTCTCAAATTTGGTGAAGTAAAAAATTATATATCTGCTTACAAAATTCTTCCCTTTCTTTCTTTCTTTTTTTTAAAGTTAACTATTTTGGGGGGCACCTGGTGGCTCAGTTGTTAAGCATCTGCCTTTGGTTCAGGTCATGATCCCAGGGTCCTGGGATCAAGCCCCACATCAGGCTCCCACTTGGTGAGAAGCCTGCTTCTCCCTCTCCCACTCCCCCTGCTTGTATTCCTTCTCTCGCTGTCTCTCTCTGTCAAATAAATAAATAAAATCTTTAAAAAATAAAAATAAAAAAGTTAACCATTTTTCTTTTTCCTTTTTTCTTTTTTTTAAGTAGGCACCACACCCAGCCCTGGAGCGTAGCACAGGGCTTGAGCTCACCACCCCAAGATCAAGACCTGAACTGAGATCAAGACTCAGATACCCAACAGACTAAGCCATCCAGGCACCCCCCACAAAATTCTTCTTTTTTTTAATAAAGATTTTATCTATTTATTTATGTTAGAGAGGGAAAGGGGGGAGCAGAGAGAGAGAATCTCAAGCAGATTCCCCGCTGAGCCCAGAGGCCCTTGATCTCATGACCCTGAGATCATGATCCGAGCTGAAATCAAGAGTCGGCTGCTCAACCAACTGGGCCACCCAGGTGCCCCCCTTTCCTCCAAAATTCTCTTTGCTATGTTACTTTTTATTTGTTAGACTGAATAGATCATATATTTTTATGCTTAACAATTTAAAAAACTTAAAAGGGTATTTCGCGAAAATTCTCTCTCATTTCTGTCCCTCAGCCATCCAGCTGTTTCTCTAATAGACCAACAGTATTACTCATTTCTTGTATATTTTTTCAAACGACACATAAGTGTAATTATATATATATAAAACATAGAGTTGTCCCTCTTGTGTGCGGTTTCCGCAGCCTCAGTAACTAGAAATAGGAGATTCTCCTGTTAGTCAGAGGTGAGTCACAGCCCAAGGCTCCATCACGCTGCCTGCGTCACTCACCTCTCTTCATCTCCTCACGTAGGCATTTGCCCTCTCACATCATCACAAGAAGGTGAGTACAGTACAAGATATTTTCAGAGAGAGACTACATGTCTTACATACATAACTTTCATTAAAGTATATTCTCATAATTGTTATACTTTATTGTTGGTAGTTTCTTACTGTGCTTAATTTATATATTAAGCTTTATTGTAGGTACATATTGGAGAAAAAACATTGTAGGTATAGAGCTCATAGTAGGTATATTCACCATTTCAGGCATCCACTGGGGGTCTTGGAACATCTTTTGTGTGGCTAAGGAGGGAACTACTCTATATGCAAATATATATGGATGCTTTTTTTCCCTTCCTTTTAAAAATAGTGCACTAATCACATAATTCTGCATTTTTTCTTATAACAATGTACTTTAACATTCTATATCAGCCTATAGATCTTCTAAATTCTTTATTTTTTAAAATATTTTATTTATTTATTTGACAGAGAGAGCACAAGTAGGCAGAACAGCAGGGAGAGGGAGAGGCAGACTCTCCGCTGAGCAGGGAGTCCAAAGCGGGGCTCGACCCCAGGACCCTGGGATCATGACCTGAGCCGAAGGCAACTGCTTAACCGACTGAGCCACCCAGGCACCCCTCTTAATTCTTTAAAAAAAAAAAAAATTTCTTTAGAGCAGTTTTTAGTTCATAGCAAAATCGAGGGGAAGGTACAGAGATTTCTCAGATACTCCCTGTCCCCGCATGGGCACTCCCTCCCCCATTATCAGCATTCCCCACCAGAGTGGTACATTTGTTACAACTGATGAACCTATATTGACACATCGTTATCACCTAAAGTTCATGGCTTACCTTACAATTCACTCTTGGTGTTGTAAATCTTACGGGTTTGGACAAAGGTATAATGACATGTACCCATCATTATGGTTTTATACAGAATATTTTAATTATAAAAATCCTGTGCTCTGGCTACTCATCTCTTTCCCCAACTTTCCGCTTCTGGCAACCACTGATCTGATTTTTTTCACTGTTTTATCTTTTTCAGAATATCATATGGTTGAAATCCTATAAAATGTAGCCTTTTCAGATTGACATTTTTACTCAGTAATATGCATTTAAGGTTCCTCCACATTTTTTCATGGCCTGATAGCTCATTTCATGTTAGCACCAAATAATATTGCAGTGTCTGAATGTTTCACAGTTTACGCATTTACCTGCTGAAGGACATCTTGGTTGCTTCCAGGGTTTGGCAGTTATGAATACAGCTGGCATTTATGAATACATAAAAATACATGCAGATTTTTCTGTGAAAGTAAGTTTTTTTTTTTTTTAAGATTTTATTTGTCAGAGAGAGAGAGAGAGTGCATGTGCACACACACAAGCAGCGGGGAGCTGCAGGCAGAGGGAGAAGCAGGCTCCCTGCCGAGCAAGGAGCCCCATGTGGGACTCAATCCCAGGACCCTGAGATCATGACCTGAGCCGAAGGCAGCCGCTTAACTGACTGAGGCACCCAGGTGTCCCAGATTTATTTATTTTAGATAGAGAGGATGCGCACATGCATGTACATGAGTGGGGGAGGAACAGAGGGAGAAGGAAAAAATCCCAGGCAGACCCCCTTCCCTCAGCCGAGTGCAGATTCGGTCATTGGCATTTGTGCCCATGACCCTGAGATCGACTTGAGCCTAAATTAAGAGTCCTGGTGCTTAACCGACGGAGCCACCTCCCCACCCCACCAGAGGTTCTTAAGAATTAATATTTCAGCCCATGAAAAACAAAGCTGATTTTCCACAACTTAAAATATTTGACTAGATTTTTTTTTTATGATCTCTTGAGCTTGATGGTTCTTATGAGCAGCTCAGGTTTAATATCCTATCTCCTTTTGTAATATTGCTTTGAGGACTTTTTTTTTTATTTTTTATTTTTATTTATTTGACAGAGATTACAAGTAGGCAAGAGAGGCAGGCAGGGAGAGAGAGGAAGAAGCAGGCTCTCCGCGGAGCAGAGAGCCCGATGTGGGGCTCGATCCCAGGACCCTGGGATCATGACCTGAGCCGAAAGCAGAGGCTTTAACCCACTGAGCCACCCAGGCGCCCCGCTTTGAGGACTTTTTATATTTCCTTCTTATAATTTCTGATCTGGGGATCCCAGGTAGCTCAGTCATTAAGTGGCTGCCTTTGGCTCAGGTCATGATCCCAGGGTCCTGGAATCGAGTCCTGAGTTGGGCTCTCCGTTGAGGGGGGAGCTTGCTTCTCCCTCTCTCTGCCTGCTGTTCCCCCTGCTGTGTTCACTATCTCTCTTTGTCACATAAATACATAATATCTTTAAAAAAAATGATGAAAATTTGCCAACCCTGACCTGAGCATAGGGAAGTTGAGAGGATTGAAAATAGGAAAGCCTGCATTTCGTTAGTGACTCTGTGGTACCTAGTAGTGCGTGCTATTTCTATCTTTCTGTCTTTCCCTCTCTTATGTTATTTATTGAGAAGTAAAATTGCATGGATCTTAAGAGTGCAATCTTTGGGGGAAAAAAAAGTGTGATCTTTGGAGTTAGACTTTTTTGAGTTTAAAATCCCAGTGTTGTCACTTGATAGCTGTGGACCTTAGGTAATTACTTAATATCTCTGTGGTTCTGTAAAATGGGCCCTTAAGATTATTGTAAGGATTAAATAAGATGATACAAATACTTACCACAATATCTGGCACATAGGAAGTGTTAAAATACCAGCAGTTATTACAAAGTGACAGGCACTGAACTGGTTCATTTTTGGGCTAGATCGCCCTGATTTGGCGGTCTGACTCCAAGATTTCCATTTAAATGTGAATTCCCAGGATTGAGTTCTGTTTCTAGCAATATAGTTTACCAGCACTCTGGCTGAAATAATTTAAAGATGCTGGATACAATGGAATATTAAATGCAATGAACCAGTGTGAAAGTAATGAATATTCAGGTCAAAAGCTAAGCTAGAAGGGATCTGTTGCAATGAAGTTGGCTTTTTCCTTGAGGGCATTTGCCAAACCAGTTTAACTTGTACTTTTTTTCATGGTCTTGAGGACAAAAGGGATAAGAGACTAGGTAAGACATCTGAGCGGGACCCTTTGGTTATAAAGCTGGGACTTCAGAAGGCTTCTCCCTCAATATAAGGGTGAATTAAAATGAAAAATCAAAACTCCTCTCTCCTAAAAACTGTTTAAGACTAAGAAAAATCACCTCTCAAAAACTGTGTCTCTGGGGGCACCTGGGTGGCTCAGTGGGTTAAAGCCTCTGCCTTCAGCTTGGGTCATGATCTCAGGGTCCTGGGATCGAGCCCCGCATTGGGCTCTCTGCTCAGAGGGGAGCCTGCTTCCCCCTCTCTCTCTGCCTCCTTCTGCCTACTTGTGATCTCTCTCTCTGTCAAATAAATAAATAAAATCTTTAAAACAAAACAAAACAAAACAAAAAACCAAAACTGTGTCTCTGAACAAATGCTTGCTATTTGGTCCCAAGAATTTGTGAACCTAAACTAGCTCCAATACAGATGTGTATGTAGAATTACAATAACTAGATGGTCAGAAAAACCTCAAGATGAAAATTTGATTTAAAGTAGTTCCTAGGGCGCCTGGATGGCTCAGTCGTTAAGCATCTGTCTTTGGCTCAGGTCATGTTCCCAGGGTCCTGGGATCAAACTCCGCATTGGGCTCCCTGCTCAGTGGGGAGCCTGCTTCTCCCTCCCACTCCCCCTGCTTGTGTTTCCTCTCTCTCTCTTTGTCTCCCTCTCTGTCAAATAAATAAATAAAAAATCTTTAAAAAATAAGAAAAAAGTAGTTCCTACAGGTCTACTGCCTGGCTCAGTTGGCAGAGCGTGAGACTCAATCTCAGGGCTGTGAGTTCAAGCCCCATGTTGGGCATGGAGCCTTCTTAAAAAAAAAAAAATCCTACATTGCAAGTGTCCCTGGTACTATGCAAAAGCCAATTTCTATCCTTCTTTTGGAGGAATCTGTTTTTGTCCTAGACATCAGAGAATCCCCATCAGTACAATTTGAACAAAAATAAGCATTTCATGGTAAAAAAAAAAAAAAGACTGAAAACAAGATGTGAGCTGAAAAATAAGAAACTGTAAAGATGAATCAACCTATTTGAAAACCATATAGAGCTTGAAAAAATAAAGATAGAATCACTGAAAATCAGAACTCAGTGAATGGGTTTAACTACAGATTAATCCAAGCCAAATAGGGAAATAGTTAACGGAATGATCCATCCAAAGATAATTTCCAGTGGCAACACAGAGAAGCAAAGTGATGAAAAACCCGAAAGAAAGGTTAATGTGGAAGTTGGAGAACTCAGATCCCACAGAAGTTTATAGTTTCAGAAAGAGAAGAGAGAAAATGAAAGGAGGCAACATTTAAAAGATAATGCCCAGGACTTTTCAAGGATCAAAAAAAACCACAACTGCCCATATTTCATGAGGTCACATGGATCCCAATCATGAGTAAAAAGACTTCCACACATAGATAAAATATAATTAAATGATAGAACACAGAAAATAGAGAAGATCTTAAGCAAGGTCAGAAGGGAGAGGCAGTTTATCTTTAGAGACATGATAAGGGGCACCTGGGTGGCTCAGTCCCTTAAACATATGCCTTCAGCTCAGGTCATGATCCCAGGGTCCTGGGATGGAGCCCCACATTGGGCTCTCTGCTCAGCGGGAAGCCCGCTTCTCCCTTTCCCTTTGCTGCTCACCCTCCTTATGCTCTCTCTCTCTCTCTCAGATAAATAAAATATTAAAAAAAAAGACATATAAATTATCCTGATAACACAACAGAAGATAGAAGAGAATAAAATGTTATATTTCTTGTACTGACAGAAATTAACTGTCAGTTTAGAATTTTATTTCCATTAAAAGTATCTTTAAAAAATGAGAGCAGAGACTTTGCAGACTTTGCAAAAACCTAGACTTTGTTGTGCGGATTATCACTAAAAGGGTACATTTCAGGCAGAGGTAAATTATTTCTAGATGGATGACCTCAGAAACAAAAAGTAATGAAGAGCAAAAAAAAGGGAAAAATTTGTAAGTTAAAGCACATACTGATTAGATAAAATAATAATCTCTTCAGTAGGAATTAAATAAAACAAATGAGGGTGCCTGGGTGGCTCAGTCATTGTCCTGATCCCGCAATCTTGGGATCCAGCCCCACATCGGGCTCCCTGCTCGGCGGGAAGCCTGTTTCTCCGACTACCATTCCGCCTGCTTGTGTTCTCTTTCTCTCTGTCAAAGAAATAAATAAAATTTAAAAGGTAAAAGTTGGATGGTAAAAGGAGTTAATATCTTATAAGTTATATATAATACATATTATATATAATATAATAATAATATATAATATATAGTAATATATCAATATAATATATAAGTTAATATCTTATAAAGGAGTTAATATCTTATAAAAAGGATGGTAAAAGGAGTTAATATTTTATAAAGTTCCTGCAAAGTTTGGGAGGAAGTCAAAGATACTGGTTAAATGTAGATTTTGGTTAGTGAAGTATATGTTAAAATTTCTGAAGCAACCACTAAAAATGACGGAACAACTTTCTAGCTAATAGGGAAAATTGAAATGAGAAAAATAAATCTTGAAGGTTAAAAAGCTGAGAAAAGAAACAGAATAAGACAAATAGCAAGTACAA
Organism: Mellivora capensis; assembly: GCA_004024625.1. Classification (NCBI taxonomy): domain Eukaryota; kingdom Metazoa; phylum Chordata; class Mammalia; order Carnivora; family Mustelidae; genus Mellivora; species Mellivora capensis. Next base: position 63,179 of record PISX010001296.1, on the reverse strand, counting down.
AACAAAATACAGAAATAAATAATGAATAATATATAATCTGAAGGAACCAAAGATTTTTACATTGGATGAAAAATGAATTCAGCTCTTTGCTGTTTATAAAAGACATGTCTGAAATATAGGGATACAGAGAACTTAAAAGAGTAGAGAACAATAAATGGATGATTAAAAACCAGAAGAAAGCCTGCAATATTGACATTGGGCAAAAATAGACTTTAAATGCTGAAAAAGCATTTTTAGAAAAAAAATGGTTATATTGGTTAAAAGTTTCAACTAATCAGAATGATGAACTTTTTAAAAAAATTTTTTTAAAAATTTATTTATTTGTCAGAGAGAGAGGGAGAGAGAGCGAGTGAGCACAGGCAGACAGAGTGGCAGCAGAGGCAGAGGGAGAAGCAGGCTCCCTGCTGAGCAAGGAGCCCAATGTGGGACTCCATCCTAGGACTCTGGGATCATGACCTGAGCCGAAGGCAGCCGCTTAACCAACTGAGCCACCCAGGCGTCCATACAATTACAATTTTTTAAAGATGTAATTTATTTACTTGACACAGAGAGAGAGTACAAACAGAGGGAGCAGCAGGGAGAGTGAGAAGCAGATTCCCGCTGAGCAGAGAGCCCCATGTGGGGCTCGAACCCAGGACCCTGGGATCATGACCTGAGCTGAAGGCAGATGCTTAACCAGCTGAGCCACCCAGGCACCCTGAAGTCTTAGCAATTACTAAATAATTGTGTCCTACAGACCATATCTGTGACCACAATGCAATTAAGCTTGAAACTGATTAAAAATATAACTATGAATAATCATAAAAATGCTTCAAAATGACCTTTTCCATCAAAGAAGAAATCGTCATGGAAATAAAAGTTTTTTTTTTTTTTTTAAGATTTTATTTATTTATTTGACAGACAGAAATCACAAGTAGGCAGAGAGGCAGGCAGAGAGAAAGAGAGAGAAGCAGGCTCCCCGCTGAGCAGAGAGCCCGATGCAGGACTCGATTCCAGGACCCTGAGATCATGACCTGAGCCGAAGGCAGAGGCTTTAACCCACTGAGCCACCCAGGCGCCCCTCAAAGTATTTTTAACTAGAAGATAAGAATAATATTATGGGTCGAAATTCGGGGTTGGGTAAAGCAGCTAAAGCATGTATAAATGCTTTATTAGAAAAGAAAACCTGAAAATTAGCTAAATGTTGATGTTAGAAGATTGAAAAAAGGTGCAAAAGAGATTCAAAGAAAATAGGAAAGAATAGTAGTAATACTTTCATGTTATTCATTACAGAGGACCAATAATGACAAATTTTGGCTCTTCATAAGAGGTAGTAATGTTGTTGATAAACATATGGTGAGAGTGACTTAAATAGAAGAGAACAGTACAAATAAACAATATTAGGAATGGAAAAGCAGATGTTTTAGATACTAAAAAGACTGTATTGTGAACTAATTTATGCCAAAACATTAAAGCTTAGAAAAAATTAATGAATTACTAGGTAAATATAAACTTACCAAAACTAAATTTGAAAAGATAGAAATGCTTGATAATCCTAGAATTTTTAAATAAAATAAACCAGTTGAAAAAAACAACAAACCAGTAGCCAAATATTTCTTTGTGAAGGAAGGTCTAGACTGAGGTTTGTTTTTTTGTTTTTGTTTTTTTTTTCAGATTTTTCTTTATTCGACAGACAGAGAGGAAACACAAGGGGATTGTGGGAGGGAGAAGAAGGCTTCCCGCAGAGTAGGGCACCCCATGGGGGGCTTGATCCCAGGACCCCTGAGCTGAAGGCAGACACTTAACAACTGAGCCACTCAGGTGCCCCCTGAGATGGGTTTATGAGCAAATGTTTCCTATCAAACATTCAGAAAAAAGATAATTTCAAACTCGTATAAATTCTTCTGGGGATTAGAAATCCATGTTATAAAGCTGTAATAACCTCAATACAAAAGTGTCGAGAACAATGAGAAATGGAAATTGTAGGCCAATAGGAACATGTAGGAACATACATGTAAAAATCATAAAACATGAGCAAGCTAAATCATCAGTGTATTAAAAATACAATACATCGTGAACAAATTGGATTCATCCTGGAATCCCAGGGTTGGTTAACATTAGAAAATTTACCAGATTTTGGTAAATTTACAACAGATTAATACTGAAAGATCTTATCGTGTGCAGAGAAAGTGTGTTAAAATGTTTAATGTTATGTAAAAAACTGTTCAAGAAATTGAAATAGAAGGGAACTTTCTTAATATGGTAAAGAATATTTACAAATAACCTATAACAAACATCACTATTAATGATGAAACATTGATTTTTTTTTTAAGATTTTATTTATTTATTTGGGGGAGTTGCAGGAAGAGGGATAAGCAAACTTGGCTCTGAGTGCAGAGCCCAACTTGGGGCTTGATCTTATGACCCTGAGATCATGACCTGAGCCAAAATCAAGAGTTGGAGAACTGAGTGACCATTCAGGCACCACAGGATCCATTATTCTATGCAATATTGTTTTTCATAGTTGGGTTTTTTTTTTAAAGATTTTTAAAAAAATTATTTGACAGAAATCACAAGTAGACAGAGAGGCAGGGGGAGAGAGAGGTGGAAGCAGGCTCCCCGCTGAGCAGAGAGCCCGATGCGGGACTCGATCCCAGGACCCTAAGATCATGACCTGAGCCGAAGGCAGAGGCTTTAACCCACTGAGCCACCCAGGAACCCAATAGTCGGTGTTTTTATATCCCGTTTTTTTTTTTTTTTTTTCATATCATGAACATTTTTCTACACTCATTTACAAAACCTTTGCAAACACGATTGTTAACTACCTACACGACTGGCAAAGCTAACCCAATAGTTGAATATTTAGAGTTCTGATTTTTTTGTATTATAAGAAATGATGCAGTGAACATTTCTATGTATACATTTTGGCCTGTATCTTTAATTACTTTTTTAATGGTATATTTCCAGAAGACGATTGCTAAACCAAAAGGTAGGGACTCTGTCAAGTGCTGGATACATATTATATTTTAAACTAGTCTTTTCAAAGGAAGTATGCATGTTCTTTGGAGGGTGGACTGTATCTCATTGCTCAACTAGCTCAGAGCATATTCAGCTCCTGATTGCTGTAAAGAAATAAAACACACCAGGAACTTAGGGTTTAGTGGTGTCCCTTCGAGCCTTAAAAAAATGAACAAAGTACCCTTTTATTTCTTTCCCTTTGTGGACATAGCTGGGAGGGGGCTCGCTTGGAATTAGGCTGTTTGCAGAGCCCTTTAACAACCAGTTTGGCAGTGCTTGGAAACCTGTGGGAAGGCAGGGAGGGAGCTTGTGACAAGGGGGTGAGGGGTTGGATACAGGACAGTGACCTGCCATCAGAGAAGTGGAATGGGACCCCTCTGACCAGGGCCCCCCACGGCTCACCCAGGCAGTGTTCTGAACTGCTTGAAAAGCTGGCAGTTTGGGTCCGGTCCAAAGGAAGAGGAGCTGGGGCCCTTGGTACTCTGTCCCTGCACTGTGTAATTCTCTTTACTTAAAATTAGTGGAGAAATTCTAGAGGAGCTGCTTTCTTTGAAATTTAGCTTTTAACTGGGTTTGGTTTGAATTCTCAACTTCTAGGGATACCTGGGTACAGAAATCCCCAAATGTGTCTTTAAAAACCATGCGGTACAGGACGCAGCTTTGGGAACTTTTCCCGTATGCCTTCCTGTCTTTTTAAAAAATTTATTTTAGAGGGGGAAGGGGCAGAGGGAGGGAGAAAAATCTCTTAAGCAGACTCCCCACTGAACTCAGAGCCCCACGAGGGGCTCAATCTCACGATCCTGAGATCATGACCTGAACTGAAATCAAGAGTTGGACACTTAACCGACTGAGCCACCGAGGCGCCCCTATGCCTTCCTGTTTCTAAGCACTTATTATTTTATGAACATTACTGTCAGAGCCTATTAATTATGTCTTTTATCTCGCAGCAAAGCTTAAAGAAAGGGAAATCAGTACTTCTCCATATAAGTTAAATGCTACACTGCTAATGGGAATTACTGTGCTTTCTCAGGGCTATTTTAATTAATAATTAAAGGCAAAGGAGGGGAGCGCCTGGGTGGCTCAGTTGTTAATCATCTGCATTTGGCTCAGGTCATGGTCTCAGGGTCTTGGGATGGAGCCCCGAATTGGGCTCCCTGTTCAGCAGGAAGCCTGCTTCTCTCTCTCCCACTCCTCCCGCTTGTGTTCCCTCTCTTGCTGTGTCTCTCTCTGTCAAATAAATCTAAAAAAAAAAGAAAAAGACATAGGGATTGGGATATTGGGGAGGGGTTGCCCATAATCCTTATTAATAGAGTGTGGGATATTAAAGGTCAGAAGCTCTGAGAGAGCATCTCATTCACTGCCACCCCTTTTTTGTTACACAGATGAGGCAGCTGAAGTACAGGTGTGTGAAGAGATTTATCTGACAATTTAGAGGTAGGACTGGTTTGCACATCGAGCCTCTTAACTTCCAGTCAGGCATTTTTCCATTGCCCTTTGATGCCTTACTACATCCTGTGAGCTAGTTATTTCTTTTCCAATAGCAGGGTGAGTTCATACATTATGTTTTTTTTTTTTTTTAAAGATTTTTATTTATTTATTTGACAGAGCTCACAAGTAGGCAGAGAGACCGGCAGAGAGAGAGGAGGAAGCAGGCTCCCTGCTGAGCAGAGAGACTGATGCGGGGCTCGATCCCAGGACCCTGAGATCCTGACCTGAGCTGAAGACAGTGGCTTAACTCACTGAGCCACTCAGGTGCCCCCATACATTATGTTTTAATTTCGGACTATAGCCTTCTTCCCCTAGCAATTTGGAGAATACACTGATTTATCAGACAGTTTTCACAATGCTGGCTGGCCAGCAAACTTGGTACAAGTAGCTCACTCAAATTTCATTGCAAAGAAACCTCCCACCATTTTGATAATCAGAGGACTGACACTTTACTCTGATCCCTTGCAATCTGTTTACTTCAAAGGCTCCTGGCTGGAGGAACAGGGTAAGCAGGTTTTTGAAGTCACATTTAAGCTTCTCCTCCTGCCTCCTCTCCTTCATTGATTGGCCCCTAGTGGAGTTGAATTGAAGGGTTGGGATGGGAAGAGTAAGTCTTGCCTATCATGAGTACCACAGCTCTAGCCTCCTTCCATAAGGAAGCAGAGTGTCAGGGAAGGAACTCTGCTGAATGGAGTATAGCGTTGGACTGGACACAGTGGATTTGGAGTCTGAAGACATGAGTTTGCAACCTGTTGTGTCCTATTAACCTCTTTGAACTCGTGCTTAATAATCAGTGACTTGGGGCGCCTGGGTGGCTCGGTTGTTGGGTGTCTGCCTTCATCTCGGGTCATGACCCCGGGGTCCTGAGATCGAGCCCTGCATCAGGCTCCCTGCTTGGCAGGAGGCCTGCTTCTCCCTCTCCCACTCCTTCTGCTTGTGTTCCCTCTCTTGCTGTGTCTCTGTCAAATAAATAAATGGAATCTTAAAAAAAAAAAATCAATGACTCATAGGGCTATTGTGTCAGGTTTTTATTTTATTTTGTTATTATTTTTAAAGTGTTTTATTTATTTTAGGGAGAGAGTGCACATGCACGGGGTGGGGGGCAGGGTGTGAGTGGGGGTGGAGAGGGAAGAAGAGGTAGAATGTCAAGTGAATTCTGCAACAAGTGCAGAGCCCACCAGGGGGCTCCATCTCAGGACCTGAGATCATGACCCAAGCTGAAACCAAGAGTTGGAGGGTTAGCCAGCCGACTGAGCCACCCAGGTACCCCAATAAGTGTCAGTTTTTTTTAAAAGGCAAGATGTAAATAGAAATATTGTACAAACCATAGTGATTTGCAAAATATATATTGAGAGAATGGGAGGAATGAGAGTGGGAGTGGCAGTTTTTATGGAAGAGGGGTGCCAAGGAGAATGGGCTGTGGTGGAGGCAGTTGGAGTAGGTGAAGAGGGAGAAGTAGTGGTCAGCATATCAGCATACCATAGACAAATCCCTCTACTTAAGGGAGAAAAAAAAAAAGCAACAACATGGATGGATCTAGAGAGTGAAATGCTGAAAGATATAAGCCAGTCAGAGAAAGACAAATGATTTCACTCACATGTGGAATTTAAGAAACAAAAGATCAAATAATAAAAGAGACAAAAAACAGACTCTTAACTGTAGAGAACAAACGGGGTTACCGGAGGGGAGGCGGGTGGGGGGGTGGTGGTGAAGTAGGTGATGCGGATTATCCCGATGAGCACTGAGTAATATGCAGAACTGTTGAGTTGCTATATTGTACACCCGTAACTAATGTTAACTCTACTGGAATTAAACAATTTAAAAATTGTATATGTATTTTTGTGTGTATATACATTTATGTTATATATATGTATGTATATATGTAATATAAATATATATAATGTTCCCTTCATCCTGCAGAGTTCTTTTAAGGATTTTCCAATTTCTTTTGATTCCTTTGGCACAGTGTTAAAACTGATTTCCATTTATGAATTTGAATAGTTGTTTTTTAAAATATTTATTTATTTGACAGAGAGAGAGCACACTCAAGCAGGGGGAGTGACAGGCAGAGGGAGAGGGAGAAGCAGACTCCCCACCGAGCAGGGAGCCCCATGTGGGGCTTGATCCCAGAACCCAGGGATCATGACCTGAACTATAGGGAGATGCTTAATGACTGAGCCACCCGGGCACCCTGAATAGTTATCCTTTACTAAGCCATTCAAGTGTCCTGAATAGATTTGCAGTGTTTCATAAAACTCATGTTAAAGAGGTGATAGAGATTTGCCTCACATTTAAAAACCACTAAGGGGATTCTGAAGCTAAAGAGAAAGTTTCAGGTTTTGCTCTGCTTCCTACACCTTCAAGGGGTGTGAGAAAGCCTTTGCTACCGGAACAAAGGACTTGAATGCAGTAGATCCTGAAACCCAGGACTAGTTAAAAACACTTGCCCCCTGTTCCCCCTGAGTCATTTGTTGGAGAGGAAGCTAGAACGGAGTGCTCGTGACTGCCAGGCGGCTTCTCTTTCCATTTTGCTCTGCTGACACATCTTACCAGTCAAGACTCTTTGGTTGCGAGTGATAGAAAGCTCAACGTGATGTGGCTTAAACAACACTAAACGAAAAAGGGGATGACTGTGTTGTTAATTGTGCTGTGCTGTACAGTACTGGAACTGTGCTGTGTTGTTAACTGAAAAGGGCAGGGATAGGTGTAGCTTCAGGTGTGACTTAAATGATACTCACAGGACTTCCTTTCTTTCCGTTCTTCTGGGATGGATCCAGTCTCACACAGATCCTCAAACAGATCCCTTGTTTTGTTTTTAAAGATTTTATTTATGTATTTGACAGAGAAAGAGAGATCACAGTAGGCAGAGAGGCAGGCAGAGGGGGGAAGCAGGCTCCCCACTGAGCAGAGAGCCGATGCAGGATGCAGGGCTCCATCCCGGGACCCTGAGATCATGACCTGAGCGGGAGGCAGAGGCTTAACCCACTGAGCCACCCAGGCGCCCCAGATCCTCCTCTTGTAGTGACAGGATGGGTGCCTGGAACTTTAGGTTTCGAGGCCTCAAAACTTCAAGTCCAGCAGAAAACTGTTTTTCCAATAGTTCAGACAGAACCCTATGCCTGGTGCTCAGGGGTCTGAAAAGGCTGTGGCCCTGGAGGTGCTGTTCTTTGAATTGGCAGGTCTAAGCCACACACCCACCCGAGTTGGGTTGGGCCAGACACCAGCTACACCTGTGAATGTAAAGGAGCTTCCTAGAGGAGAGCCAGGGGAAGGGGGTTGGGGACAACAGCTCACTGGATACCCGGATGCCCGCAACTGTACCGCTTTTTCCTAGGGGACTTTTGTGAAGCAGTTGTTTGTGTAAAGGATTTCTCTTTCCTCTGTAGAGCGCTAAAAACGTTTTTAAATATCTTTGCTTGTTTTTTTTGTTTTGTTTGCTTGTTATCCTGCTTTTCTTAAAAGTGTCATCCAGAATTTCCTTTTTCGTATGTGGTCCTATCCTACACTTACAGCTTTCTAAGCATCGTATAGTTTGACATTGGCCATTTTAGTCATGAACCTACAGATAAAATGGCAAAAATAAACAAATGTGGAATGATTATAAAGGTGACTTATAAAACAAACAGGAGCTTGTAAATTTTGTGGATATTTACAGTTCATCTGACAGGTGACTCCCCTCTGCGTGCTTATCTGGCTTCTTTCATTTCTTATGGCTGCCTTATTTCTTATGGAGGTTTTTTTTTTTTAAGATTTTATTTATTAATTTGTCAGAGACAGTGAGCACAGCAGGAGGAGGGCCAGAGCGAGAAGCAGGCTCCCTGCTGAGCAGGGAGCCCGATGGTGGGCTCGATCCTGGGACTCTGGAATCATGACCTGAGCCAAAGACAGACGCTTAACCGACTGAGCCACCAGGCGACCCTCTTACTGACTTTTTGGAGTGTGGAGTCTTTGAGTAGAGTTGATTACAATTTCCTTTTCAAAATATATTTATTTTATAGAAATATGTTGATCTGGCTAGAGTATCACAATATATTAGTAAGTTACTAAATTTAAAAAGTAGATTGCAAAATAGTAGGACCTGATTTATGTTTTAAAAAAATAGGCCACAGTGTCCATGGCAGTTGTCTCTGGGTGGTAAGTGACATCACAATGTATGTTTTGTGAGCTTTCCTGTGTGTTTCAAGCTCTAAAAATGGGTAAAAATTAATTGTTAAAAGATACATGCATTTATATAGCATTTCCTGTAACTTTACCATCCACTAAAAAAAAAAAAAATCTTATTAATCTTTTTCTGAAGGCAGAATCTGAAGCCAGTTTTAATAACAACCAGTTACTTCCCTATCTAATGTTTCTTAGTTACTGTAAGTTATTGATTTTGTGAATCGTTGCAAGGATTAGGCATCTGTGTGTTCTGTGAAGAGTTCTAAATGTAACATGTATGTTCCATGGACCTCTTAGGAAGTGGAGCAAGTCTCAAAGGAAAGTTGAGTCAATTTTTAAACATCTCTGCTTCTGCTTGAATATTGACCAAACAACTTCAAATTACGTGAATGGTGCAACAGAAACATATCTCTAATGTAATCTGAATTGGTATTTTTTGAAAAATCAATGAAACTGCATTTTAGTAGGTATTTTCACGTATTGAGTTCTCGCAAATGGGACCATGAACCCTTGGGGAATCCCAGCTTTGAGACTCCTGAGGCTGGGTTTCCTGCCAGCTTTATTTAACAGCTATGTTCTCTTGCAAGTGCTGCATCCTTTGGGGTCAGATTTTTTTTTCTGACTTCACCATGAGAGGTTTAGCTTAGCTGATTTCTAAGGTTCCTTTCGGTCACTTCCTCTTAGTGAGCACTGGGTCCTTGGATCATCTGAATCTGGTGAAAGCCAAGATTTTTTTTTTTTTTTAAGATTGGGTTTATTGCACATCTCTCTCTCTGCCCCAGCCCTATTACTTCCATTAATCTCCACCTCCATCATCTCTAAATTCTGAAATCATTTGCTCTGATTCTAAAGGCAAGAGAGAGCCCTTTCTTCCTTCAGTTTCCACCAGGCAGGAATCCAGGAAATGGGGCATAGAAGGAAGGCATCACTGATACACTAAGGGCATGCAGTGTGTGCATGGCCTTGGTCTGGCACTCAGAGGCAGCTTACAGCCTTCCCCTAACCTTCAGCAGCAAGCAGATGCCAGGAGAGGTAAGATGTATGAACAATTAAGGAGGCAAACGGCCTGGAAGCCATAGGATTCAATTACTTGTATCTTTGTGCTCTAGCTCAACCGTTTACCTTTTCTGTGCCTCCTCTTCCTAAAAACACCCCTCTGGGATGCCTGGGTGGCTCAGTTGATGATTAAGCATCTGCTTCGGCTCAGGTCATGATCCCTAGGTCCTGGGATCAAGTTCCGCATTGGGCTCCCTGCTCAGAGAGGAGCCTCTTTCTCTGCCTGCTGCTCCCTCTGCTTGTGCGCTGTCTCTCTGACAAATAAATAAGTAACATCTTAAAAAGAAAACATTAAACAACAACAACAATAACAAAACACTCATCCAGAAGAGCTTCTTCAAGGAGTAGAGATAATATACACGAAGAATGGTTTTCACCTTTGGTTGTATTTTGGAATCATCCTGTGGATGATTAAAACCCACTGATGCCCAAGTCCCACCCCCAGAGATTCTGATGTAATTGGTCTGGGATGTGGTGTGGGGGCCAGGATTCTATGGCTTCCCAAGTGATTGATTTTAATGTGTAGTCAAGGTTGAGACGCCATGATGTAAAAGCCTTATGGTTCCTGATACGTAGTAGATACTCAATAATTGGTATGTAAGATTATGGTAGTTCAGTGCATGAGAGAGTTTTAGGTAACTTGGAGGGAGAGATTCTGGGGGCATTTCAGAAAGGCAGTAGATTTTTTTTTTTTTAAAGTAAACTCTACATCCAACGTGGGGCTTCAATTCATGCCCTGAGATCAGGAGTTGCATGCTCTTCTAACAGAAGTAACAAGACGCCCCAGGAAGGCAGTGCATTTTAACCAGTCCTTAAAGAAAAGGGCAATGATGACAGTGTGAAAAAAAGAACTGGAAGTTGGAAAGGTGGGTCCATAGAAGACCAGTGCTCAAGTATCTTAGTATTACATATGTCTATATGAGTTTATATTTCTGTCTCCAAAGAGTTGAAGGTCTTAGTCCTCATTGAATGTATCCAAGGATGTTATCTATATTCATTATCTATTGCTGTGTAACATATTAGTCCGAATCTTAATGTCTAAGGCAGTAAAAATTATTATTTCATTATTTCTGTGTGTCAGAAATACAGATGGGGTACAGAGGGGATGGCTTGTCTCTGTCCTTCTGTATTTGGAGCTTCATCTAGAAGACTTAAAGTCTGGAGTTAGAATGGTTTATAGATTCATTCACTCACATGTCTGTGGTTGAGGTTGGCTGTTGGCTGAGGGCCTAGCTGGTGCAATCAGTTGGCACACTCATGTCTGGGCTTCCTTACATCATGGTAGCAGGTTCTCAGGGTGAGCCTCCTGAGAAAGATAGGGAGCCAGGCAGAAGGTGTATCCTTTTTATGATCTAGATTTGGAAGACTCATAGCATCAATTATAACTGATTTTGTTAGAAATGAGTCACTGAGGCCAGTCTGTATTCAAAAGAAGGGGAATTAGATTCCATCATTCGAAGGGAGGGAGGAATGTACAAGAATTTATAGGACATATTAAAAAATCACCATATTGGGGTACGTGGGTGACTTAGTTCAGAGTCCCACTCTGATTTTGGCTCATGTCATGATTTCAGGGTCATGGGAGTGAGCCCCACGGGGAGCTCTGTGCTCAGAGGGGAGTCTGCTGGAGATTCTTTCTCTTACTCTCTCTCTGCCCCTCCCCCCACTCGTGTGTGCACTCTCTCTGATCTCTCTCTCTTAAGTAAATAGATCTTAAAAAAAGAAAAAAAAATCCCACCATATTGTATAACAGTCTAGTTCCTTCTAGCCTGTTATGGCTAGAATCTTGGGTTTGGAATCCGAAGATATGATTTCAAGTCCCATTGTTACCCTTTCCTAGCAGCATAGGTGAACTATGTTCACTGATGTTAATATCCTCTTCTTTCCTTCTTTCCTCTGGTTAAGAGGAAGCCAAGTACGAGTCAGGTATGTTCATGTGTTTTGCTAATTATTTACAAAAGCACATTATTCTTTCATCTTCTGATTCTGCTAACCTTCCCTGGATTGAGAATAAACAGAATGCAAAGGAAAGAATGACACAGGAAACCATAATATCAAGTGAGTAAGGAAAATTGAGCATAAATACAGACAGGTTCTCTTTAATTCCATGTAACTCAAAATATTTCTAATATGAATAATCAGGGCACCTGGGTGGCTTAGTCAGTTGAGCATGTATGCCTGTAGTTCAGGTCGTGATCCCCAGGTCCTGGGATCGAGTCCCACATGGGGCTCCCTGCTCAGTGTGGAGTCTGCTTGAGGATTCTCTCTCTCTCCCTACTATGTGCACACGTACTCTCTCAAATATTTAAAAAAATACATAGATGTCTTTAAAATTATATGTATGTATATGTATTTTATACACACATGTATACATATGTAAATGCATAGAAAATGAACACACCAAACAAAAGTGGTCATTCTAAAAGAGGGATATAGGATGAAGGAAGAAGGGTTTTTACATTTTTAAGGATTTATTTTTTTTAAAGATTTTATTGATTTATTTGACAAAGACACATCGAGAGAGGGAACACAAGAAGGGGGACTAAGAGAGGGAAAGCAGGCTTCCCGCTGAGCAGGGAGTCATGAGCTGAAGACAGATGCTTAACTACTGAGCCACCCAGACGCCCCTAAATTTTTAAGGATTTTTGATGGATTTCAGTGTTGACTTTAAAAAAATTAATGAGCATATATAACTACATTATTTATATAACTAAAGATACTTTTTTAAAGGAGAGCTCTTTGTAGTATTCAGTATTAAGTGGGAGGGCATGTTATCTCCAGTAATCAGCTGTTAGCTGTCATCTTTTATAGTTGGATCCATAGGTGGTTTTAACTTAGATTTGTGGGGCTCATTTTCTTTTTAGAGTTTATTTATTTATTTATTTATTTATGGCGGGGAGAGGGGAGAGAGAGCGAGCGAGGGAGCGAGCGAGCGCATAAGCAGGCAGAGTGGCAGGCAGAGGCTGAGAGAGAAGCAGGCTCCCCGCTGAGCAGGGAGCCCGATATGGGACTCTGTCGCAGGACCCTGGGATCATGACCTGAGCGAAGGCAGTGGCTTAACTGACTGAGCCACCCAGGCGTCCCAGAGAATTTATTTATTTGACAGAGAGAGCAAGCCAGTGAGCTCAAGAAGCGGGAGCAGCAGAACCAGACTCCCCACTGAGCAGATAGCCCGATGTGGGACTCAATCCCAGAACTCTGGGATCATGACCTAAGCCAAAGGCATATGCTACCCAGGCACCCCTGGTGGGACTCATCTTCAGCCTGAGGAAGTAGGAGCAACAGCCAGACTTAGCCAGGTGGGAATGAGGCATGAAGCCAGAAAAAAAATGGATAGGTTGGAGTCAGGTAAGATTGCTGCTAGAGAGGGTTAAGAAGGAGCCTTGGAGCCGAGGAGAAGCTCTGGCAAAAGTGTTAGGAGCCTTCACCAATTGTTCCATTGATGAATAGACAAAGCTCTGATAATTTATTTTTTTCACCAAGTGGCTGACTTCATCCTGGAGTATCTTTACAAAACTCTGTATTGTTCTAATAGGACAGATAACAAATCGTTTCCCACCTGTGGGTTTTCCTTCATGCCAGCCCCGCTTGGTGTTGCCTGGCTTTATTCTGTGACCAAGAAAGGAGCTGGAATTCTGAAAAGTTGCTTTAGCCAAATCCTGTGAACAATGGGGGCCTTGTTCAGGGTTATGCACATCAGCTTTTGGAAGAGTTTAATTCATCAGCTCAGATCTCTGCTTTTCAAACGCTTGCTCTAGTTAGCATTGTGCTCTCTGTGCAGGGGCAAGCCTGACGGAGGGGCAGGCACCCTTCTTGTCCGCACAGCTTGAGACCTGTGCCCAGTTCTCCTTACACCAGTGAGTATAGTGTGCGTTGAGCCAGGCCTTAATAGTCCTGAATGGGCCACCAGTGAAACCAAAAGAGGGAGGCAAGCTTTCTTACCGTGTTTGGCTTATCCGTGGCTACACAGACATTGTTAAATTTCTAAGATGCCTATGGATTGATTGCACAGTCTACCAGAGGGGTACCAAGCCCAAATTCAGGAACTGGGAATGATGGTTACCTTTCCTCCTAGAGGTGAAATTTCCTGAGAAGTCATCGGCTTTGCCTGGTTTTGGTCCTGGCCAAACATGGGCGAGGCCTGGAGCACATCAGCCAGTCCTGAAACTTACTCTCTGGTGGTAGATTTATTTCCCCCTTGAGATGGCAATGACTGAGTCCCAAAAGGTGCTGTTTGAAAAAGCCACTGTCTGTGGTGTGTTAAGTGACGTCCTACCCTCTGGGAAGACTTGTGGGAAACTTCTTAGGACTTAGGGGATCCCAGTTCCATGTTTGGAGAAGTTGTATGGGGCCTGTGTTGCCTCATCACGCCGGGTAACTGATGCATTATGTTTCCACGGTGAGCGTGTGGCTGCCATTTTCCTCATGTTTGTCTCCCTCTGTTTCCCTCGACAGAGCAATTTGGTTTTGATGCTGTGCCAGCAATCTCCTGACAATGAGCTACTGGAACTTGGAGAAAAGAAACTGTGTGCAGTACCGCAGGCATTTTCTGGTGGACAACAGTGTATTTCATGGTGAGCTGCCTTTTGTGTTTGTGAAGTTGGAGCTTTTAGTTTATTTCTGACAGCACTTTTATTCCAGCGCTCTGGATGCAAATATGGTGTCGTTGTTGGGTCGAACCAAGAGCTCAAGTTAACTCGTTTATGGATAATTTGCCCAAGAAGCAAATTGGTCTCATCCACTGGTCTCATCCCCTCCAGGTATAAGCAATGTGCCTGCCCCAATAACCATATGGGGTTACCACTTTCTTCTTTACAAATTAGTTTAGATCAGTGCCTTTCCTCCTTTATGCTGTCAACTCCAATCCTATCCTTCCTGATGTCTGAAATTTTGGGGGGCTCAACCCATAGTAAGTGTTCCGTTAATAAATGCAAGTCATCAGTCTGCTTGTTACCAGCATGGTATGTGTCTACTACCAGGCCACAGAGCCATTCACAGCACTTACCTGTCATACTCAGGCGGCCTTACTGCAGCCACCAATCAGAGAGGAACTGAGACTCGTCATTTTTCCCCTCAAACTAAGATGAATTGCTTTTCCCCTGCTGGGGTATGTGTTTTGTGATACATAGTCAGGGATAAGCTCTGTCAATCCTGCTATCGGGATATCCTTGAGTGAAATTTACTTAAGAGTCAAAGATTTACTTGTGGTCAGTATTTTTGGAGCAATCTCCATCAAAAGCTGGGGGATATGTAGAGGGTAGAGGGAGAAATTTCCCAGGGATCAGAGTGTTGTTTAACAATCCTATAATCTCAGCTGCCTTCAACTTTCCAAGTTTAGTTCTTCTTTCCTGATTTGGTGACAGACTAATGCTTTATTATTGCTTTAAGTTAAGTTTAAGAGAAGCTCAGCCTTACTTACTTTATTAAAGTACTTAAAAGTTGGGCGCCTGGGTGGCTCAGTGGGTTAAGCCACTGCCTTCAGCTCAGGTCATGATCCCAGGGATCGAGCCCCACATCGGGGCTCTCTGCTCAGCAGGGAGCCTGCTTCCCCCTCTCTCTCTGCCTGCCTTTCTGCCTACTTGTGATCTCTGTCTGTCAAATAAATAAATAAATAAATAAACTAAAAAAAAAATACTTAAGAGGTTACAATTTTTTTTTTCTTTTTTCACATTCATTATGCTACCCCACTATAGGACTTTCCTAGGGTAAGGAGTACTTTATCTCACAGGTCAAGAAAGGGAAGCAGAGATGAAATGACTGTCCCAAGTTGACCTAGTTAATTATTATCAAGGTCAAAACTAAATCCTGCGTCTGCCTTTCCAGACTGGCTCTCCTGGCATTGCAGTGTCTTGCAGGTGAATGACTCCTTAGCAAAGGGGAGTTGTGACCTTACCCTGTGACCCTGAGTTCTACTCTGTTTTTCTGTGAACCTCATCTAAAGTTTCTGTTCATTCCTTTATCTCTGTCTCTGTCTCTCTCTCTCTCTCTCTCACACACACACACACACACACACGGCATTTGCTGTGGGGTATTTTCTGTTACAAGTTTTTATTTGTAATAAAAAAGAATAAATATGATAAGTGAAGAAACCCAGGAATTAGAAAAAGTAGCTTTAATTTTTCAAGATTTATTTTGTGCCTGATTAGACAAAGTTCAGATTTAAGTGCTTTCATATAGTATTTTAGAATGCTTTGTCCAGAGATCTCAAAAGCTTTAACGATTTAAAAACAATTTTCTATGTATTTTTATAGTTGTATTAGTGCTTAGTATATTATTATATCATGTTGAAGGCTTGATGAACACTCATATTGCTTTCATTCGACACCTTTGCACTGGTTAATGTCCATCCCATTTCATGTGGAGGAAGCTGAGGTTCAGGGAGGTTGTGAAATAAATGGTGATCTAAATTTCAAACTCTGATCTTTCTAACTCCAAAATGCCATCATTTCTTTTGTTCCAGACAGCCATCTCCCTTTTGGGAGAAGAATTAGCACTCAGAAGCTTAAGTTCGATCCAGTAGTATTTGCTCTGCTATTAAGTAGCTGTGTTATGAAGTGGAGCAAATGGTATAATCCTTTGAGAGCCTCATTCTCTCCCTGTGAAATGAGCCTGCTGGTCTTGATGATCTTGAGGTTGTCTATAGTTCTAATACCTGAGATTCTATTGAAGTACTTCTGAGAATTACAACAGTAATTTTTGTGAGGTACCTTTTCACTGAACACGAGATACACAAGGGGGCAGTAGAATACTTAAAATACGAATTGGTTGCTTACACGTTAGAGCTACTGTTCTCAAAGGAACTAGAGATACCAGATTTTCCCAAGATTGAAAGGATGGAAGCCAATTAGAATTATGATTGTATTCATTTATAATAAAGCAGTAGCTATAAGTATTTTTGATAGTGTAAAATACCATTTTGGATTTCTATGCCTAAGGATATGTAATTTGGGAAACAGTGATGTCTCTACTCTTCCTCTTTGTTTACCTCTGCAAAAATGAACGTCTGTCCGTTAAGATAGGAACTTACTTAACTTAATGGAGAGTTATGAGGAGTCTTGTATGTTTTAAGCCAGGGGAGCTCTAGAGATAATATCTGTGTAGAGGATTTCAGAGCGTGCCTGAGAGAAGAGAGAAGGCAGGATCTGTTGGGTCAGAAATGTCTGATACCTTTGGAAGGGGCTTCTGGAATATGGGATGTGAGTTTGGATTCTTTTTGCCTACCAGCTTGGTTTCTCCCTGATTATGCTGAGAACTCTTCTCATTTAACCAAATCAATCAAAACAAAAATAAAGAAAATCTGTTCCATTATAAACAGAAACAAACCACTTCTACTGCAAGATAATAGACTTTTAGACTATGCAGACTTTGTTGTTCAAATTGTGCTGGTTTGACTCTTTACATACAGGTTTAAGCAGTAGTCTGCAGAGGAAAGAGCTACATGAAAATGGACTATATGGGCTACAGTGATCAATAAAAGTAAAAAATCACTTTTTTAAAAAAGTAAAACAGGGATGCCTGGGTGGCTCAGTCGGTTAAGCCACTGCCTTCGGCTCAGGTCATGATCCCATGGTCCTGGGATTGAGTTCCGAATTGGGCTCCTTGCTCAGCGGGGAGCCTGCTTCTCTCTCTGCCTCTGCCTGCCACTCTGCCTGCCACTCTGCCTGCTTGTCCTCTCTCTCTCTCTGACAAATAAATAAATAAAATCTTTTAAAAAATTTTTTAAAAAGTAAAACAGTAACATTTGTGACAAAAAGTAACAAAAGTAACAAAAAAGCAAAAAGTAACATTTGTATACTGTTTCCTAGTTCAAAAAGCATATTCATAGCCTCATTTTCTGAGTATGGAGGTGGTGGTATGTTTTCATTACCCACAATCCCACAAGCCAAAGAGAAACACTGTTAATAGTCTGTTTCTGTCCAGTGTTTTATCTTCTCTTTCCTCTTTGCAACAATCCTAACGGTAGGAATGGAATGGCTGGAAAAGTTAAAAAATGATCTATATTGGCTGACAAAAATGACCTGGTTGAATTGACATGGTTCTGTGTTCAGTGATGAGAGCAGCCCTGATAGGAATTATGAAAAGCTGTTTTTTATTTCCCACTCATCTGTCCTTTGCCCAGATTTTTAGGGAATCTAATGATCCAAAGGGACTGTGTGCCTACTGAAGAAGCTAATCGCTGAGGTTTGTTTGTACTTGGTTTTTATTCACCTGCTATGTTTGAAATGGGGGGGGGGGAATCTTGGGCAAAGAATGATTTGTTATATGAATCTTGGGTTTCTTTTGTTTAAGATTTTATTTTAAGCAATTTCTATACCCAATTTGGAGCTCGAACTCATAACCCTGAGATCGAGAATCACATGCTCTACTAACTGAACCAGGCATGTGCCTTGGAATCTTGTTTTAATAGATTGTACTTCCATGAATTATTCTTACTTGAAAATTACCTACACTGTCTCCTGTTTCTCTTGGTTGTAGTGAATTGTGGCATTTTTTTTCTGACCTGGGACAGATTCTTAAAACCAGTAATCAATGTATTTGCAATTAATATATATATAATTTTTTATGCACATACATACATTTTCCCACACATTTGAGTTCCTTAATAGAATAAATTTAGAGGTGACTTAATTTTTGTTTTTATGCACTACTAGTTAAAATTGTGATGTAAAGAATTATTAATTGCTTTCCTATAAATTATTATGGTATCATTCCAACTTCCATTTCTGTTGTTATCATGTTATAGTGAATGTTTTTTTTTTTAAAGATTTTATTTATTTATTTGACAGAGAGAGATCACAAGTAGGCAGAGAGGCAGGCAGAGAGAAAGGGGGGGAAACAGGCTCCTGTTTCACCCAGGCGCCCCAAGTCATTTTTATAATAGAAGTAATTCTGGAACAGCCTCCCCCAGTAAATTCCTCTTTAGCCCACTTCCTAAGTCTCCCCTCCTCCATCCCTCATCCCCAAAGGATGGCCACCAAGGCAGAAGGCATCTGGTGAGGTATTCCTTCAGGTCTGTGATGTTCTGGTGCCCCTCGCAAATATGCCAGTGTTACTAAAGGCCTGGGCAGAAGCAGAACGAGCCTGACCTAGGTGTGGCATGTTGCAGGGGCTGCCCTCCAGCTGGGCTGCTTTGGGTGAGTTTCTCCCTCTGGGATCAAGTTGCCATGTCAGCATGGACAAATGACTTAAACACTTCTTTCTAAGTGCTTGTGTTTAAAAATTTTTTATTTGATTTTTAACCTTCTCTCCTCATCCCACTTTAAGTGGAGGGTAATAGGAGAATTTGCTGTGAATTAACTGACCAAATTGATTTATGCACTTTCCTCTTTCTGTTGTCAGGATAAATTACAGCCAGCCTTACAAAAGTGGATACTTATGTACTCATTATAACACAACAGAAATAACCTTTTAATATGAGCTGGTACGAAACAAAATGGTTTTTTAGCTTTTTGGGAACATGTGCTATTCCTTCATTTCCTGGACTTAGAGAAAAATTCTCAAGGAAACTCTCAATGAAATGCTACTTACTTTATATTTTAAAATTTGAGGTTCATTTCTTTTTTGTATTTCTCTATGATGGACATTCCATCTGTGGATGGTTTATGGCATATTCTCAATTGAGTGTAGTATATACAAGAAATTGTTTCGTTTTTCTCCAATGATTGCGCTTTTTAAAAAAAATAAGATTTTATTTATTTGTTTGACACAGAGAGAGAGAGAGAGAGAGAGAGAGAGACAGCAAGGGGGCGGGGGACACAAGCAGAGGGAGTGGGTGAGGGAGAAGCAGGCTTCCCCGCCAAGCAGGAAGCCTGGTGCGGGGCTTGATCCCAGGACTTGAGTCAGATGCTCTCAATAGCTGAAGCCACCCGGGTGCCATCTCCAGCAAATGCTTTTATTTTATTTTTTAAAAATATTTTATTTATTTATTTGACAGAGATCACAAGTAGGCAAAGAGGCAGGCAGAGAGAGAGGAGAAAGGCTCCCCGCGGAGCAGAGAGCCCGATGTGGGGCTCCATCCCAGGATGCTGGGATCATGACCCGAGCCAAAGGCAGAGGCTTTAACCCACAGAGCCACCCAGGCACCCTCCAGCAAATGCTTTTAAAAAAGTACTCTTCGCAACATCTTGGGCACATTCTATTACTTTCTGACTACTTTTTGGTTGTTGAGCGTCTAATCTAATTCATGTTCCGTCTCCTTCCTGACCCCCAGCACAGGCCTGAGCTGCATGTTGGGGTTTGAGGGTGGAGACTTAGGGAGCTCTGCTATACGTCTTCCCCTTGAGGAGGAATTCAGGCTTGGCTCTTCAGGTTTTGGTAGAAGGAAGAGAGATGGAAAGCAAAGTTCTAGAAGCCACAGCTGGGCACCCGATTTGTATGTTGGTGGCGGGGAGGTGATCCAGACTCCCTCTGGGTCCATCCTCTGTGAATGTTAATTTCACTTGGCCCCTCACCAGGGACTCTTTCAGAGAGGACCTGCTGGCTCCCTTCAGCCCCACCCATTGTCCCTTCCGAATTCCCTTTGGCTGAGGTGTGGCTTCCCTTTCCCCAGGACACTGGGGCAACTGTCTGGTCCTGGTCCTTTTCTTATCTCTGTGTTTGTTCACAAGGTGTCATGCTGCCTGGTCTTCCCAGACCTACTGATTATAGTCTCTTTTGTCTCTTCTCACACTGTTACATGGGTGACTTCCACAAGCCTATAGAAATCTCTGAATCATTCTTTGGTAGCTCTTCCCCTGCTTGTTTCTGGGGGTGAGGGGTACTTCCTCTGATTTCATTCCTCAAGACTGCCATCCTGGCACTCCAGGCTTGAGGCTGTACCACACAATAGGGGATCAGGGAATGTGACTTTGAATGGATGGAATGTTATCCCCTTAACCCCTGATAATTCTCCTTGGACCCCTCCACTCCACTCTGGATTTTGCCCACTAAGATTTTGAATTCGGGTGACTTAATTTCCCCGGAGGTTCTGGTGTTCTTCATTGTACTTGCTTTGTGCAAGTTTATGTAGCTAGGTTGATCAGAACCAAGCAATGATCTAGACTCATATAAGTCCATGCTGAGTTGTCTTAGCCTCTTTTCCCCATTCAGGAATCTAATGATGGGGAGATTTTGCTGAGTAACTGAATCCACTGTGATCTTTCTTGTTACGCTTTCTATGTCGGGGCTACTCACATTCTCTAATGACAAGGGAACGAAAAGATCTGGATAGAGTGCAAAATGGCAAACAGAAGGTCCGGATATTTGGGAAGCCCAGATGGGCGAGAAGTAACAACATTCAGTCTTTGAACCTTTATTTAGCGTTAGTAGTTAGAAATAATGAGCCTGTCAGTAACCTCTTCGACATTGGCCACAGCATCTTCTTTCAAGACATGTCTTCAGAGGCAAAGGAAACAAAAGCAAAAATGAACTTTTGGGACTTCATCAAGATCAAAAGCTTCTGCACAGCAAAGGAAACAGTCAACAAAACAGAGAGGCAACCCACGGAATGGGAGAAGATATTCACAAATGACATTACAGACAAAGGGCTGATATCCAAGATCTATAAAGAACTCCTCAAACTCAACACCCAAAAAACAGATAATCACATCAAAAAATGGGCAGAAGACATGAACAGACACTTCTCCAAAGAAGACATACAAATGACTAACAGACACATGAAAAAATGTTCATCATTGTTAGCCGTCAGGGAAATTCAAATCAAAACCACATTGAGATACCACCTTACATCAGTAAGTATGGCCAAAATTAACAAGACAAGAAACAAGTGTTGGAGAGGATGTGGAGAAAGGGGAACCCTCTTACACTGTTGTTAGGAGATTCCTTAAGAAATTAAAAATAGAGCTTCCCTATGACTCTGCAATTGCACTACTGGGTATTTACCCCAGAGATACAGATGTAGTGAAAAGAAGGACCATCTGTATCCCAATGTTCATAGCAGCAATGGCCATAGTCGCCAAACTGTGGAAAGATCTAAGATGCCCTTCAACAGATGAATGGATAAAGAAGATATGGTCCATATATACAATGGAGTATTATGCCTCCATCAGGAAGGATGAATACCCAACTTTTGTATCAACATGGACAGGACTGGAGGAGATTATGCTGAATGAAATAAGTCAAACAGAGAGAGTCAATATCATATGGTTTCACTTCCTTGTGGAGCATAAGGAATAACATGGAGGACATTAGGAGAAGGAAAGCAAAAGTGAATTGGGGGAAATCGGAGAGGGAGACGAAGCATGAGAGACTGTTGACTCTGAGAAACAAACTGAGGATTTTAGAAGGGGTGGGTTTTGGGGAATGGGTGAGGCGGGTGGTGGGATTATGGAGGGCACGTATTGCATGGAGCACTGGGTATGGTGCATAAACAATCTTGGAACAGTGAAAAAATAAAACTAAAAAAAAGAAAAAAAGAAGTTGATTAGGGGCACCTGGGTGGCTCAGTGGGTTAAGCCTCTGCCTTTGGCTCAGGTCATGATCTCAGGGTCCTGGGATGGAGCCCCACATCAGGCTCTCTGCTCAGCAGGGAACCTGCTTCCCCCCTCTCTCTGCCTGCCTCTCTGCCTACTTGTGATCTCTCTCTCTCTGTTAAATAAATAAATAAACTAATAAATAATCTTTAAAAAACGTTGATTATGGTCATAGGTATAATTAATTTAGAACCAAGCTTTTTAAATTATAATTTTTAATATACTTTTATTAAATAGATAAACATAATCATCAACTGCAATTACTACTTATGTTTCAATAAAAGTTAAACTATGAAAAGCAAAAAAAAAAAGAAGTAATGAGCCTGTTGCCTTTAAGTGAGAACCGTGGCAGGCCCTTCCTGTTGGACTCAGGTTCTTTCTCTTAAACCGTGGCCGTTGGGAGTCCAGCCAAGCAGAAAGGCCCTTGATTATTTTATTCCTTTATGCTTGGGAATACCAATTTTCTGATTACTAAATTAGAAAGAAGAAATAACATGTCTAATGAACACTCAACGTTTCCTTCAGATTTGCAGACTTACCACGTTTTAAATGGTTGCTTATGAGAATCATTTCCCCTTAGACCAGTGTTACAAATTTAAGCCTTTGTTCTTTAAGCTGCATTTCCATAATTATAATTAATTTTCCCCTGCTCTCTCATTTTCCCAATTGTCTTTTCCTACCCTGTGCCTAATAAATGCACAGAGATTGATGGGAGGATGAAATGTCTTTCCATGAGTAGATTCAGGGTTCTTTTAGGGCAACATAATTATTTCATTTAGTTGCACAAAAGATCCAGGTTTTTTTTTCTTGGACCACAGTAATCATTATTAGCGATTGCATTTGTAGTCACAAAACCTTCCTATTTCATGTCTATCAAAACAGAGGTTAAAAAAATGCAAGTTTGTCCCTTTGTACTGTGTAATGAGAAGTCATCCCAGAGGCCCTGTGATACTTTGTATTTTCTTAGGACTCGTTTCTCTCAGCAAGTATGTCTGAGGTTATTATAAGATCCAACTCTTGGTGTCAAAGGGGTATTCACATTTCACATTTAAGGCTCGTTGGCCTAGCGTGAAATGGTTTCACCCTCCCACAGCTTCCACTCCCGTCCACATGCTGGTAGCTCCCAAGAGTGCACCCTGGCTTAGACAGCCCCTTGGTGCTCCTTCCCCCGATGTCTACCCTCTCACCTGACACTGCTGATGCTGTCCAGGTCCTGAGCCCCCACCCACCAGACCCAGAACTCCCTCTTTGGTGTCCGTCAGCCTCTCCAGCCTCAACCTACTCTTCCCCTCCCTCATTATGCTGTGGCTCTGCTGACCTTTGCATTCTTCGCTTACAAAACTTACTTCTTCACTTATCTAGCTCTCAACTCCTCCTTCAGACCCCAGAGTGAAGGTCCTTTCTGCAGGGAAGCCTTTCTGACCTCCCAGCCTAGGTCAGGCTCCGTTTTAGGCTCTCCTGTTACCCCACGCTGCAGCCTCACTGCCTTATCACTGTTGTAATACAGCAGTTTCATGAAAATCAGTTTAATTTCTGTCCCCCCATTCCTTCTAAGTTCTAGGAGATGGAGACTTTTTTGGCTTCTGTCTCCAGTACATAGTAGCGTGCATTGCGTGCATTATAGTAGATGCTCAGTAAAATACTGCTGAATGAATTTATTCCTTTAAGAAGGGAGATAAGAACCATCTACTCTGTCATTACTTTTGCACTCTAAATGTGGCTCCTAATCTTTGTGCTCTGGAATGTATCTGTTCTCTGGCTGCCGTTCCTCTTCTTTCCTTCGCTCATGCTTTTGCAGTGGAGAACAAAAGAATACCCATAAACCATCTCTTCCTGAGATTGAGAGGGAAAAGGTCACTTCTGCTGAGAATCCTAGTGTGCTTTCGAAAAGATGATTACAAATGTATCCGGTCTTGAAATGGAAAAGGACAAACTCGTTTCTTTAAAAGAATTTTGGACCTTTTGCATTCATTTAATACTGCTCTCCAGAATTTCCATGTTGGTTATATGTGTGTTGAATTTGTTCAACTCTGAATATGGAGGTTTTAGTCATTAAAATAACACTATCAGTAAAACCTGCCTAATTGCAGTGTTTTGCATACTATTAAAATACTCTGCTGCCTGTGTCTAAAAAATCCTCAGTTCACAGAAGTGAGTGCTGTCTGTGGGCTAATTCTTTTTTTTTTTTTTTAATTTATTTATTTGTCAGAGAGAGAGGGAGAGCGAGCGAGCACAGGCAGAGGCAGAGGGAGAAGCAGGCTCCCTGTCGAACAAGGATGTGGGCTAATTCTTAACCCCAGAGAGGATCGCGTAGATCTGCTCCAAAACAAAAGCATCAGTTCCCTCCGCAAAAGAGGAGGATAGGAGGCCTGGGGGGTACCTGAGAAGAATAATCAAACAGCATAGGGCTTCTTTAAAATTTAAGGAAATGCACTTTTATTTCAGATTTACAAACAAGAAAAGTGGTTCGCATCTAGGCCTTTCATCTAAGAGTCCCCAAGCAATATAAGAGTACGCTCCTGACTTCCAGGATGCAAAGTTACTCAGAAATAACACCTACATGGGTAAGATAAATGTAGAATTTGTGAAAACATTTTTTTGGTCCAATTTTGTTCTGCCTATTTCTGATCTTGGTCAGAATATGTGCCATATCACAGAGTTCTTTGAATTTTTTGTATTTAAATATAAAAGATGGCGACTTATGCTCAATTAGAAGGGAGAACGGTGAACACATTTATTATTTAGTGCCTATTTTTATTCCTTGCTAACTTGAAATCAAACATCGATGTACATTCACAAATGACCATTCTTTAAAATTACACCTGTGTCAGAATTTCAAGGTATTGTGCTTTTAATCTGGCAGGGCTTATCTCTGGATGTGGAGATTTGTATTAATTAACTCTTAGAGCCAGTGGTTCCCAGCCTTGTCTGCACATTGGAATCACCTGGGGATATAAAACTGTTGTGTGGGACCCTCTCCGAGATTCTGATCTAATTGGTCTGGGGTGTGGCCAGGGTGTCGGAGAAGTTTTAGAACTCCCCAGGAGACGCCATTGGGCAGCCAATTAGATTCTGGTGGGTTGAAAACCCCAGGCTTAAGGTGACGAATACATAGTCTCAACAGAGCCACAGTATTCATGAGTTTGATAAAGGTTACTTTCTGTGATAGCCTATATTGTACTAAATCTTAAAAGTATGGGAAGAGGGATATTTAATAAGAAGGCTCTGGATACAAATAGTGTGAGTATAGAGGAAACAGGAAAATGGAGAAGGGTCATTTATGCTTGGGATTTTGTGGATGCTGGTTTTCTTTAAAAATTTTTTTTCACTTTATTTTTATGATGATAGCAATATAGGCTCACTGTAAGAGAGCTGGAGAGTACAGAAAAGACCAAAGAAACAGGAAAAACAATCGATAATCTCAGTATGTGTTTTGTTTTATTTTATTTATTTTAAGCAGGCTCTATGCCCAACGCGGGGCTTGAACTCACAACCCTGAGATCAAGAGCCGCATGCAGGCTGAGCCAGCCAGGCGCCCCTTGGTGTGTGTTTTATGTCTGCACTTTCTTAAAATGATTTAACAACCAAACATTAAGTAGCAATTCTCAACTCTGATTATAAGCATCTTCTGGGGTGCTTAAAAAATATTGATGGTTGTGTTCTACTCCAGTCTTGTAAAATAATCTCTTGGGTGTGGGACCAAGATGTCTTCTCCATTCATTCATTCCTTATATCTACATTTTTATCTGTGTATATATAGCTATACCTCTATATCTCTAATCTGTTTAAGTGATTTTGTTGCACTGGGAGGGATGAGAATCAATGGGCCAAGGTTGTTGATTGACTGAAACATCGATGGGTCCACTATATCAGGTATTAGTTTATATGAAAATCTTGATTTTCATGCAGATGGGGGGCAAGTGATATGCTCACCTTCATATCAGTACTTTCTTTCCTAACAGATTTCATATTTTATTTATTTGTTAATAAATAATTAACAATATTTGTTAATTATTTTTAAAGTTTTTATTCATTTCAGAGGGGGAGAGAGAGAGAAGACACAAACAGGGGGAGAGGCAGAGGGAGAAACTGACTCCCCACTGAGCTGGGAGCCCGATGACATGGGGCTCGATCCCAGGACCTGGAGATCATGACCTGAGGCAAAGGCAGATGCTTAACCATCTGAGCCACCCAGATGCCCCTCATATTCTTTTTAATATCATGTTTTCTTAGTGTCCTTAAAATGTGGTATGTCTCATAGCCAAGATCTGTTTGTTACATGATACAGAAATAAACCTTTGAGCATTAACTGATCTCACAATGTTATCCACGGCCTCCTGGTGGTGAACAGAAATACTTTGGGAAGGTTCTTAAGAACAGGCAACAAAGAATATAAAAATAGCATTTTGTTTTGATTAATCCATGATGAGGACTACACAGTTCACAGCAGGATAATTAAAGAGTTGATACAGAAATAAATATGAAACACAGGAATTGCGGGAACAGTGCCTTCATTTAGAGTAGCTCAGATGTAACCCCGAGATGTAACGCCTGTTGATCTTGGTGAAAGGGGTACCTAGAGACTTGGAGAAGCGCACACATTTTCTTGTAGAAGGCAAACTGTGTCAGACATCTGTTCTCCTTTGTGTGAGAAAAAATCAATGCTGGGGACCCCTTTGTTATTCCTAAAAGTTTCAGAGTTAGAAAGGAGAAATCTTGCCTTAGATTATTCTTATGTTGCATGATACCTCCTTCTTTGTACGTGGGGTTGTATGGGGGCCACAGAGAGGAATTTGGGGCTGATGCTAAGATAACCAAGTTTAGACCTATCAGGAGGAATCAGTGGATTCTACACTGGCATATTCTTGGGGCACCATCAGGAAATTTTAGGGTTGATCCTGAATCAAAGTTGCCCCTAGAATTGGCAATGGTGGTTGTTTTTCCAGCTAATCTCTTTTGAGTCTTTCAACAAGACAGTTTTACAGATAAAACTCAGAGAGCTAAACAGTTAGCCACAAAACACATTGTTAGATGATGGTATTCAAACCCAGGTTTGTCAGCTCCTGCTTCTTCCACTGTGGTGCAATGGCGTGTTGTACAAACCTGTTTCTTTTAAAGCAACTCGGTGTGGGTTTGAGTGTTTTATTTTATTTTTTTTAAAGATTTTATTTATTTATTTGACAGACCGAGATCACAAGTAGGCAGAGAGGCAGGCAGAGAGAGAGAGGAGGACGCAGGCTCCCCGCTGAGCAGAGAGCCCGATGTGGGGCTCGATCCCAGGACCCTGGGATCATGACCTGAGCTGAAGGCAGAGGCTTTAACCCACTGAGCCACCCAGGCACCCCTCAAAGTATTTTTAACTAGAAGATAAGAAAAATATTATGGGTCGAAATTCAGGGTTAGGTAAAGCAGCTAAAGCATGTATAAATGCTTATATTGGAAAAGAAAACCTGAAAATTAGCTAAATGTTGACGTTAGAAGATTGAAAAAAGGTGCAAAAGAGATTCAAAGAAAATAGAAAAGAATAGTAGTAATACTTTCATGTTATTCATTACAGAGGACCAATAATGACAAATTTTGGCTCTTCATAAGAGCTAGTAATGTTGTTGATAAACATATGGTGAGAGTGACTTAAATAGAAGAGAACAGTACAAGTAAACAATATTAGGAATGGAAAAGCAGATGTTTTAGATACTAAAAAGCTTTATTAAAAGTGAAAATGACAGAGACGCCTGGGTGGCTCAGTGGGTTAAAGCCTCTGCCTTCGGCTCAGGTCATGATCCCAGGGTTCTGGGATCAAGCCCCGCAGAGCCCTGCATCGGGCTCTCTGCATCGGGCTCTCTGCTCGGCGGGGAGCCTGGTTTGAGTGTTTTAGAAGAGCTTCCAGACCCTCTAGAGGCCACTAAAGGACTTCACTAGAGGCACCAATGTGAGTTGCCTTTAGGCTGAGAAGGGCACTTAGAGGACCAGGTAGGTGTGGGGGCTGGGAACTGGTTGGAAATGGAGCCGTCCTTGGGAGTGTGTTGCAAATCCTGAATTGCACTCTGCATTTTAAGAAGATTCCCAGGTGATTTGTCTACACTCTGAAATGTAAGCAGCACTTCTCACAGAGATCCACTGGGCTTGGGTGTGAGCCCCTGGGCATGAGGGGTTAGTTCCTACCTCCAAGGAACAGGTTGGAGAGGAGGGAGTTAGGGGGAAGGGAAGAACTGTTTCCCACCAAACAACACATTTAGAGAGTGGAAACATGTGTGAGGGGGACAGCTAAAGCCAGAGACCCCAAAGGCTATCCCAACGCTCAGATTTCCAAGTGGGAGACATGAGGGCTGTAATTTCCTTTGTAGAATGGACTTAAAAATGTGAACTTCCTATGTCTAAAACCTAGGAAGGTACAGCTAAGGACATAAGCAGTACCCTGGTCTGCAGTGATGCGTGATGCATCAGAACCAGGAAGGACTTGGGAAGCCGTCCGACTGAGGGATTCTTTTTTTTTTTTTTTTTTAAAGATTTTATTTATTTTATTTGACAGAGAGAGAGATCACAAGTAGGCAGAGAGGCAGGCAGAGAGAGGGGGAAGCAGGCTCCCTGGTGAGCAGAGAGCCTGATGGGGGGCTCGATCCCAGAACCCTGAGATCATGACCTGAGCCGAAGGCAGAGGCTTAACCCACTGAGCCACCCAGGGGCCCCTGACTGAAGGATTCTAAACCGAACCCGCAACTGGACTTTAGGACATTAGTGAAATCACTGAACATTATTCAAAACACTCTTAGGTATATACTTTTGTGCATCCTTCTATGAACACAGTCTTTAGTTTTTATCACATTTCAACGTAATCTGATGTGAACCTCTGACTAAAACAAGTCCCCTTTTATAGAAAAGAAGGTGACTGGTGCCTATTCATACCAATCAGCTATTGGGAGAGTTAATTCTAAATGCCAGCCTTTTGCCATTCCACCTCAACCGGCCTTCATGATCTGAGCTAAGCATTATGAAATATTAAGTGGATTTTCTGTGGGATAAATCTTGTAAGTCTCTGCTTTTTCTGATTATTGGAACTAGTTCGATCTTAATAGCATTGGAATATTGTGACATAAAAGGAGTTTTACTTGCAACCATTTCAAAGCCTCTGTGTATCGGCCAGGTGAGTACGAAGATACTCACTTTTGAACTGCTACAGGGCAGAATGTTCTGGGCATTGGCCCCGTTTGGCGCATCGCTGAGGGCAGCAGGGTTCCATGACAGAGGGCTCTCTCTACCTGGTGGCCTCCAACTGACTTTCGTGTGTGTCTTTGTAGCTAAAAAGTGATTATGAACCCTCTGTGGGGAGCCAGGTGCTGAACTTTACAAACAGAGTAATATAATCCATGTAGCATTTAGATCAGGTAATGATTTCACTATCTGGTAATTTACTGTCTGGTAAAGCATTGACTCCATGAATCCAAAGGACATTTAGAACTTTTTCATTTCTAAGGATAAAGCTTTTAAAGCTGCTGCCCTGTAAAACCACAGATGATTGGCCTTTACTTGTGGGAGTTACCTTGCTGAGGTGGGCCCTCTCTGCATCTACCAGAAAATAATGCGGTACTCAGATCTTCGTGAATTATGTCGGGGTCAGGAGGATGGTTTTTGAAGGACAAATACTTAGTATCTCAATTTGCGGCCTGTGTTTGAGACCAGCTTTCATAGATGAATGTTCCTATTTTAGCTCCTGAGAAACCATCTGGGAAATAATATTCTCATAAGCCTCTTATTCTGAATCTTTAATTTTATTTTTGATCCCCTAGCCCTTACCATTTGTCCTAAATAATATAAATCAGTGCAGAGGTTTAATATCTGGCAACTATAGGTACCATGATGCTAGTCATATAACATTTTTTTTCTTGGATATGTAACAAGTTCTGCATATAGTATAGTACTAATTTATTTCTAAATTAGATTAATTTATATAAAGAGATAAAGTGTTATTGGTTTCTTATTTTATCATCCTTAGTATTCATGAAGAAGCAATTCTTTCCTCTTTTCTCTAAGGTCCTTAACAAAATTAGCCTTTGTAACCATTTTTATGCTAGTTGACTGAATGAGAAGAACTAATGAAACAGAAAATTAAAATACTTTTGATGTTTTAATTTTAGTACTAATCATTAATCTACACTTCATAGTTATTTTCTCATTGATAAATTTATGGCTTTAAAAAGCATTTCTGTGTTTTATATATATATATATTTTGCTACAGAGCTTTACTAGATTTTTGAAATTCTTACTATTTGTATACCTTGTCAAGGAACAAGAATCTTGGCTGCCAAAAATCAACTGGATTCTTGGCAGAAGGCTTATTTGTGTATGCTCCCAAGCACTTCACTGCCCATGTGTACTTTTTTTTTTTTTTTTTTAAAGTTAAACATAGGCCACTTTGAATATATTTTCACCTTTAGGAGAATATGCATTTTCTATGAGTCCTTTAGAGGGTGGTTGTATACAATAATATTCATGCTGTTTTGGAACTAAAAGCCCTGAAATTGTTGTGTAGAATTTTCAGGGCTGGAAAAGACCTCAAGGATCTCAAGAAAATTATTTAATGCAGCCAGCTTGCGAGATCCTTCTAGAATGAAAGCTCTAGAGAACAGGGAACGTGACTTTAGAGCCTGGCACGTGAGAGACGTCCAGTCAGTGAATGAATTAGTGACCTCCTACATTCCGTCGGGGAGGCTCCTGAGGTGTGGGAGGTGAAATGGCGGGCCTGAGGTGAGTTTACCTGACCTGTTAGCAGGTGACAAGAACGAAATCTCTGGTGCAGGGTGTGGTATACACCACGCCACACTGTGTGCCTGTATTCACACACTTCTTGGTCTCATGCTAAATAGAGGCAGCTTGTTGGTTCCCAAGTTCTGGTGTAGCTATCAGCCATCTGTTCCTGCCCAGGGTCCTTATTCTCCAAGCTAGTCTGAGCACAGGGTGTTGCTTCCTTTTCTGCTTCCTGCCTTAAATGTTGACCTAAGTTCTATGCTGGGGATTCGGCAGTTAACAAAGTAGAAATGGTCCCCATCTGTAGAGAGTTTCAGCCTTGCCTCTCTTTTGCTGTTACTCTCCTCCTCCCTCTCTGCTCCCCCAAAGCTCACATGGGACTTTTATGTGATGGACACTTTTTCTTTGGAAATAATTTTATCCTCACAGAAAAGTCGCAAGAATAAGAATACAACAAAGAAACTTCATCTGTCCAGATTTACTTACTGTTAACCTTTATACCATTTGCTTTCTCATTACAGACTTGCACACTCACTCCTTATACATACACATGCACACTAAATTATTTTTTCTGAATAATTTGAGAATAAATCACATACCTCATGGTCCTCTGCTCCTAAATACCTCAGTGTATATACGCTAAGAATAGGGTTATTACCTTATATAATCATGGCACAAAGTTATCAACTTAAGTAAATTTAAAATTGATAAGGCCTTTTAAATTTTTTTTAACGTCCTTTATATTTGAACTTTTTTTTTTTTTTTTTAAAATCTGATCTCTACAGGGAAATAGACCTGGGGGAAGGAAACTAGCAAACACAGAAAAAATGTTGTGACACCATAAAGCCCAGAGCTAAGGCTGGCCTGACGTGTGATCGGTGCTTGCTTGAATGCTCTGCTATTGCCACTTTGAAATTCTTTATTTTTTTGGAAAAAGTCTCGTATTTTCATTTTGCATGGGACCTGGAGATTATGTAGCCCATCCGGGCTGATCTGATTTTATAGATAGTGTTGTCCATAAGGAAACCGAGGCTGAGAGGGATTTAAAATAATTTGGCTCATGTTACTGAGCTACTTGGTGGGGCAGAGATTTGAACTTCAGTCTTTTCGATTCCATATTCCATGACTGTCTCGTCGCTTTAAACTATTCCGTGTCCCCTCCTCTCCCTGCATTGTTTAATTATTTTGGATTTAGAATTGCCCTTGCTCCTTTTCTCCTCAGGAACTTTACCTTCTTTTGGCACCATAAGCTGTTTCTCTTTTTTTTCCTAAATTGCTGGGCTAAAGTGCTCACTAGAAGTCCATTTGGAAAACCTCAGTAAGTTGATAATTTTTGTCTCAAGGGAACTGCCCATGAGTCGTTTCCATCTTAATCTTCTCTCAGGTTTATAGAGAAAGAATGCCTCTAGCATTCAACCCTCTATCCCAATCACAGCAACTGGTTTTCTTCACGCTTCCAGCTTTGGGAATCCTTCGGTCGTCCTTTGGTATCTGAGGTCCTGCTTCATTCCCAGAATCTTCACTGGGCATTGGAGAACTATCTGGGATCTGAGTTTCTGTGTTTGGGGGAGTCTTCCTGCTCTCAGACTTTCTTGGGGCTCACTACAGGTCTGGTGCCTTCTAGGCCCTTGGGAAGACATCTGCAAACAAGACATTCACTATTACTGTTCTCAGGAGTTTACGTTGCTGTCCTCCCTGTGGCTATGTCCCATCTACCTAGGATGGCTATCAGGCAGAAACAAAATTACTTAACCAGGGTTGTTGTTGGGGAAAACAAGATGAGGAGAAAGGCTAAAGAAGCAGAGTTACTTGAGACTTGGGGAAGAGGGCCTGTGAAAGTAGATGTGGAAGACACATGGTTGAAATTGTGGAGGATGACCACTCTCTGTCTCATCCTCAAAGTGACAAAGGACTCGATTCATGAAGTAGGTTAGGTTAGGAGTTTAGACTGTTGTGATAGGACTTGCACTGTGACATATTGAAAATTGTTACCAGGGGAGTCGGTACTATCCTTTTCCTTGGTTTTCTTCCAGAAAGAGGGCTGCTCTCTCCCTGCCTAGGTCATTTATGGTCACCCTTGCCCTAAAGGTCATCTTTTGTTATGAAAATGTCCTCCCCAGACACTACAGGATTAGGTTTTCAGAGGAGCCCAGCTCCTCCTTGTCCTTACTGGTTATGGCCATCCAGTTCTCCCTGAAACCCACTACCCCCTCCCAGGAGAGTCTCTTGTCTGCTGCAGTAAGGTGAACAGCTCTGAAGGCGGCTGGGGCTGGGGCTGTGGGTGGCTCGCTGTGCAGAATGAGCCTTGCAGTCTGGTTGCTCCTTAGCCAGGCCTTGGCTTTGGCTGGCCTGGGAGACTTTCCGGAGACGGGGCTGCTGGCTCTTCCGCCTGAGCTGTTGTGGTTCCTGACTGCAGTCAGGGGCCATGAGCCGTTCTCCACTCTACTCCACAGAGCTTTGTTTAGAGGGAGGTTGTGTCATAATCGAGAATCTTCTTCTTCCCTTTCCCCCACTCTTTTCTCCCATGATTATCTTTGTGTTTGCACTCCTCACAGGACCAATCTGAACATGCAGTGTTTTGGGCTTCAGGATTACCAGATACCGGGGTTTGCATTTTGATAACCATGCGTGCCTCCTATTTGAATGCACATATTGTAATCCGTATTTAACTGACTGTAACCAAGCCATGCCTAGGCAGATAACATCATTTACTTTTTCAGTACACCCAGAGATGTCAGATGAAGGCATGTAAAATGCCCTCCACTAAAAGACCAGCTCTGCAGAGGCACGGTCATTACATAAGCAAACAGTCCTGCTTTAGCTGGAAGTGCTGGAGAGAACAAGTACTTCGGGTTTATTCTGGACCCTTAGGCTCCCTCCGTCCAGCCCCTCCTCCTGAGGGGGTAGGTAAAGGGGCTCCGCTGTTCAAGGGTACAAGTGCCTCTGGAGTGCTGTGGGGGAGTTCGAATATGTTACTTCTTAAACTTTCAGTATTTAATTAAAGCTTCAGCCCTGAGAGAAGATACTTGTTTTAATATATGTCATTGTCAACAACTATTAGAGATTCCCACGTGCCTACCTATCTCTGGCTAGTTCTCCTCTGTTGATGTTACATACAGTTAAACCTGATCAGAACTGATGGGAGATATGTAAAACAATTGATGCTGATTTATAACTTCTGGGTACCTTTATGTATATCTGGATATGCATTCAAGAAACTCAGATGTCAACTGAATGTTCACATTTTCCAAGTCTCTACCAAAAGCATTTCGAGGGCTGCTAGTGTTCATTGGCCATGAGCTCCTGGGTTTAGAACAGGGTGTGTGCATGAAATTTTGCCTGTGAGGTCTCCATTGTTTGTGTGGATAGCTCTAGCTGGCATCAAGCTCTGAGCCAACCAAGGATTTTATTTTGAATTATAGTGACATCTTTATCAAACAGAGAGTGATATGCTTGTAAAATTTTATGCTAACCTATACAATTTAAAGCGACATGCCCGATAGTCATCTTTCCAAAAAAATGAGAACTTTTAGTTTTAACGCTCAGAGTCTTGAAGGGGAGATCAATAAATCATCAAGGAAGCATCATTTCAAAGAGGCAGTGGGGCCAAAGGGTGGCTGGCTCATCTTTGTCCTGCCGAACAGAGCAATATTTAATATGGTTAATGCTTAGTCTGTTTTGGGACTTGGATGCTTAAAAACGTGTAGCAGTTACTGCCCACTGATGCACGTCAAGTTTTTAATGAAGGAGGAGGCCAAACTGGTTCATTTGACGGGCATGTGTGATCTATAGGACATGTTCCATATTATTAGAATATGTAGTTCTCTCTCTCCAGTGATGAATGAACAGCCACAGTGAGCCTGCTATCTAGGTAGAACCCTTGTTTCCGCCATTCTCGACTCTCAGGGGACGTTTTTGTAGTCCACTGGGTTTACAGTTCCTAGTTCTACTCTGTTGTCTAGCAACTCATTCTTGCTGGCAAGGAAGGTAAGGGTGCATACGTGTTACGTGGGAAGAACACTGTTTGGATTAGAAAGCCCTGTTTCAGGTAACCCCCACCCCTGGCACTGTTGGGCACCGTCAGCTTTGTGATCTTGGGCAAGTCATGAAGAGTCTTGGAGGCTCAGCTTCCTCATCTGTGGAAGCCAGATGATCGTGGTGCCTCTTTCCACTTCATATAGCTGTTGTCAGGTTCATGAGGCATTTGTTCCTGAGAGGGCTTTCTAAGGGGTAGAATATGAAGGACCATGCAGGGGTGGCAAGGTTATCATGATTTCTGCCATTGGGCATTTAAGTGCCTTGCATACACTTTTGAGGAGCGCTTCACTTTTTCTTTGAAGATGAACTCACTCATTGTGTCCCGTGGCACTTGATGCAGAAGTTTTAGCAATTTGCTGGGGTGGCCCTGATAGGGGTTTTGGAGCTTCCTATAACAGTGATTTCCTTAAATGCACTGGCGATGAGTAGACCACAGGAAGGCAGCAGCTTTCATCTAGTGAGTCAAGTCTATTGTAAATACAAACTGAGAGCAGATTTCCGGTGCTGTCTCGTAGACACTCGGGGGCAAAGGTCTCTGGCCTTCAAGGAGCTGCTCTTTCATGTCTGTGATTCACACAGACCAAGTGATTGCACAATGCTGTGTCTGCTTCAGGGCCAGGTACTTCTCAGGGTTGGGGGGCTAGTAAGTACAGATAGCCCTGAGTGGTCAGGGGGCTTTTGGTGAAGGGCGAGTGCCCAGTATCCCCAGAATGACCTGAGCCAGCTCGGGGTGAAGAAGGGAGGCTTGGACGGAGCAATGCCGCAGCGGATAGGTGGATACCCTCTATTTTATGAAAGCCAATGTCCTTGCTCATCCTGAGAGCTTGTGTCTCCTTGGAGCACCCACGTGGAAGTCTCCCAAAATCTAACTCTTGAATTTTGCATGTATGGGTAGGATTCTTGTTGAGGTTTCATCTGTCTGTGTAGTTATATTGCTGATTTTGCTATATGGTCTATTGAGGATTTGGGGTTTCCTGTGTAATTGAGTGCACCTTGAGTGAAATTTCACAAGAAGACTTGAGCTCTGATAATTCTCTTGGGTGTTCTACAAGGCTTTCTGATGAGAAAATAGATTGCAGGGTATAAACTACATGCTGAAGATCTCCAGACTACCTTATCTGGTGAAGAGCATTGGCCCTGAAGACAGATTGTGGGGATTCAGATCTCAGGTCTATCACTCATTTGCTGGGCCAGCTCAAGGAAGTTACTTGACTTCTCTCTGCCTCAGTTTCCACATCTGAAACTAGAGAAAGGATTATATTTAATTCACTCATATGGGCATTGTAAGGATAAAATAAGGTATGTACAATGCTAGGTATGTGTCTGAAATAGAGTCAGTGCTTCATAAATGTCAGTAATTCTCAAAGAAATTCTCCATCATTTCAGTACACCAATGGGAAGGGATTATTTCCTCCCTAGTTGAGAATTACTAAACTGGCTAGACTATTTTTTTTAAATATTTATTTATTATTTATTTGACACAGAGAAATCACAAATAGGCAGAAGTAGGCAGAGAGGTGGGCAGAGAGAGAAGGGGAAGCAGGCTCCCTGCTGAGCAGAGAGCCTGATGTGGGGCTCGATCCTAGGACCCTGGGATCATGACCTGAGCCAAAGGCAGAGGTTCAACCTACTGAGCCACTGAGGCGCCCCATTTTTTTTTAAAGATTTTTAAATTTTTATTTATTTGACAGAAAGAGACACAGCGAGAGAGGGAACACAAGCATGGGGAGAGGGAGAGGAAGAAGCAGGCTTCCTGCTAAGCAGGGAGCTGGATGCAGGGCTTGATCCCAGGACACTGGGATCATGACCTAAGCTGAAAGTAGATGCTTAACGACTGAGCCACCCAGATGCCCCCTGGCTAGACTTTAAAAGAAAGTTCTTTGGGGGCACCTGGGTGGCTCAGTGGGTTAAGCCTCTGTCTTCAGCTCAGGTCATGATCTCGGGGTCCTCGAATCAGGCCCTGCATCGGGCTCTCTGCTTGGCAGGGAGCCTGCTTTCCCCTCTCTCTCTCTGCCTACTTGTGATTCCTCTCTGTCAAATAAATAAATAAAATCTTTAAAAAAAAAGTTTTTTTTTTTTCCTGAGTAAAAGAAGTAAATGCCAGTTCTAAAAAATTAAAATGTAGTTAAATATCAGAAGAAAAGAAAATATTAGAGATCTCATTGTTAATCTTTTTCCTATATTTTTCTAGTCCTTCATTCTTTCTATATACAAATATTTTATATAATTAAAATATTGTATATTTAGTTTGTATCCTTTTTTTCATATAGTATGCCAGACATTCTCTAGGTAATGACAATGTCTCGAACATTGTTAATGGCTAGATAGTATCCTACAATATTAATGCATATTTTATTAATCATTCCCTTGTTGATTGGTATTTAGATTGCTGGCAGTAATTGTAATAACTAGTACTAGAAATATTCTTATATATACATTTTTATACCTCTGATGGTTTTTTAAAAATTTATGCCCTTAACTTACAGTTTCTCAGCAGTGTGTGAAAGGTCCTGCAGAATCAAACCCTCACTAAGTTACCGAGGCAGGAGGACCAGGTCTATGAGGGGTGTGGTTGGGCACCCCCCCAGAGGCTCATTCTCCGTGAAGTCACTGCTGCTCTCTGCTTGCTTTTTACTACTTCGAATGCACATAAAATTGTGACTATGATTTAAAAACTGAATGGCTGATTTGAGATTTTGATTTTCCAGATGATTTTCCTTACTCAGCATCTCTGTGTTCCCAACCCAGAGGCCCTAACAGCTTCTGCCATTGTGGGAAGGATTCTCTAACTGGGAAGAGTGAGGAATTTTGAAGCTCGGCTTGAAATCTTGTAGATGGTTTTCATGACCTGAAGCATGGAGCCGGTGGGAAGGATCTGGGCCTGAAGTTAGCTTGGGTTTGAAGCCTGGTTCTAGCACAGCTCTGCAGTCTTGGACATCTTGGCCAAGTTGAATCTGTCTCCTTCCCTAAGTTTAAAATATGAGCACTAATGTAGCGCCTTGCGGAATTTTCATGAATATCGGAGAAGGTATTGTTTACAGTGTTTGGTAAATGATAACTTTTATAAGAATTGCCTCACAAAGCGATGTGGCTCCCATGTTTGTGTCAGTAGGTTTTCTCGATGGACTTGGCGGTTTTGGAGCAGATATGCGCCATGCTGTTGCCCTGAGTTGGTCTCAATTTGGAATTATGTGGCTGGCAAGATTGAGGTCTGTGTGGAGATGGTATAGCATATCACCTCTTCAGCATGAGACTTGATTAAATAAATTTCTGTTCAGCCAGTGATTGGAGTGGCCATTATATGTGACCTTCTGCTGCGAGAACTCTGGGGAGTAACTCGGGGCGATGTGTGTCAATCATCCAGTGTCTCTGCTGACCCTAGAGTAGGTGTTTCAGTATGAGTCTTTCCAATGGGCTGCATAGAGAATTACTTGTTGCTGCTGAAGAATTGGGTATTTAATAAGGTGTAGATATTTCTGGACTGTCAAAACCCATGAGTTTTTCTTGGTGGTCGGACACATGCTCAGGGGACATGCCTGCTTTCTAAAGGCTCGCCCGCTTGCTTGCGGGCACTGCCCTTCGCTGTGGTATTGGGCTTGGGCTTCATGTTCGAGCCATAGGTCAGCCTTTCCAGGGAGGAGCCTGGGGAGCTTTGAGGGCTAGAAGGCAAGAAGCATGAAAAACCTACTGGGAGAAGACTCCCTGTGGATGAGGTGGGGAAGAGCTGTCTGCTCCCTTCCTCTCTCCTGACTCTCCCGAAACTGTTGTGGGGAACCTCTGGAAGAAAAGGGAAGGAGACATTTGCCAGTCTCCCTTGGGAGCACTTTGGTCTCCATCTCTTTTCTGGACTGAGTGAGAAATTGACCTAAAGTTGCCTTTTGCTTTTCAGGTAACTTTGGTTCTGGCAGGTCAGAGGAACGAGAAACCCATCATTTGACACCAATTTTGTGTCTTGGGGACACTAGTGTCTTTTGGTAGAAGATTATCTGGGAGTATTAATCATTTGAATTATTTAACAGAAGTGGGTATTTCTGATACCTCAAATTTGGGGGTACCACTCTACATTTAAAGTACTGTTTCATTTAAACAGTGAACTCCACTGCATTTCTAGGTTGATGTAAAGGATTTCAAGACTAATAACCATAGTATGACAATGATAAATGTAAAATAACTGATTCTAAGCACTTTATGCTTATTAAATTCTTAAAATAACATTTGAAGGAGGAACTATTATTATGCCTGTTGTACAAATAAGGAAACCAAGGATCAGACCATTTAAGTAACTTGCCCCAGTTCACACAGATGGTTGGTGGCAGAGTCAGAATTTAAACCCAGGTAGACGGGCTCCTAAATTCTTAACTGTTTTGTTGTATATTTGTGTGTGTATATATACACACAATGTATATATAAGTGTGTATATAAGTGTGTATATATACATATATGTATATACGTATATACATATATACACACACACAGTCTTGTGAGAAGGATATCCTAATTATGCATACTCACACACACATCTGTGACACTCAGATTTCTCAGAGGATTTAAGAGTAAACAGTAGGGTCTGCAGATGGGATGAGGGCCATGGCAGTTGGGAAACAGGTGAACAGGAAGTGGGGTAGAGCATGATACCTCAGGGGAGAGGGATGGGTTAGTGATCTGGGCTGGTCCTGATGGGAGCCGAGTAGAGGGGTTGATGGTGACATTTATGGGATAGGTGGTGCTGGGATTGTCAGGGGTTCAGCAGAAGCAGGGAGAAGAAAATGGCAAGATGCATTAGTATTAGAGCATTCTGGGAGTAAGGAAGTTAATGCTCAGGATGGAGAGACCTAGTTACAAGTCTGAAATGCAAGACTACAGTAAATTGCTTGTGAAAGACATGCCCTGCCTTTCTGTCTGTCTACCTGTCTCTGTAAAGAAGTTGATAAAACATGCAAATAAATACTTATGCATATTTTAGGGAAAACTGAACTTTAATAATATGCTGGTTCATTCACTAAAACTGGCTTTTTCAGACCCATTCTCGCTACTTAACTCGCCCACAGGGATGTGATTTTTACCTGAGAAGTAGCCATCACTGCTCAAGTATTTAGAAACTGTCACCTCTTTCATTCTAAATTGGAAACCTTCCAGTCTCTTCTATAATCATGGCTATGTTTGTGTGTGGAATAAGGACAGACATCAAGGAAAAGCTTCAACACTGTCAGTAATCTGTGCTTACCTGGACTGGCATGAAAGTAGTGTGCTGTGGAGAGGACCACAGATAGCTTCCTTTTTAATGGATTGCTTTTGCCTCCAGTTGCTTCCGAGAGTGTGCTTGTCTGTGTGTGTGCTTCTGTGTTTCTCTGTGTGTGTGTGTGCATGTTCATTTTCTGCATTCAGCCTGCGTCACTACCCTGGTAATCTGTGTTTCTCAATGGCCCCTTGTAGGTGAGGAGGGTTTTTCTTTGAAGGCTAAAGAGCTCCACTTCCCAGACATAAAATGTGCACAATGCCTTGAGGGTTTTAAGCCCTGCGCTAAGCATGCATGTCTCATACCCAAACTAGCCACAGCGCCTGCATTCCCACAATAGCGGCAGCCCTGAGCAGATGCTTCCAGTGCTCTTATCTGGCTGTGCTTTTCACTTTGGGACAAAGTTCTGTAATCATATCTCCCGGATTTATTTTCTCCACACCGTAAAGCCTGAATTGTGAAGATCGCATCATGTCATAAAGGGCAGCATGAGCCAAGTTCTTGGGGCTGCTGAGGATTTCTTTGCCTTTTTTTTTTTTTTTCTTCTTCTCCTTTCTGGAGATGTGTATCAGAAAAAGGCTTTGCCTTTAGAGAGGAATTTGACTGCTCTTGCCAATAATGTGTAACAGTATTAAATTTAATGGCAGACCTTGAAGTGTATAAAAACTTAAGTCCAGAAAAAGGTAAGAGTCATACTACTAATTTTAAGGTAAGTGGAATGGTCCTAGTGAAAGATGGGATACATTTGTTATTTTATTTTATGTTTAGTTAAGTATAAATATTTACTTTTTGTAAATATTGAATTTTGTATTTTGTAAATACAAAATACAAAAAAAAATTTTTGTAAATATTGAACTATTGACAGCCTATTTGAGATAGTCTATTTCAGTCTGAGATAAAAAGGTAAAGTATTTTTGATGAGGCGAAGTGGTTTTTGTTTTTTTGGGTTTTTTTTTTCCCCTGGCAAATGTAGACTTCTGTAACAGTAAAATTTTCAGGCTGATGAATAGGAAGCTCATTGTAATGAAGTGGTCAGTGGCAAAACCACTGTATTCTTAGGTTGCAAGTCAAGGATGTAGATATGCTTAAAAATTGTATGTGTCTGACACCTATGAACAGTGAGCTTTAATGTAAACATCTCAAGTCTTACTCAGTTTGAGTCATGAGTAAAGCTGCATTTTAACTTTCTACAATAATCTGGGCAGAATGGATTTGTATCAGTTAAAAAGAGTCATGTACGATGAAAATAATTGGCTTTATAAAATGACACGGTATAAGTATTCAGCATAGATAAAATGGAGGCAGAATCCTTGTATCATGTTCTTAGAATCTGTCAGCTCCTGTAGCATGAGAGAAACATTTGAAAGTATGAGTGAGGAGATCAGAATTTAAATTATATGGAGATTGCTCTTGAATTATAAGAAATACTCCTGCCTGGTCAGACAGAATAAATGACATGTCAAGAAATGTCTTCCAAACTTGTCTTCCAACTGAAATTCGTCTGTCATTTCAGGTTATTCATGTGCGTCTACTCAGATGTAACTTTATCATGTCAGTGCTCCTTGTGAGAGCCTGTCTGGAGACTGTTGGTAGTTTATGGTATCAACTTCAATGTGTCATGTTCATGGTTCCAGCCTTGATGCCTGCTTTTTATTCAAAATATGAATTAGACCATGGATGAGATTTCCAGAGCACAGCTGAGTTTTCTAAGCCTGGGAAGGACCTTTTACATAGAAATAGGGTAGGATTTGGGAATTTGGATAACTCAATATGCAGTTTGTCAGAAGGATTTTCCATTTAGAGTTTTGTCTTAATATGTTTGGAAACTCTCCTGTATGCTGAATGCAAGAGTAAGTTGAAATGCATAGCATACTATGAGGACTGTCTGGCTTTGCACATCACAGAAATAAGGATGAAAAGGACTTCCATTACTTTTACCATAAAAGTAATCTCTAAGATTGAATTAAAGTGAAACATTATGGCAATTTGAGTGAATTTTTCTAGTTATCTAAGCTTGTAAAATGGATGAATGTGAGGTGTCTTGTTTCAGGGATGATGTTTTCACGTACAGATAGTCTTATCCTTTTTTCATGAGTATATATTTCATATTTTACTTATTTTTAATTATTTTAATGATTCATTTTGCTGAGTGAAAAATTTTCTGTACTGACTGCCCATATTGGCATTAATCTTAGTGGATGGCAAGACTATTTTTAAAGAAATCTTTCTTCTGCATTCCAGGACAGTTTTAAGTGAAATATCTTAAATTATACAGATCAGTTCCATTTCAGAATGTAAAACTGGTAGATTCTAATGTTCATCAAATCTGAATTGTATTTATTATTAAACATTGTTAGTGGAAGTGGTTTCAATTGATGGGTCTATAAAGTTGAAAAATGTTCATTCAGATCCAGAAAGACCAAAGAGAAGAAACCCGAGTTTTGATGGCATATCCCTAGTCTTAGGACTGTATATTAAGTATAAAACTCAATGGTTGCTCCTACATTGTGTATTTATGCATTAACTTAGGAAAATATTATTAGTCTCAAATTTTGGTATAATGTACTAAGCCTCTGAGCTGGAAGTCATCTTAGTGTTTCTTACAACCCTCAAAAATTGTAAGGTGCTTGAACTGCAACATAAAAACAGCAGTCAGAGGAAGCTTCAGGCACGTAAGGTGAATGTTTTTAGAATCTTGTTATGTCTATGAACCCCAGCTTCCCTTTCAGCAATAAGAGCTAATACTAGTTCTTACTTCACAAGGTTGTTATAAGAATTACTGGTACAATGCCTCTGACAGCATTTGGAAGATGGAAGGGCCCCAGAAATATAAGATGATCTAATTCGAGAAATAAGGGTAATGCACATTTCATCTACTTTAATTGAAGAGAAATTGTATTTGTTCTAGAGTGCAAATAAAAAATGTTGACCTAGAACCTTGGTACCATCTGCTACTAATTTTCCCCTTGGCTTAGTATAACCTACATGACAGCAGTGTGCACACTGTGTATTGAATGTCTCTGCTGATGTCAGTGGAGGAATGAGTCCTAGATTTCTAGAGCAGAAAGAAACCATAGCCACCTTACTCTTTTAAGGAGAAAAAAATAGGCTACACATTTTTTTCTCTAAGACATGAAATAGATTTTTGGCTGGAATTGAGCTCTCCAGTTCCCAGATCATGATGGCTGGACCTACTCTATTTAATCATACAGATTTTTGCTTTTAGGAGATGCTGAGCATTTTAGATACTTGTCATTTCTCTCTTTATGTCATTTGAATTCTTTGTACAAGGGAGAGGAAAATCGAGAGTTTCTCATGGAATCCATAACTGTTAATAAATAATTGTTGAATGCTTTATATACCAAGGGCTAGTGGGGGACATGAAAAGTGAATAAAAGTATTAACCTTTTTTTCAGTAATTCATAGTGTAGTACAAGGACATGCTTCTGTCATGTAATTATGGTAGCTCCGTAATAGAGGAACATTCCAGTGGTAGCTTGAGTGTGGAGAAGTAAGCAAGGGATTTCTGGAGGTAATATTTGAGCTAAGCCTTGAGGAATACGAAGGATTATATCTTGTAGATAAACAAGGATTGAAGACGAAGAAGTAGGCAAGAGCAGAGTGTCATAATAAAGACCTCATAATCCATGCTAAGAAATTTGGACGTTATCTCTCCCTGCCCCCTCCCCTCACCCCACCTAAGGGAGAAGGTTTTAAGCTGGGGAGAGATTAATGTGATTTGAATCAGAAGGATCTCTGACAACAGTTTAGAGACTGGGGGGGAGAGATGAGACTAGTGCAAGGGAGACCAGAAGGCTTTTGCAGTAAATAGGTGAGGGTACAGTGGTCTCAACTTTCTGAGCTTAGACCTTTCATGAGAAAATACTGTACTCTGAAGTTGACATTGGTGTCCTTTGCCCCAATCAAAGCTGTCCTTTGATTGCTTCTTCCTCTGTATGAACATTTTGTCCAATTACTGTCTTACAATTGGAATATATTAGCTACAAGTAGGTAATTACCTGATGTGAAATTTAACATTTCTGCTCTTACTAAGTTTACAAACTCTTTTTATTAGACAGAATTTTGCCTGATAATTAGTCGCTCTGTTTTTCTTTTTAAAAAATTTTTATTTATTTATTTGAGAGAGCGAGAGAGAACACGGAGGTGGGAGGCTTCTCAGCAAGCAGGGAGCCAGATGTGGGGCTTGATTCTAGGAACTTGGGATCATGACCTGAGCTGAAGGCAGACACTTAACTGAATGAGCCACCCAGATGTCCCTCTTTTTTTCTTCTATAGAGAACAAGACGTTTTCCCTAAGAAGCTCA
This sequence comes from Mellivora capensis, assembly GCA_004024625.1. Classification (NCBI taxonomy): domain Eukaryota; kingdom Metazoa; phylum Chordata; class Mammalia; order Carnivora; family Mustelidae; genus Mellivora; species Mellivora capensis. Next base: position 18,666 of record PISX010001296.1, on the reverse strand, counting down.
GAGTACTCCAACTGAACCTTTTTTTAGGTTATAAGACATTGATTTGAATGTTGTCATGCTGCTTGTGTCATCAGTCCAAATAGAGTAGGGAGGTCAGTGGCCATATCTTGGTATTTAATTTTGTTCAAAATTACTATTTCCCTATTTAATGAAGAAGGTGAAGCTCATGATACTATGTACTTTATTCTCTTTCATAGATCAATTAGTCTAGTTCTGAACTACCTAGTAGAGTGAGTTCTTTATCATTGTTCTTATTTGGCTTTTCTTTTTCTTTTCTTTTCATATATTTTCTGTTCTAGATAAATTTTAGAAATAGACTGGATAATCTCCAAAGTAATTCTGTTTGGGGTTTTTTTTTAATTGGAATTGCATTGATTATGGAATAATTGAGGTGAATCACTAACTTTAAAGACACTGAATTCTGCCTTTCAGAAACATAGTAGGACTCACTAAATTTTAAGTCTTTTTGTATGTCAGTAAAGATTTCGAGGTTTTTTGTTTTTTTTTTCAAAGATTTATTTGAGAGGGAGAGAGAGAGATAGTGTGAGAGCATGAGTGGAGGGGAGGGGTGGAGGGAGAAGGAGAGAATCTTGAGCAGATTCCCTGCTGAGCATGGAGCCTGACGTGGGGCTCCACTCACAGCTCACACCCAGGACCCTGAAATCATGATCATGATTTCATGATCATGAAACCAAGAGTCGGACTCTTAACCGGCTGAGCTACCCAGGTGCCCCTAGAGTTATTTTTCTTCATGTAAGTTGTCTACATTTCTTGTCAGGTTAATACTTGTGGTGGTTTTAGTTGGTATCGTGAATAGACTTTTGTCAGTTGCATTCTCTCCTTCCTTCCTTCCTTCCTTCTTTCCTTCCTTCTTTCCTTCCTTCCTTCCTTCCTTCCTTCTTTCCTTCCTTCCTTCCTTCCTTCCTTCCTTCCTTCCTTCCTTCCTTCCTTCTTTCCTTCCTTCCTTCCTTCCTTCCTTCCTTCCTTCCTTCCCTTCTTCTTTTCTTTCTTCCTTCCTTTTTTACAGGGAAAATAACTTTATTTTCTTTGGGGGTATGAGTAGATGTCTAGTCTCAGAATTTTTAGACTTGCTTCTTTGTGCCAGTGGGCTTCATGACCTTGAGCATGTTGAAACATCACAGTTTTGCTCACGGGCCAGCACTTGGACACTGACAACATTACCAATCCGGACATCGTTGAAGCAGCGGGATAGGCTCACAGACATGTTCTTGTGGTGTTTCTTGAAGGGGTCGTACTTTTGGATGTAGTGGAGGTAGTCTTGGAGGATGACAGTGGTCTTCTTCATCTTCATGTTGGTCACCACACCAAAGTCTGCCCTTGGATAGAGACATTACAAATAAAGGGGCATTTCTTGTCAATATACATGCCCTCTATGGCCTCCTTGGGAATCTTGAAGCCCAGACTGATATTTTTGTAGTATCACGGGAGCTTCTCCTTGCCAGTTTCTCCATTTAGGACCCTCTTATTTAGAAAGATGGTCAGCTGCTTTTGGTAGGCACGCTCAGTCTGAATGTATGCCATTTTAAACACAGTAGTATAAAAGAACTAGTACAAGAAGTATGTTTTCTTCTCTTAACCCTCTCTACCTCTTTTCTAAATAAATGACTTTTAACTCTTTTACTAGCCTTTTTGTAGGGTTTTATAGTTTTACTTTCATATCTCTAAATGATGTATTTATACTACTCTGTTGATTTTTCAACTTTTGATATCATCTGTTGATTTCCTTCTATGGTAGTAAAATACCAACATCTCTTTCAGTTACTTTGTTAGTTGGCTATCTGTGTAACTTTAACAATTTCGCTTATACTTTTTTCCTCTGCTCTGCCAAATAGAAATACTCTACCTAGTGAGCATAGTACTCCATTTACCCATCCTTTCTCTCACTTGTCCCACCTTACTTCTCTCATATATAAACATTTTTTCATTCCTTTTCAGTATTCATTATTACTCCTTCCATGTTTCAATCACAGGTTGATTTTATTTATTTTACTTTCCAGGATCAAGACCTGAGCCGAAGACAGTTGCTTAACCAACTGAGCCACTGAGGCGCCCCTAATCATAGGTTGATTTCTTTTTTTTAAAGATTTTATTTATTTATTTGACACACAGAGAGAGAAGTCACAAGTAGGCAGAGAGGCTGGCAGAGGGTGGGGGAAGCAGGCTCTCTGCTGAGCAGAGAACCCGATGCAGTACTCGATCCCAGGACGCTGAGATCATGACCTGAGCCGAAGGCAGAGGCTTAACCCACTGAGCCACCCGGGCGCCCCTCATAGGTTGCTTTTAAAAGTTTACTATCAATAAGCAAAGTTTACATACTATGACTGCATGAAGTTATGGCATTGTGGCTACATAAATATTCACTAGAGGAAGTAATCACCTAATTTAATTTTTAGTTGCTTAATTTTAGTTAAGGATACTGCTTCAGAACATGGTATCTGAGGAAAAGTGTAGATTCTGGAGATTTCTAAACCAGATGATGACATCAAGCTTATTAGAAAAAAAATCAAGTATCTAAAAGTCATTTTGACAACCAGCAATCTTCATCATAACTCAGGGAGATGAATAAAATTGTTATCTCCACTTTGGGGATGACGAATCTGAGGTACAGAGAGAAAAATAACTTGCCCTAGGTCATTGTGTAATTTTGTAATTGGTAGAGCTGACATCTGAGTACTGTTGGCTGACTTTGGAGCCTGAACTTGCAGTCATGTTCTTTTTTAGTGATGCTGTTACTTTCTTGGAGTTGGTGAGATACAGAGGCAAGAAACAATTGAGTGCCTTCTCTGTTAAAAAAAAAAAAATTACCATTTTTATGGTTTAATTTCTTCTCTCTGCATATGGTGTTCCCTGGAGTAAATGGGCCTGCAGCTGAGTGAGTACTTCCTGATTAAGAGAAGGAAGAGCTGTGAGGTAGTTGACATAGGGCTTGGCATAGGGAAGCAGGGGCATAAGAATGGTTATAGGGTGGGACCAGATCTTGCAGGTTTTTAATATCCCCCTGAGGAGTTTGGGCTGCATCTAAGGAAGAAGGAAAGAAAATGACTACCTTGGAACTTTGGAGTTGATGGGTGATATAGAAGTAGTAGTTGAGGAAAAAAGAGTGGTATTTTAAGAAAAACGTGGTATTTTTTTGGGAAAAAAAGAAGTACCATGAAGGACTGATAAGGGATCCTGCAATCTATCTGAGAAATTGGTTCAGGCATATCAAGGCCAAGAACCCTAGTCATGGAGGTTTTCAGGAACAATCCATTACTATCTCTAATTACTTGTCAACAAAACAGAAGCTATCATGAGTGACTTAGAGTTACTTCGGCTGTCTCTTTGAAGAAAGGTAAATGATTATTTCTATTGATCTGTTTATTATTTATTTTTAAAGATATTATTTATTTATTTGACAGAGAGAGACAGCAAGAGAGGGAACACAAGCAAGGCAAGCGGGAGAGGGAGAAGCAGGCTTCCCGCTGAGCAGACAGCCCGATGTGGGTCTTGATCCCAGGACCCTGGATCATGACCTGAGCCCAAGGCAGACGCTTAATGACTGAGCCACCCCGAGCCCCCCTATTGATCTGTTTAAAGAGTAGGTTATGATTGTAGATGTATACAGTATAAGGTTTTGTGTTTTTTTTTTAAGATTTTATTTATCCATTTGACAGAGAGAGACAGAGATCACAAGCAGGCAGAGAGAGAGGGGAGGAAGCAGGCTCCCTGCTGAGCAGAGAGCCCGATTTGGGGCTCGATCCCAGGACCCTGAGATCATGCCCTGAGCTGAAGGCAGAGGCTTAACCCACTGAGCTACCCAGGCGCCCCTATAAGGTTTTCATCTAATTCCTGCTTCTTAAAATCAGTGTCCATATTGTCTGTTTTTCCAGGTAGGGTATGAAAAGATAAACCTTGAAAGAATATACAGGCAGAGGGTCTGAGGCGCCCCTCCCCCCAAGTACAGCTGTAAAATCAGAAGAGAAGGGACAAAATAAAAGACAGCTTTAAAAGACCGTTGTTTTACTCTCTCTTTTATAATTTCTCCTTGCACATTTCCCCCTCTCATGTCTATGTTCATTTATCATCATTTGCCCCTTTCCTTATTCTTTATTTTAAATGTCCAATTATATCTAATGACTGTTTTTAAAAAGACCAAGCAATACTGACTCATATTAAGTAACTGAGTAAAATTCTTCCTCGCCTTTCCCACTCCTTAGATTTCACCATAGTTGACTTTCTTTGGCACATGAACTTGGCGTCCTTCTAGGAGTGCGTGTGTACATGTGTGTATGCAAATGCGGAAAGGGACCGTGCCACTAGTGCAGGTTTCACAGGGAATTACACTTGTGGGTGAGGAAGAAGGACAATAGAAAATGTAAATTGTGTGGGCTAAGTCACAATCTACCTTCCTGTTGCTACTTGTTCAGCCCTTGTTGGAAGATGAGACAGGACTTCAGCCTGGACCTAGTAACTAAATGCCTCTTATATTGTGAGCATCCTCTTGGTGGTAAGGTTTTAAGGTTAATTTCAGTCATTTTGTGCTTCCCTTATTTTCTGATTTTTGCATTTTTAAAATTTACTCACTTCTTTTCTCATGTTCTTATTGGTGTTTTGAAAAATGAAAAGGCCAAAAAATCCACTTAGAAAATGAGAGAAGGTAGGTACGGGGAGCGTAATAAATAGGGATATACAAATTTTGGTGGGGGCGTGGGGAGGAAGAGGGACCATGTCTCAAGTTTCTTCTTTATCACTTAATTTTGATCTTATGTAAAGAATTTGACCAGTCCTCTTCTCACATTCTGATGCATAGTCATTCTGAACTTTATTTCATATTCTCTCACTATTTACTTACTTTTTCCTATCTCAAATGTATGCCTTTTGGGGCACTGGGTGGCTCAATTGGTTAAGCAACAGCCTTCAGCTCAGGCCATGATCTCGGGGTCCTGGGATCGAGTCCTGCATCAGGCTCCCTGCTCAGTGGGGAGCCTGCTTCTCCTCCTTCCACTTCCCCTGCTTGTGTTCTCTCTCCTCTCTGTCAAATAAATAAATAACATCTTTAAAAAAAAAAAAACCCAAATAAAAAAAAAACAAATGTGTGCCTTTTTTCCTGAAAAAGTGGTGAATGCAAGCAAGATACACACAAGGGGACAGGAGAAGAACAAAAGGAAAGGAGAAAGGAGCTGTTCCATTCTTCCTACACTTGAGTTTCTTACTTTTCCCGCTCTGCGCACTCACACTCACACTTCTATTGGTTGTGATCTTTCCTCCTCAAAGTCTTCCTTTTTCTTTCCAGATTCCCTTGCCCTAGTTTTCTCATTTCCTTTCTCTTTTCAGAGAAATAAAGTTTAGATTCAATTTGATTTATAAGGCCACATGCGTGTCCATGAAGGTAAGAACCCATGGTTGGGTATTACCCTGGCTCTGATGTGTATCAGCTGTAAGACACAGGAGCAGTTCCCTGCTCTTCTCTTTGGTCTAGGGGGTCTAAGATGCCTTCCATGATTTTTCTTGTTCTAAGTTCAGACAAGTATCGTTAAGAACAAACACAAAGCAACACAAATATTGGCAAAAGGCCTGCAGAGTACCAGAGAGCAACAAAGTGATGAAGTTCTGAAGTTGTCAGTGGTCAGTGCAAATAGTGTCTGCAGGCCTGGCTAACATTCTCTTTCTATTCCCAGATGGCAATCACCCTTGTTTGTTTGTTTTAAAGATTTTATTTATTTATTTAACAGAGAGAGAGAGAGATCGCAAGTAGGCAGAGAGAAAGGCAGAGAGAGATGGGGAAGCAGGTTCCCTGCTGAGCAGGGAGCCCGATGTGGGGCTCGATCCCAGGACCCTGAGATCATGACCAGAGACGAGGGCAGAGGCTTAACCCACTGAGCCACCCAGGCGCCCCTATCACCCTTATTTGAAGGGAGAGTACAGTTTTGATCATTGCAGTTAAAGAAGGTAGTGAGGGAAAGCAAATAGTAACGGAATGGAAAATGGATTCTTTAGGAACAGGTCAAGTTTAAGAGGCTGGACATAACATTTCTTGATTGGACCATCTACTTTTATAATTCTGTGGCTTTTAACTATTTTTTTTTTCTTTTTAAAATTTCTTCTTTTGAGGTATATGTATATTGGGGGGAGGGGGGTTTCCACACCATTGCTTTTTTGTGCTTCTTCTTTATCCTGTACTCATGTATTATTGTCTTCCTGATACAATTCGAAGTTTACACTTCTTTGTTCAATTTCCTTAATTTCTCATTCACTCAATACTTAAGTTTATTTTCTTGTTTTTTATTCATATTGCAGGAATCTTTCCCCATTCTCACATGCAACCTGTTCTCTTTTTTCTTTTTTTAAGATTTTATTTATTTACTTGACAGGCGGAGATCACAAGTAGGCAGGGAAGCAGGCAGAGAGAGAGAGGAGGAAGCAGGCTCCCTGCTGAGCAGAGAGCCCGATGTGGGGCTTGATCCCAGGACCTGAGATCATGACCTGAGCCGAAGGCAGAGGCTTTAACCCACTGAGCCACCCAGGCACCCCTGTTCTCTTTTTCCTTAATAATTTCTTTGTTTCTTTGTATCCCGAACGAGAAAAGAAGGACGCTAGTGTCAGGGAGAGCCCCAGAAGTTCTAATCTGTGACTTTCTTCAGTGCTGTGGTATAGTGCGGGGCAGGAGGACAGTTATAGGATTTGAAGTAAAATAGCAGCAGGGAACAACCAAAAGTTCTATTTGTTGGGTCCCCAATGCTGGGTCCCCCAATAATGGGTCCGTGATTAAAGGAGCAAGACTGATACAAAGCAAAGGTCAAGCAAAGCTTGATTTCGCGCCAAGCATCGAGAATCAAACTGATAGGCCGGGGCCACGCCTCTTACAGGGAGCAAGACCCCTCCCTGCCTCACAGACTAACTTTTATAGAGCAAAGGCCATGTGGTTGAGCCTGACCACACACAGGTGACCAATGAGATTGCAATACGTGGAGAAAGCTGCACAGTCATGCTAGGTCACACACGGGTGGTCAATTGAACTACAGTTCACCCCATAGTAGCTATTTGAACCAGCCTATCACCTTGGTCAGAATGGGCAGCCAAAAGGCACCCAAAGGGCGGGGCCCATACTCCTTGGTAGCTAGGGAGACAGTATGCGCCCCTACTGATTGGATGTCTCCACCTGACCCGACCCGCCCTTGTAGTTGGGCTTTGTTACCTGGGACTGGTTTCCTGGACCTGCTTTTAAGTAAGTTCCCCTGGGGAGTGGGGGCAGGGTCAATTTAAGTTTTTACTGCATAAACAACAAAATGGCAGTTCAACCAGGGTGGGACCTATCTGGCTGAATAGGCCCTTACACTAATAACAGCTTAGCTCTTTAGGTAATCACCTGGGTCAATTTCTCTGGTACTCATTTTCCTCATTTAAAAAATACGGATTCTGTGCCTTTCAAAGAATTGTGAAGATTAATGAGATGAAGTGTGTGACAAGTCTTGTCCAGTGGTTGGTACATATGCCCACTTATTTTAGTATCTGTGTTACATACACACATTCACCCCCCCCACACCCCTTTCTTTATCTCAGGATTGACAACCTGTATCACTTTTCTGTTTGTATTTTTCCTCTAACCCATTTGCCTAGCATAACCAAAACCAAAGTCAAGCATACGACAAAGGTATGAAAGAAAACTTAAGGAAGTAAGAAGTTAACATTTAAGTCCTTTGTTGATTTTAATTAGCAAGACAGCTTATTAGAGTACATAAATGTGGAAACACATTTCCCACTCAATTCTGATAATCACAGCTTACCCACAATCCATATTCCTTGAGAATTAATATCTGATCATTTGTTCTAACTTCTTTCATGCTGGTTTTCAAACCCAAAATTTGCTTGGCTTCTAGTCACTTAGACTGTTGCATAAATTAAGCACACTGTCCTTTTACTAAATATGAAGAAGAGGACAGAAAAATTTTTAATCGTGTTTTCAAAAATTAAAAGAATGAAATACTGTCATACGTGTGTGTGTGTGTGTGTGTGTGTGTGTGTGTGTGTGTTTTACCTTACCTGACAGGTAAAAGGTTAAGAAAAAACAACCAAAAAACCCCCGGATGATATCTAGTGTCAGAAGAGGTGTGTGAAAATGAGCACTTTTCTATACCGCCAGTGGGAATTTGAGTTAATATTTCTGGATGGCAGTTTGACAGTAGGCAAACCCTTCAGCTCAGTGACTTTACTTCCAGAAACTATGCCTATAAAAGTACTTGCACATTTGCACAAAGACATGTGATAGGAATGTTTATGGCAGTAATTTTTTTTTTGTAATGGCAGGAAAAGGTGAACAACTTAATGTACACTAGTAGACAGTTTTTTCTTAATGCCTAAATGTATGTGCATAAGAAAAGGTAAAGTAAGCTCAAAAGTTTATGCCTCGAACTAGTAATACCAGTTATCTTTGACTACAGGATTATGTGTAATTTTCTTCTTCATAATTCTTTGCACATTTGTAATTAGCATATATTCCATTGAGAAAAGATAAAGATCAAATCTACTTTAAAAAATCTGGTTCTAAAAAAAAAATCTGGTTCTATATTGAAAACATAGAACAGTCTTTTGCTGGCTCCCAGCTGTGCTCTGGTTAGGTCAGTGCTATCCTGAGACCCGTGAGGTGGTCTTACTGCATTTAGCCTCTTCCTCCAGTTGGGTGTGTTAACAGCAGGTCTCTTGCTCTTTCCAAGTCCCTTTTCCTGAGTGTTGCCCTCTCCCAGTCTTCGTCTTTGCTGCCTCTCCTTCCACTGCTTAGGTCGCAAACTTACCATCAAACATTTAGAACAGTTTGTTCTTTCTTAAAGGCATCCTTTGTGTTTCTTGATAGATCCCTTGTCAGAAATCGGATCTCTTCCACCTCATGAGCCTGGTAAACTTATCTCTAATACCTCTGCTGCTTTGGTTGAGGCATACTAGCCGTTGTAAAATGAGGAAAGCTCTGTATCTTTACGCCTTAATATACATCTCATGCTGCCTTCACAGGTGTTCCTGGATGAGTGGTTCTCTTCCAGGTGGTGATTCAAGGGCTCAGGCTCCTTCTGTCTTGTGGTTCTGCTCTTGTCAACATATGACTCACAAGGTTGCCCAAGGTGTGTCTCCTCTCCAGCCAACCAAAAGGGGAAAAGAAAATAGAGAATCACTTTTAATGTGCAAGGCCTAAATTCTGCTGGCCAGAACCTAAGCACGTGGCCAGACCTAACTGCAAAGGAGCCTGGGAAGTGTAGTCTGTGTGTGCCCTGGAGGAAGAGGAAATAAGTTTTGGTGAACACATAGTCATTGGTGCCTTAATAGGCAGAAGCTCAACTCCTAGTTCCATGCCTAGCTGTGTAACGTCTTTAAATTCTTGAATTTATTTGAGGATTAGTTTTCTTATTCATAAAGTAAGCGCATTAAGACCCATCCACTACAAAGTGTTGGTATGAAGATTAAATTTGGAGTCATCCTACATGAAATAGCTTCATAAACTTGGAGATGTTACGCAGATACAAGGAGGACAATTTCATGAACACAGATCTCACCATTGGGCTTTTTTTAAAAAAAAAAAAGTGTACCTGACCTGTAGATTAGACGAGGAACTGGCAAACTACAACCTGTGGGTCAAACCTGGCCAGCTGCCTATTTTTGTAAATAAAGCTTTATTAGAACACAGCCATGTTACATAGTTTATGTATTTTCTGAGACTGCTTTTGCACTACATGTAGAGTTGAATGAGTGCCAGAGAGACTGTATGGCCCACAAAACACTACAGTGTTTACCATCTGGCTCTTTACAATAGAAGTTTGCCAACCTTTGGACTACACTGTGAGTGTCTGAGGTATTATTTGTTTGTATTTAGTAGTGTCTGAGATGTAGCGTTTGCCTAGGGAGTCTTTACTCGGGCTGAAAGCTCTTTTTAGAGCCTTGTAGTTCAGAATTTATGCAGTTGGAAGGCAATTTCTATAGGAAAGATACCTCTCCACTCGAGTGGATGAACACTGTAGGCTCCTTTGCACTCTGAATAGCCAAATAGCCAAGATCATTAGGCACCCTGAGTTCCGTCCCAGCTGAATCCCCTCTACCGTGCTGCCTTTGCCAGGTTCTTTTCTAAACATAAGCAAATGCCCTTTCTAGGACATCATTATAATTGCTATAGTCATCAAATTGTTTATAGTGCTCTGCTATTGAACTCATTATGTTTGGCAAATATTAAGTGAATGATTATTACAGGGAGTAAAAGGCAGAGTAATGGACAGTTGACTGAGAAAGGCTTTGATATGACAAGTGCACTGTCTCGTTAGTGTTGGTTTCCACTTGTTCCATAGCCTGACTTTTGCTAGTTTGGAGATCCAACAGCCTGAACAATAGTGGTACAAACTCGATCTAGTAACTCTTCTCTAATGATTGGCAAAGTAAGAGTCTCTATCAGCCAGTCAATACAGATTCAGCATTTACCATATATAGTAAGCTAGATGACAGAGGGGAGGTTCGTCGTGCTAACATTTATTAATGCCCACTAGCGGTTACATATTGTGCATTGTACTAGGTGCCAGGGGTGGTAGGATAAATAAGCCCATCATCTCTGCTTGAGGCCCATGAAGCTTAGCAAAAGAAGAGGTAGAAAGAATAGGCAGATCTCTTCTTACCTTTGACAAACAGGAAGGATTTTGCTGGGAGACACTTCTATAGGCATTAATATCTGGAGCAACCGTTCCTTCAACTGTGATAATGAGGAAGTTGAATAGTTTGGCTGATTTATGGAAAGGTAGGGGAGAGGGGCAGAAGAGGAGAGAGAATAAGAGAACAAAAGATTTCAGCAGTTAATGATAGAACTGGGTCAAGATTTACTTCTCCATGCATGTTCTTAGGTACCCAAATCTAACCAAAGGCACTTGTCTAAATTGATAAAATTACATGTTACAAAAGAAGTGTTTTGCAGCTATGTTTAGTACACATATTTTTGTAGCTTTCTCTTTTGTCTTTTTGTTTGAAACAGTTAGATTTTAAAAAGGATGCAAAAAACACAGGGTATGTACTTAGAAAATCTTTGTAGAATTTAGTTATTGAAAATACCTGATCTGTTACTCTAAGAAATTTTCAGAACAGGGACAAGGTCTCATTCTACTTGGTATCCTTAGGAGAGACACAATGTCCTACATGGAGTATAACTCAATAACTGTTTACTGATCAAATATTTGGAATTTTACAATTGGAATGGAAGATTTAATGCCCTTTTTGATTACAAAACAAAGGGAGAAAGAAATACATATACCTAGAAGGCAAAGATCAGTGAACAGTTTAGAGTTCTCCCTGGGGCTGGGATATTTGGTTGCAATGCGCCCTCTGTTTGGTCTGGCCTCCTACTTTGCCTCGACTCAGGCTTGTGATAAAAAAGCTTTTAGATGATGGCAGTCGTTCCTCTAATTCTTGTGACTGACCCCAACATAAGCTTGTCTAAGCAGTGCTTTTAAGATCTTATTGAATTACACAGGTGATAAGGCCCCCAGCTGGGATATGGAAGATGGCAGCTTCAATTTGGGTCAGTTGTTAGGCTTTCTCTATAAATTCTGCTGTTTCACTAGGGGATCAGGGGAGCATCCTCCCCTTTTCTTCAACATGCCAATTCTTCATGTAGCATTATGTTTGAAAACCGTAGGCAGTTGGGGATTTGGGCTATATGGAATGTTCTGCAGAGCACATCAGACCTGTGTTACTTGGTAAATTCCATATGAAATTGAATTACCTACGAAGTCACCCTAAGGGAGCCCCTCATCCTGAGGTAACATAAGAAAAAGAAAATTGTCAATTTATTTTCCAATGAGTGAATTTGCTTTTAAAAAGAAGGATGTTGATTTTCTTTTAATAATGTAAAATCCAAATGCACAAAAGATGAGACGAAGCTCATGAGACTGATATGGGTAAACAGGTAGAAGGATTATTGTTGTCACCCACCTCCACCACTGTCCTCCTGCTGTAGCTGAAATAATTTAGCTAAAGTTCAGGTGCAGCTGAAGTTAGAGCACCTCTGATATTAGGATATTAGGAGAGAATATATGTTTTTCAGGGACAGAAACAGCACTGTTTTCCTTCATAAATCTCTACACCCGTTAGGATAGTGTTCTGTACATGACAGATTTCTAGGAGCTATTAACTATTGAGAAGTCCTTATTGTATAAGACCTACTATTGCCGGCTGGAGATAGCCTTGGAGTTTTCTGCTGCAATCTCAATTTTAGATGCCTTTAGTTTCTGCAGCATTCTTAAGAATTTCAGAATTTGCTCTGAGAGTTAGCTTGGAGAGAGAATAGGTCAGTAAAAGTGGCTGTTGACTTCTGAAAAGAACATAGCTCCAAAGTTGGTGTATTCAGATGGCCACTAGTCTGCCGTTTTAAGAAAAGTTTGACTTTTGATGGTGTTCAGCCTGTTTGGCCCTGAGGACCACGACACAGAGTGGGCAGAGCCTTCATAGTTCAGGTGCAGGTGCTTTCTCGAAACTTCCATGCATCCTTGAAAACATCTGGCTCCCCCGTCCATGGATATAGATAATGAGTCTAAGAATTGCTTTCCATGTTAGGTAAATCACATAGTGGGCCCTTGGCATACCAGTGTCAAATGAAGCAGAAAGGTCTTTCTTCTAGTGATTGAGCGATGTTTGAAAAAGATTAGATGTGAGTGAACATCTCACCCTTGGCAGGTGCTCAGGAGCAGTAAGGGAATAGTCTGCAGTTTAGAGCTCCAGAAGCCTCCTTTGCCCGTCAGATATCCTCTGCTATCGTGATGGACTAGGAGCTTAAATGACCTGTACCCAGCATCCTTCCTGGTCTTCAGCTCTATTGCTTCTTTATACTTCTGAGAAACTGGGGAGGCTTGGCGTCCAATGACTGGTGGGTGGTGATGGGCTCCACACGTTTCCAAATGGGATAGCTGGGGAGACAGTTTGGATTTTTGCCTTTCAATGTGGTACTGCCTCGTTGAGCTTTAACTCATGACAAGTGGATAAGTTGATTCTGTGGTCTGCTGGGTAATTATGTGTTCTAAGTAAGATTAACTTCTTAATTACTTCTGAAGAAGAAGCTGTAATATTGAACTGTGATTGTTTTTGGCAGGCAGCCAGGGAGAAAGCACAATTAAATGTGTGACTACTTCTTTCCAACACTGAAAGGCATACCTCTAGGTAGGATTATTTAACCACTGGATCAAGACAGACTGAAGTCATTGCATCAAAGATGAATAGAGATTAAGTGTAGAAAAAAACTTCTTTTAAATCAAGTTTTATTTTTTGAGGAGTAATTCTTTACTAAATTACTTTGTGCTTTACTGCTAGAGCTTAGGGAGTAAATAATGGGAAATGATTGGGAATATCTTTTCTTTTTCTCAAAAGTACAGTTTCAGATTTTATAATTCAATAAATATTTTTGAAATAACAGAAGGGAGGGAAGAAATTCTGTTTCCTGCCACTCTCCTAAGTTTTCTGGCTGGGGCCCTATAAGTTGGATGGACAAAAGGCAGAATAATAAGAAAAATATACACATTTTTAAATATGTTTTATATGACAAAGGAGCCTTCATAAGGCAATGAAGAGCTAAAGAAACAATTGAGCCTGAGTGTTTTTATACTAGGTTTGATGAAGAGTGAAAAATAAAAGTATTACGACAAAAGGGGGTGAGCTAAGGGTAGTAAACTGGGGGAAACAGCACTAGCTCCATGTTTGGATTTCTCCTGGCATCCTTGTCTTCACAGGTAAGGATGCACTTTATAAGGAGGTTTAGGATGGGCACCTCTAGCAAGAGAGCATTGTGTATGACCTACTTCAGAGGAAGAGGAGGAAGTCAGAGAGTTCTTCCTGTACCTGCCATGTCAAATATTCAGTATGCCAAGGTGCCATATTTTGGGGTAGTGTATCCTGACCCCATTAATATTATTATTATAAAGTTAAACTGTGAGTTCTATTTCCTCTAATCCTTTACTTGTGCTAATCAATACTCAGCTGAAGGGCGACCCTCTGCAAATCTCCAGAGGGCTCTCTCTCTAAGCACTTCTCTCTTCTCCTGTAACCTGTCGTATAAACTCTAGCTGCCTTGTTCTCATTGGACTCCCAACTTTGTCTTCTCAAGACCGTTGAACTATTCTTGGCTTCCCCCTTTCTAAGTCTAGAAAATCTCTCCAGACAGTAAGCTGAGGTAACCAATTCATTTCATGTGATTCCCAGCTCTTGGGGATTACTGTTCTTCCTGGTCCAGGTTGGGGTGGGGTTCAAGACATGTTTTCCCAGAATATGGCACCTTGGCACGTAGAGTATTTTAAGCCAAAGGACTTAAGAAATGGCATGTACAGGAATGGCTTTCTGACTTCCATCCTGCAGCAGGTCATAAAATCCAAGAAGGACATTATTTCTCAGCTTTATTGAGATGTAATTGATTATATTACATTAATAAAACATTATATTACATTAATATAACATTGTGTAAGTTTGAAGTGTACAGTTTGTTTTATTTGGCACACTGACATGTTACAAAATGATTACTCCCCTGGAATTAGCTAACATCTCCACCATGTCACATAATTACCATTTCCTTTTTGTGGCAAGAACATTTAAGATGTACTCTCCTCACAACTTTCAAGTATACAATATAGTGTTGTCAACTGTACTCACCATGCTGTATATTAGATCCTAAGACTTGGTTCATCTTACAACTGGAAGTGTATTATCTTTTACTAATATCTCCCTATTTCCATTCCTCAGCCTCTGGCGACCACCATTCTATTCTCTGTCTCTGCATTCAGCTTTTTAAAAATTCCACATATAAGTGATAATGCTTGTCTTTCTCTTCTCTGGTTTATTTCACTTAGCATAATGCCCTCAAGTTTCATTCATGTTGCGAATGGCAGGATTTTCCTTCTTTTTCATGAGTGAATAGTAAATATTCCATTGCAGTGTGTGTGTGTGTGTGTGTGTGTGTGTGTATAAAACATCTTTATTATTGATGGACACTTAAGTTTTTTCCAGGTATTGGCTGTTTTGAATAATGTGCTAATGAACGTAGGAGTGCAGATATCTCTTTGAGACTCTGTTTTCATTTCCTTTGTATATATTCACGGAAATGGGATTGCTATCATATGGTAGTTCTATTTTGAATTTTTTGAGGCACCTCCATACTGTTTTCCTAGTGGCTATGGGATTTACATTCCCACTAAAAGCACACAAAAGTTGCCCTTTTCCTTCATCCTTGCCAATACTCGTTATTTCTCTTTGGTGATATCCATTCTGTCAAGTGTAAAGTGATGCCCCATTGTGGTTTTCATTTGCATTTCTCTGATGATTAGTGATCTCAAGCATCTTTTCATGTACTTGTTCGCCATTTGTATGTCATCTTTGGAAAAGTGTCTATTCAGGTCTTCAGCCCATTTTTAAATTAGGTTGTTTGTTGTTGCTATTTGTTGTAAAAGTTCTTTATGTATTTTGAATATCAATCAATTATCACATACTTGACTCACAGGTGGTTTTTTTTTTCCCAAATCCTGAGATTGTGCTTTCATTTTGTTGATTATTTCTTTTTGCTGTGCAGAAACTTAGTTATTTGATGTAGTCCCACTTATCAATTTTTGCTTTTCCTGTTTTGCTTTTGGTATCCTATCCAAAAATATCATTCTGGAGACCAGTGTCATGGACCCTTATCTCTGTACTTTCTTTCTAGTTTAGGATTTCAGTCCTCATATTTAAGTCTTTAATCCTTTTTGAGTTAATTTTTGTCAGTGGTGTAAGACAGATCCAATGTCATTCTTCTGTGTGTGGTTATCCATTTTTTTCACCATTTATTGAAGACACTCCCTTTCCCCATTGACTAATCTTGGCTCCCTTGTCTAATATTAGTTGAGTGTATATGCAATGGCTTATTTCTATGTTCTCAATTCTGTTCCATTAGTCTATGTGTCTGTTTATTTGACAGTACCATATTGTCATGATTACTATAACTTTGTAGAGTAGTTTTAAATCAGGATGTGCGATTCCTCCAGCCTTGTTTTTTATTTCTCAGTATCATTTTGGCTATTGATGGTCTTTCTGGGTCCATATGAGTTTTAGGATTGGTTTTTCTTTTTTCTTCTTTTTGGGGAAGATTTTTAATTTCTTAAGCAATCTCTGTACCCAGTGTAGGGCTTGAACTTATATCCCCAAGATCCAAAGTCGCATGCTTTACCAGCTGAGCCAGCCAAGAACCCCAGGTGTTTTTTGTTTTGTTGTTTTTGTGAAAAATGGCATAGGAATTTTGGTACAGATTGCATTGGATCTATAGTGTAGTTGTATTAACCGCATTAATTCTTCCAGTCCGTGAACATGGGATGTCTTTCCATTCATTTGTGCTGCCTTCAATTTCTTTCATCAGTCTTATAGTTTTCAGGGTACAGATCTTTTACCTCCTTGGTTAAATTTATTCCTAAGTATTTTACCTTTTTAAAGTGAGATTTTATTTATTTATTTGACAGAGAGGGAGACAGCAAAAGAGGGAACACAGCAGGAGGGGTGGGAGAGGGAGAAGCAGGCTTTCCGCTGAGCAGGGAGTCTAATGCAGGGCTCAATCCCAGGACCCTGGGATCATGACCTGAGTCAAAAGCAGATACTTAATGACTGAGCCAACCAAGTGCCCTATTTTACTGTTTTTGATGCAGTCATTGATGGGATTTAAAATAATCTTAAAATGTTGTATTATTAATATCTAGAAATGCAACTAATTTCTGTAATTTGATTTTATGTCCTGCAACTTTACTGAATTTGTTGATTTGTTCTAATAGTTTTTGGTAGAGTCTTAGGATTTTCTTTATGTAAGATCCTATCGTCTGCAAACAAACACAATTTTACTTCTTCCTTTCTGATTTGGATGTCTTTTATTTCTTTTTCTTGCCTGATTGCTCTGTGACTTTCAGTACTATGTTGGATAGGAGTGGTGAAAGTGGGCACTCTTGTCTTAACTTGCAATCTTAGAGGAATAGCTTTAAACTTTTCACCATGGTATATAATGTTGGTTGTGGGTTTGTCATATATGATCTTTCTTTTATTTGTTGTATACTCAACTTATTGAGTGTTTTTATCATGAAAGAATATTGTATTTTGTCAAATGCCTTTTCTGCATCTATTGAGATGATTATATGATTTATCTTTCATTCTATTAATGTGGTATATCATATTCATTGATTTGTGTATATTGAATCATCCTTGCATCTCAGGGATAAATCCCACTTGATCATTGTGCATGATCCTCTTAATGTACTGTTGAATTCTGTTACTAATAATTTGTTGAGGATTTTTGCCTCTGTATTCATCAGGAATATTGGTCTGTAGCTTTTTGTAATATCCTTTTCTAGCTTTTGTGTCAGGGTGATGCTGGCCTTGTAAAATGAGTTTGGGAGGGTTCCCTAAAAAGGACTTTCTGACCTGCCCCTGAAGTAGGTCATAAAACCTCTCATGTGAGAGGTGCTTGTAAAGCCCGAGGACATAAGCATCTTTATCTCTGAAAATGAAGGGACACAGAGGAATTTGAGCAAACAGGCATTGCTAAGTTTTCCACAGTTGACTACACTTACCTCATACTCTGTACTACAGTATCTTTCCATGAGTTTCCATTCCTCATCAAATCTAGCATGAAATCTCTCATGTTTAACTATTTCTTTGGATACTTACTTCCTTATGAAAGCCCCCATGTTGTATAAAACTTACATTAAATACATTTGTATGTTTTTCTCCTGTTGATATGAAATTTGTTACCGGGGTCTTAGTTGAGAACTTACTAGGGTAGGGGAAAAAGATACCCAAAGTCTTGAAAACCATTGTTTCATGTATCTTGTTTGTTTATTTTTTGTCTTTTTAAAAAAGATTTTATTTAGGGGCACCTGGGTGGCTCAGATGGTTAGACGTCTGCCTTTTGCTCAGGTCATGATCTTGGGGTCCTGGAATTGAGCCCTGCTTCTCCTCTCCCTCTACTGCTCTGTTTGCTTGGATTCTCTTGCTCTCTCTGTCAAATAAATAGGTAAAATCTTTTTAAAGATTATTTGAGAGAGAGAGAGAACACAAGCCAGGAAGAGGGGCAGAGGGTAAGGGAGAAGCAGAATCCTCACCCCACCACTTCCCACTGAGCAGGGAGCCCTGACTTAGGACCTTGGGATCATGACCTGAGCTGAAAGCAGACACTTAACAGACTAAGCCACCCAGGCACCCTTTTTTTCTTTATTTACTTGGTGTTTTACTCCATTTTGGTCAAAAGCAGAAATCTCTTTTTTTTTTTTGCATGATCTTTAAAAAAATTATTTATTTATTTTTATGTCTTTTCAGTGTAACAGTATTCATTGTTTTTGCACCACACCCAGTGCACCATGCAATACGTGCCCTCCCTAATACCCACCACCAGGCTTCCCTAAGCTCCTACTCCCCGCCCCTTCAAAACCCCTCAGGTTGTTTTTCAGAGCCCATAGCCTTTCATAGTTCACCTCCCCCTCCAATTTCCCTCAACTCCCTTCTCCTCTCCATCTCCCCATGTCCTCCATGTTATTTGTTATGCTCCACAAATAAGTGAAACCATATGATAATTGACTCTCTCTGCTTGACTTATTTCACTCAGCATAATCTCTTCCAGTCCCGTCCATGTTGCTACAAAAGTTGGGTATTCATCCTTTCTGATGG